>OZ037786.1:6774318-6834318 GCA_964035525.1 Porites cylindrica | reverse complement strand
TAAACGAGTATGCACCCCATAGTCAGTTCTGTACAACAGGAATATGTAACTTGACTGCTTCCAAAAGATATAAGGAGCCAAAAAAAGGTACACTGAGGCACCTGACAGGAGATTAGTAAGTAGGGACAAATGGGGTCAAACTGACCGAAAGAAATTCATACTCTTACCCCCGTTCCTGATTCTCCAGATTCCGAGTGTAGACTTCCTGTAGGCGACAATGGTGGATTCGCTTCTGTAGGTTCTTTACCTTGTTCCATTTCTTGCGACTCATCAGCTGGTACACTTTTGTTTTCTTCCGCAACAGTTTCGTTTTTTGTCTCAGCAATTTGTTGTGTAGTCACTACTGCTGATAAGTCCCCATGCTCTTTTGGAGTCTCTGCGGTGTTTTCTGGTTTTCCTGGGATGTCACCCACTGACGTTGTCATTTCAATGGACGTTGGCTTAGCGACTGAGGTTGTCATTGCGCACGGTGTTGCCATGGCAACTGTTGTTGCCATAGCAGTAGCGGGTGTTACCAAAGCAGTACCTGTTGTCGTGACAATGCTGTCTGTCTTTTCCTGTGCTGGGGTGTCTGTTGTGTGGGAGGGGGAGTCTGTTGCAACAGCGGCAGTTTTGTCTTTACAGGTAGCTGGATCAAACTGCGAATATTACAAGACTAGAACTCAGAATAGTCATATCTAAACACTGGTCGTACAGCAAGCATGCCCACGGGCACTTTCCATTCGTTTCTATGGAGGGGAGGAGGGAGGGGGAGGGGGAAGTTTGTGCTCCCTCCCACCACCACCACCATACAAACGTCTGTAAATTTTCGCAACTTTGCGGAGCTATATCTTCGCTCGCTTAAGACGCATCACTTTCAAATTTGGCAGTTTCACTAATATCAACTAGACGCTCTTTCCAGTGGTGTCGACGGATTTCGCCTAATTTGTCAATGTGAAAAGTTGAAAAAACAGTGAAAGGGTCTATTTTCCCCAAAAGTTTCCACAAATTTCACAAACAGTTGAATTTCCCGAAATGCGAACAACTCAACCGAATATTCTTGAAATTCCAGGAGCAAAGTTGTCTTGTGTCTACGTCCTCCATAAAACGTGAAATTAAGCAGTTTCACGTGGTAGTCGTGCAACGACGGCAAAGAAATGGACAAAAAGCGTGATGCACGTGCAAAGTTGTTGTTTTGCTTATCTCAACTATTGCTTTTTTTTCGCCGTTCTCGTTGTCGCTACCGTCGTCGTTGCACCAGCTCCCTCCTACTATTATTGCCAACGAGTCCGCCAAGCGAAGACGCGAGGCAGACGAGGCGGCATTATACAACTAATATCGAAGCGCGCTATATTGTGAGGTACTAAGTGTAAAGAAATAGGCCATTGCCGTGTTCCCCCGAGCCTCTGTATCAAAACGAAGTTAAGTGCTCAGCCTTTGATAAAGAAATGATTTTTCATTCTCATGCAGTTAAAACTCATTTTCACAAGAAAATTGTGAAATAGGCCATTTCCGAGTTCCAAAAAATTTCACTTTCAAAACGAGGCTAAATGCGAAATCTTTGTTGTGAAAATGAGTTTTATTTGCATCATTTCATATCAATGACTTCGCACTTAGCCTCGCTTTGAAAGTGAGATGTTTTGGAACTCGGAAATGGCCTATTGTTGTGCACTTGGCCTCATTTTGAAGGTGAGGGTTTTGGAACTCGGAAGTGGCCTATCAGTGTAAGGTAAGGTAACAAAGAGCTAACACAAGAACCAATAAGAGAGCGTGAGATTTGGCATATGACGCAATCATCAGGCGTGGTTGTCACAGAGTTGTTTATCAGTTGGTTTGTCCGACGTTCCTGGACATTTTAGGTGAGTAGAAATAAGAGTTTTACATGCCTGTGTGTTTTTTGAACTGTATTCAGTTTAGTAGAGTGTTCTTTGGAGTTTGTATTTAAACAAGCGCGTTCTATTAAAATCGAGCGAGCCAGCTCAAACGTGAACATGAGTGTTGTTATCGGCCAGCGTGTCAGTTGCCGAGTCAGACATGTCACACACATCACAAAGTTAACAGCAATTAACCTGAGAACGAACTCATACATAAAAGCGGCTAGCGTAGCACAGTTTAGACGTTTATTCTTTACCGTTTATATTTGAACCAGCGCGTTCAAAATCAAACCACGTGTTCATCGGCCCGCGTGCAACATCTGTGACTCAACTCGAGTATTGCTGGTTTGCAGGTGACGACACGGCGGCCATGTTGGTGGTTAAGAACAAAAGCATTTCTCTCCTCTGGGAACTTCGAGAAAAAATACTATTGTATTGACCCCCAACACGGTTGCCTTGTCACGTGGTTGCAAACCAAGAATAAGTATACGAATTCCTTCACACGTGCGACCCAGAATGTACAGATTGTGCAAAGAATTCACAAATTCTCTGAATTGGATTCTTTGCCCCTCGCTAGCACTCAGCGATAGCTACAACTAGTCATCATCATCATCGTCATTATCATCATCATCATCATCATCATCATCACCACCATCCTGATCAAAATCATCATCATTATTAATCTCTAAAAACGTTTTAAGATCCTTCAGAAACGCCGAGGAAAGTTTGACTGAGTGCCTCATTTGTGAGATGTTGTTAATTAAGGAAATGAGACCATCCTTAAACACTCAAACCGACTCCGTTTCAGCAAAACTTTTTACTTAATCATTTCATTCTTTTGTTCTTCAAATTTAATGTAGAACAGTTTCACACCTTCGATTCTTATATATATCGGTTCATAGCCTCTTTCATTTGCATTTGATAAAGGTGACATGTCGTCGCCGAAACGTCATGTTTTATAATAGCGTTGCTTTTTATCCTTAAATGTTTTACAAAAT
Source organism: Porites cylindrica (assembly GCA_964035525.1). Classification (NCBI taxonomy): domain Eukaryota; kingdom Metazoa; phylum Cnidaria; class Anthozoa; order Scleractinia; family Poritidae; genus Porites; species Porites cylindrica. The sequence goes on along the minus strand of OZ037786.1, from coordinate 6,831,467 downwards.
CTTTCGTTAATATCATTCTCATTATCATTAGTATCTTAAAATTGGACTCCACTCAATCCTATTACCATTATTAATCCCGTTAAAGCAGCAAAAACTCACATTAAATTAGCCTAATAACAATAAAACAAGAACCAGAAACAAAAACCACAACATAACCACTGCATAGACATTAATAAATTTATCCCCTGCAGTTTTTTTACATGGGTATATAACAACATCCAGATGTCAAAAAAAGGTGCTGCAGAAAATATTTTGATGCTAACGTTGTAATAATTGTCTCCACTATTCTACGATGGTAAGACTCAAGACTGAAGAGAAATACCTTTTTTAGTGATTCCACAATGGTTTCTCTGCAAGATAAAGCACATTTCCACTTCTAAATGATGATATTAAAATTAACAAAGAAACATACATGTATGAAAAGGCATTTTCACAATACACCTGTACAACAACAACAAAAATTAACTCGATAACTGGTACTAGTAGAATGAAATTTATACAGAGGGGCTCATTACGCCATGATGTCAATAACCCTAACATGTGTATCTAATATCCATTTAGCAAAGGCTAAAGCGAAGCTCCCTTTACCCAGTTTTGACCGCTGTCAATTGAATACAACATGGATGTGCACTATCAAGTTGCATGCTCCCACACAAGCTAGAGCGCGTGACATTTCACATTGGTTGCCCTGGTGTGGACAGACAGACAGGCAGAAGTATGTTCATGTGACTAAAAACAATATCCCCCATGGATTGATAACCAAAATGACTTTTCTTACATTGTAGCTATAAGGCTCTGTTTGCCCATGTGTAGCTCCGCTATCAAACACACAAAATAACCTACCCAGATGCAATAAATAAATAAATAAATTTTACATGTAATTCACCTTTCTCCATTTAGCTGTTTAAGTTTCTCCTCGCATGTTATCACTCGGTCGGCCACGACAGCCATTAGGTTGTATCTTATATCATGATATGGCTCACTGTTCAAAGCAAGCAAACACTTAACATTAGTTTCAAGAAAATTAATAAACAGCAATGTCACAATTATGTAAACTTTAGGTAAGCATTAGGTCTCAAGTTGAATCTTACTTCCCCTATCCTCTGAAATCCTTAATCCTAGCCTTGAAATTTTTCTGGTTCTATTTTTCTTCTATTTTCCGATGAAAGTAGCTGGGGACCACATTCATTGTAGACGGGGGAAAACCCCAGCCCCCAGCTCTAAATGACAGCCCTTACATCTCTAGCCAAACATTTCTAAATCACCTTCCCTAGGGGGATACCCTCATTATTGTCCATACTGACTCACCCTCCAGTTGCTATCCCCAGTCTGTCGGTTATCACTCGGCGAAATTTTTCTGTCCACTCTTCATGTTCACCCCAAGGACCTAAAATTGATTGTTGAAAGGGAAACTTAGTGAGTACAGCGGTGAGAGCACTAAAATATCCACTATGTGGATGTGCTACATGTAATAATAATAATAATAATAATAATATAGCATAATTTCCATAAAAAATGCTTGACTGTGCTTCACAGAAGTTCTAAAGAGTAATAAGTATACAGCTATTTTGAGAAAGGTTGTCGGAAAAAACGTGCAAGCGACAATCCCGAAAGGTAATATGGGATATGATCAGTGCACTGTTCCTGACCCTGTAGTTGTCAAGCCTACTTTTGCTGCTTTTCTTTAGCACGCGCAAACATACGTCCATGGCCTCTCGTGCAACTCTTTCAAATTTCCTTGAAGAACTTGAGTGAACACAAAACTACCCAAAATACCTTTCGGGATGGTCGCGTGTACTTTTCCCGACAACCTTGCTCGAAATAACTGTATATACGAGTAAAAATTAAGAACCTAGTAATGATTGCACTTCATAGACTTCTAAAAATAGAAAAATAGTAAAAATAATTCTAAAAATAAGTATATACAAGTAGAAATTAAGAACCTAGTCATGTAAAATCTTGGAAAAATAAAAATGTTTTCAGTTTCATTTTAAAAGTAGATAGATTCATGGTCATCCGTATGTCATATGGTAGGCTGTTCCACAACTTTGGGGCAATGAACAGAAAAGTGCGATCCCCAAGGGTCTTCGATGACTTCATTGGTGGAAAGCGGAGTAAGGTTCCATCACGAGAATGTGTACCTCTAAATTGTTATTTATTTCTTAATTTATTCATTTTATAAAGTTAAAAGGAATCTTGTGAGATAGACAGTTGACTTACCATGATCAATAGGGTAGGGTTTAAGTCCATCTAATTCAAACAGTCTTCCACTGATTGGTACGTAGCTTACAAAATGAAATGCCTCCATTGCACGGCCAGTGGATACAGCATTGGTTTTCTCAGGTAGAAGCTTAGGTTCTGGCCTGTAGGAAAGAATTGAAAGATAAGAAAATGAAAGAATATATATATTATTTTTATCAACATCGGGTTCACCCTACATTTGGTACATGTAAGTGTACTTTATTTGACAAGGGCATTAAAACATTTAATAGGAATAAAAATAATAACAATCTTAAGATATAAAAAAGGAACAAAATTAATATTACCTGGCAAATTTGTTATGAGCCATGGCCAATTCTGGTAGATTGCCAATCACATATCCTTTGTTCTGAAATTTAGAAACCGTTGAACATAAAAGTAGTTAACATGATGTAAAGAAGTGTTTCTTTTTTCAGTAATACGTAATCAGCATGATCACGAAACAAGCCTTTCTATACATGCACTTGAAAAACTGGTATTACTTTAACTGATCTTTTTTCACATGTACATCTAGGAAACGTGTATAAAAACCAAGAAAAATGAGTGATTAAAAAATAAATGAACAATATGAAACAACAACAAAAATATGTGTCTGAAACTTAACAGGAAGTCGCTCTCAGGCTTTCACATGTTAGCAGAATAAGAAGATAATCTTTTAATAGTTTTGAAAACTTTGAATTGCAGTTGAGCATTCTTGTCGTTAGAAGTATGTTACATAACCAGAAATGTTTCCCTAAAATTATCAGCACTGGATTCATTCATTTATTCATTTATTTTATTGGTCAATCAGAATGTACAATTTTCTTTACTCATTACCCACAAATAGCATATCTGCAGCATATCTGACACTCCATAACATAATTTGCTGTAACTGGCAATGAGAATGGCAAAATAAAAGAAGCACAAAGTTGAAACAATATGTACCTCAGGATCAAACTTGCTAGAAAACTCCTTTAATCTGCTAAGGGTTTCTCCTAGGTGAATATGTGTACAATTTAACAGAACACTCAGTAATGAGTGAGTGGCACAGGAGTTTGGAATTACCTGTTGGCCAAAAAAATAATATTAATAATGGAAAGAATTACCATTTTAAGGCACAAACTTATTGAGCCTTTCTTTACATTCTCAAGAATTTCTAACACATTAAAGTACCTTTAATTTGTTCTATGACATATCCACATTATCCACATTACCCCATATTTATTATTATGATCAATACATCTTTCTGTTACTGTAAGTTTTAATTTTCTTTATAAATGTACATTGTACCTGCTGGGCAAAAAAGATATCTCGTACAATATTTTCGTCCTCCACAAACATTTCCTCCAAGGGCTGCATCTTGCGTCTTGATCTTCTTTCCTCGATCCATTTAAAGAGGAAAATAAAACCATACACAGGCCTACATCAAGCAACAAAAGAGATATACAGTCACGTATCTGTAAGTTTTCTCTCACCTACACAACACTGTAATTAAAGATAAAGATGCTATAGTTTAGTTATTTATTCTTTTTCCTTCATGAAGAAGATTTTTGAGAGAGTGACAGGTAAATTATTTAAGAGAGTTCTGTGGCTTATCTGCTGAAGTTAGGAAAAAATCTGTCATAGGATTTCGAAATTATTGACATTTTTTTCTAAAAAATCACCAGCATGCAAAGAAAGTGGTGTCCGATAGCCTGGGGCTAGTGGATTTTGCTATTGGGTAGTGAATTCTGTTCTTAACTTGCCGAATCGGCAAGCGGTTTTTGGGGGCGGATTCAAATTACAAAAGAACTGTAATCAATCTTGCTCATCAATTTTTTTTCAGGCTAGTTGAAATGACTTTCAGGCTAGTACATGCTAGGTACAGCTTGCCAGAATGGCAAGCTATAAAACTGACTTTCTTTGCACCCTGATCTCAAAGTTCCTATACCTACAAGGAAATAAACAACACTTTCTTTAGGTCCCACCATTTTTTATTAATGATACCAAAAAGCATCTAGAAATTATTCCCACTGAAAAACCTGATTAAGAAACATAACCAACATGCAATTAAACAGGTTTAGGCCACCTTTAAACAGCCCTAAACTGCTGAAAACCTTTCAATGGATTAAAACACAAACAGTACAGTATACATGTTGCAGGTCAAACTTGATTTCAGGTTAATTTTTCATAGGTTGATTCTCAATTTCCTGTGTCTCCTAGCCCTGATTCATGAATAATTAGGGCTAGGAGGCAAAGGAAATTGAGATTCAACCTATTTTTAAAAAAATTAAACCTCAACATAATTTTGACCTGTAACATACACAATAAAATTAGATGTCGTACCCTCTGAATGGTTTTGAAAGATCATATATTTCCTCAACCTGGGCACCTTTCACGCCTAGTAGTAAGTAAAGATTAATACATCATTACAGCAGATTACTTTTGATAGAAGAGACCAAGGTTTAGTCTTTTACCTAATCTAAACTTGAAATCTTTACTGAGGGTGATCACGGTGACCAGTCGTATCGCCTACGACTCCTTTTGCTCACGTCCCGTTCGTCAACGTCTTATGTCGATCCGCTAAGAAGGGAAATGAGCGGTGTGCATGTATATGCTTTGTTCTCTCTACTGTGATACAAAGAGGTGCAATACACATGTGTATACCTCGTTCTTTCAGCCACTGATCAGGCAAGAGCAGTTACGGAACTGACCTAACTCGTACGCAAAACGACTTCAAAAGTTTGTGAACAGAACGTTGGCAAAACGACTCGTAGGCGAAATGACCTTTAACCTTACTGAGCAAGAAAATCATCGACCATATCACAGCAGGAAACAAAATGCAAATAAATAAACAAACAAAACAAAACAAAAAGGTCTGTATGTATTAAGATGATCATATTTAGTAGAGCAGTCCCCTCTAGATCTACTAACTATGGATAAATATATAACGTAGATGAGGTATCCAGTCAGTTCGTTCCATGATCAGATCGTTCCAAGTCAGATCGTTCCACTCAACAGTCAGATCGTTCCACAAAAAAATCAGTTCGTTCCACATTTTTTTTTTTACTAAAAAAAGTCATGTAAAATTTTCTAAATGTGTCATTGTGATCTGACTACAGAGTAACGATCGGAACATAGATGAAAGTATTCTCAGAACTATTTACATAACAGTGAGAGCGTGTGTACGTGTGTTGATTTCACTGCACATTGCGGAACAACGTTAGTCCGTTTGTGACTCCAGTGAGTATCTAATCAATATTGAGAGCTCTTTTACGTCATCCAATGTTTGTGTCGATCCAAATTATTTTATATTTCCTTAGATGCATTTATCGATCCTGGTAAACACTGGAAGTTGAATTCTGATTCACTCTTCTAAGCTTTATAATGTATGACTGTTGACAAGCTACGTACTCACCGAACTCCTCAATTAGAAGGCTGAACAGTCCTACATCAAGAAAAAAGCAACGATTAAGTTATCAAAGGGTGCATATGTCATACGTGGGATTTTTAAGTGGAAAATATAAACGTGTGGATGCGGATAAAAACGGCTAAAACCTGGATCGCTTTCAAGTTCCAACCATCCACTGTTTGCCGCCATATTTGAAACATGATAACTTAATGCCAGCGGCTCATTAGTTTCCAATAGAGCCGGGATATAAGGTACTTGATTGTGTCTAGTAAGATTCACAGGACAACCAGTTAGCGTTACAAACTTTGCGTTATGAACGCATCTCGTTTAGGGCCTGTTTACTCGACCAATATGGGTATAGATGAACCGCTGAGTGTTTTGAAACCCTGGCCCTGTTTTATAGAACAAAAAATCCTAGAATACATACCATGTTTTATAGGGCAACACCCACAATTTTATTACCCAGCCTAGGACATAGGACAAATGCACGCCGTCTTATTCAAACAAATTTCATTTAGCAAGTCAAATCAGTCATGCAGGCAATACCCTAAAAAAATACCCTGTCCAGTGGCACATCCCTTCAGGCCCTGTATAGTCCATATAAGGGAGTACCCAACCCCACCCCACCCCACCCCACCCCACCCCTCGGGGGTTGGGGGAGGACTCTAAGGAAGTTTGGGAAGAGGTTTGCCGTCAAGGCTCTCAAAGCCTAGTCTCCTTCGCAGCTGCTCGGGTTGGAGTCACGCAATGCCCCCTGCGCCGTCCCCACGCATTGTTGACGGGGAGCAGTTCGTGACTCCGGCCCAAGGGGCTGTGAAGGAGACTGTTCAAACTCTGACCCTGTTTGAGACCAACAATTTTGCAACCCTGTTAAAGACAAAAAGACCGTTTAAATTTCATGACCATTTGAGCTCCCAGGAAGCCCCCGCATCTAGCTCAAATTATACGCCCACCACTGAATTTGATTTATGACGTTACTGTTAATTTCATTTTTTTTTTTTTTTCATATAAGACTGGCAGTAAATGCCAAACATATTTTGATCAGCACTGCTTCAGCTTGTTTTGCAGCTCTTTTTCTCTTCCAGTTTTAAGCCCCCTCAGATATAAGCCCCTCCATTTGTTGGCCCTCTCAAAAACTCTTTTCAGAAAAATGCATCTTAGCCCAGGGCTTAAAGCGGCAGATTACAGCAACCATTTAGGCCAAATTAGGGAGTACCCCATACCCCTATCCCATTGGAGATGTTTTCAAACTAAGGAAGGCCTCACTCATTAGCATCCTAACATTTAAGCAAAGTAAGGGGCAGCTTATCAGTTCAAAACAACTGTGGGTGGGGAGGGGGGGAACCTTGGAAGTAATACTTATAAAAGCACAAAAGAGCCTCCTAGGTTCACACTAACCCAACTGGACAGTGAATTAGGTAGCTACCCCAGGACCTAAGGGCACTCACTCAGGTCTGGCCAGGAGAGACAGTGCAAAGAAAGCTTTCAAGAGGATGCCCCTTTGTCTTCATCAATGGCTTGTGTGTGTGGCAGCCTCGTCTCTGGGGTCATGTCTCACAGTGGCTTGGAAAATGAGACGACCCTGGGGAAAGGGTTGTGTTTGTGGCAAAGTGCTGGTAAAGACTGCCTATTTATGAACCAGGCACAGTGTATACCGAGCACCATTGATTTAACTACACAGAGACTTATAATGCGCGATAATTCCCCCTTGGGGATCTTTCAGTGACTTGTACTGGGATCAACCAATGCAAATACTGTCTACTACTGGATCTTGCCTCTTGGGGTATAAGTGAGCCCTTAACTATTTCGAATAAGACAATGGGATATCACAGGCTACCCAAGCTCACTATGATAGCATGTGAAGTAACAGAGATTATGCTTCAATCTTAGCTTCTTACAATAATAATAAACAAACCTGTATCTAAAATTATTTATTTCAGTGTTTATTTACCTCTTAGACAAACCTATAGTGCAACTATTGGTTTAACAAAAATCTCAAATATTCTTTTTGTCAAGGCTGACATTTAAATAATGTTTACTTTGTAAAACTTGGAAAATAACCTATTTAATAATTTTTAAAAATACAGTTTTATATTGCATTAGCTACATAACAGTCATTTCCTGTGATCCATTTTCTTCACTAACTCAGTAATTTGAGCAACTTGCTTTTACGCTACAAGCCCTGTGGTGTTGGCTTAGAATTCAATTGGTTTCTTTAGCCAGTTCAGCAGCTTTTACAATAGGCTGAAGTTGTGGTGATGAAACATCTAAAAAAGGACAATCAAAAATGTGTATAAAAGGAAAGCACATTTTCCTCCCTCGCCACTTATGTCCTGTGTGCTTGCAGAAGGAGTATACTGGTACATGGTACAGATTACTAAACCTGTATAGCTGTAATAGGGGGTAGAGAGGTTCAGAGACCACACTTTGGCAGAAAAGGAGCCATCTAAAGCTTGAACACCTGAGAGGGTTCCTTGAATTGTGCACAGATCTAATGAAGAGTACATCTTAACCCCTGCTGAAAACTTAATAAACGACTTCTTCAAACACAGCAGTTTGTCTAATCCTACTCAAGGCTTGTTTAAGAGGTCTCCTTGGAAACACAAAAAACTCTCATTGCCTTAAAATGGGCGCAATTTTTCAGGTTTACTCCCACAATTATGTAGGGTCAGGGCTTCAAGACCCTTTCTTGCGATGGCATGTACACACATTCTACTGATGAGAGTAGTCTTCAAGGGGTACAACTTATAAAAGGATAAACTTACAAGAGTCACAGTCATAGCACCACACACTAAGGTCCATAAAGCTTAAAGCCAACATGTGGCTTGGTTCCTTTGAATTGTGTTCCACCATATGACTTTTCACATAACGACTGCAAAACACCACTGAGCACATAAGGCACAACCAATTTTCCCCAACATTTTCGCATGAACCACAAGGCTTCATCAAGTCAATGTGCAGTGAAGCTGTGTTTGATAATGACTGATGAAAGAAACGAATAAACATAAAAGATAATTATTATAAGGCCTATGATGCATAATGCCTTTTGGCACTGAGAGAAATGGACACAAATTTCTATTGATTCAAAAATAATTAGTTAGCAAGGTAACTTGGTAGACAAATAACATGTACTTCAATTTTCAATTTTGCTCATGGTAACTTCAACTTTACTCTTGGCAAAAGCTGCCATGTCAGTGAATTTACAGAACTTTTGTGCACTAAAACTTGATGCCAGTGGAATTTGTGAATAGCATTTGGGAAAAGTGAAAATTTCCGTGGGCAAAACTGAAATTGCGGCTGCGGGTAAAGGTGAAATTGTTGTGGGTAAAATCGAAATTGCCTTCAAGAGCAAGTTGAAATTGCAAGGACACTTTTGAGCCATCCCAGTATCATGACATATTGAATGTTGAAACAAGCCATTAAAATTAGGTACTGAGAATATTAGGATTTGTGTAATTGACAAAGACCAGCCGTTATGGTAAAATTCTGACAAGCAACAAGGCCTTGAAACGGCGACATAAGATTAGATGAGTTGGCAACAAATGACGTAAAGATGGATTAAATACCGACAAGGACATTACCTATTTCTCAAAATGTGAAACGACCGTCTTTGAATAAACACACCCCCCACTCCCTTCCCCTAAGAGGACCTCCTTCAATACATGTGTAAGGCGTTGTCTCCTCACCAGCCCCACGACGGTAAAAAAGGAATTTAGAGACTCAAAACAGCTGCTAGGCCTCCCACGCAGGCGTTTTTTAGGGGATCTCATATTTTGTCCCTCCCAGTGACAATGGGAAAAGAATGTTGTTTTCGGTTGAGTAGGCGTTTGTGGGGAGGGATGAAAGATGAGCTCCCCTAAAAACACCTGCGTGGGAGGCTAAACAGCTGCTCTCCATCGTTCGTTGTCAGGGTGGGACATTTGGTAAACAAATTAAACAATTTACAACTAGGAACAGATCAGCGCTTATAGATCAAGATTAGAGTTCCAAGACTTTGCTGTGGAGCAAGCAAAATTGAAAACAAACTGCATTTATTAAGCTTACTTGAACAAGAGCACTTTTCTAGGCCTTCCGAAACTGAAATAAAACTTTACGCTTCACCAGAAAGCTTTTCTTGTCTATAAAAACGTTGTTTAGAAAACAATGGTGTTGTTAAAAACTGCATTAAAAATGGAACAAGCAAGATGAAAAATAAAAACTGCATTAGCTGCTGAGAAAACATGCAGGAGTACACGCTTTTAAAAACTCTACAGTTTGACAAGGATGTTATGTCCTTCATTTTTGTACTTAAAATTAAAGTAGCTTACTTGAACATGTGGGCAATCCGACTTTGGTTCAACAGCCACAAAGCCTGTAAAGTCTAAGCCACCTGAAGCCATTGCTTGATGTGATGGCGACTATACAACTATTAACAAACAAATAAAAGACACCAACACCCAAGAAGAAGTTGAAAACTTTGACGTCTTTGAGGGCGCAGGTGAGATTTTGGAATAAACACCAGAATGGTCGGATCCAGTGACACCTGCCGGGAACTGGATCGAGGAGATCATTGGCCAGAAAATCAGCTCATATCATTTTTCTTAGCCTTTTTCGTTTACTCGTTTTAAAAAATTTTGGTTTCCTCCAGGTCACAAATGACAAATTTTGCAGGCCGGAAAGGAAACAATGCAGGCACCAGGCACCGCTAAGTACTAGACACCTCGTGCCGTAGTACATATAGCCAATACCGCTGATTTGGTTACCGCTGACACGCCGCTTGGAGAGCCGCTAGGCCCAGCCTCCCACGCGCAGACCTGTTCACGGGTTCGTCACGCGTCCCTGATGAGGGAGGAGCATTGCGTGACGAGCCAAAAGATCGTCTGCTTGGCCGGCCAATGGGTTGGCGGCTTTTATTTTCTTTTTCCGAATTTCGGATTCAGCGGATTCAAAGATTGTAGATTCATCCATTTTTAGAGTCCCCAGATACTGAAAGCTTTGAGTGCACAAACACGCACAAACACGCGAACTCTAAAGTTCAAAAGCCGCCTTCACAATTGCGTTTTTTGCTGCAGTCAGTCATAATTACGGTCACAAGCAACGAACCTTGAAACACAGAAACACACACCCCTTCTCGTCCCCAGAGCCCGTCGTTTCTTGGCAACGTGGTCTAAATCAAGCCGAGTGGCTCTGGGGACGAGAATGTTTCGAACCCGTGTAAGTAAAGTTCTGTTTCCTGAAAGGCCCGCTAAGATGATGGACGGCAGCGAAAAACGCAATTGAACTCCAGAGTTCGCGTATTTTTGAAAAACACAGTAACTCCTTGCCACGTTTCGACAGCTTGTCAACACAAAGAATCATTGTTGTCGAAAGGTTTTTTTTAATTATTATTATTTAAACGTTTCTAGACTACGAGTAGTTCCCCATTTGTCTTTGTGCACTAGCTATTTCAACCCATAAAGAAAAAAATCAGTGAAGCCTAAGCCATACAATGACAGGACAGCTAAAAAGTTAAATTCAACTATGCAAATTGGTTCTTTCAGGTCACCGCTACTTTGCCGTGAAATCTTGTCCTTTAACTTTGTCATTGATTGCGCTTTTTCGACAACTTCAGTTAAAACTGGTCTTCATTATTTACCGAGCGAAAATATTAGTAACAAACATAGCAAATACAGTAAAGCTAGGCCTACTTTACCCACTTAAAGAAATTACAACGCGCCTGTGGATTTGAACTGTGTCCCTGTGGCTTAGCGCAGCAATAAAACTGTTTGCCCTGATTAGGACCTTTAACCTTCACAGTTCTTAGAACACATGGTTCTTTGTGCCCACTGCAAAGGGGTGCTGGGCGGGGCCCCGTTAGAATAGTCTTCCATAGAGCCACTTCAGCTTTCCGTTTTTGTGAGCAGTCTTTGCTACTAGTACTTTCTGTGCTGCTAGGGAGAACTATTCCCTCAGCTTGCGAATTGCTGTCAACAGAAGTTGAATCATCTTTGCCTGTGTGATGACATGCCGATCTGTCTGACGAATGTATCGCTTGATCAGTAAATTTTTTAGGTTGATCGACATTTACTACACTGTTAGTTCCTAAAGTAGGTGTGCTCTTAGGTAGTTCAGAAGATTTTGACATGCAAGACGCATGATCATGACTGGCTTCATATTCACTCCTAGGATCGATTGTTTCCGTAGCTTTTTTCTCAGATGAAACATGACTACTTGGTCTAGAAAAAAAGCTAAACAAGTTTGTCTTCGGTTGGCTCACAGCTTTTGTTTTTGTTCCAGCAGTTTTTTGGCGTTTTACTTTGTTTTTCTCGTCACCAAACGAAGCACTACGCTTCAATGACATCACTTCCCGCGATTCGTTATTTCCGGAACTGGGTTGACTTGAAGCTCTAGTCTTTTCAGAGTGCTTAGCAAAGTAGTCTTTAAGTTTCTGTTGCTTTCCAGCGAACTCTGGCATGTATTTGGTACAAAGCGCTGGGGGTTTAGATGCACCTTGGAAACTTGTCTTTAAAGTTGCAACAACAGGACAGTGGTCAGAGCCATCAACATCCGGTCTTATCTCACAATCTTCAAACTCTTTCCTCACAAGTTCCACGTCTGCGAAAATGTAATCTATTCTTGTGCCATAGTTTGTCTGTCGAGCACTAGTAACTGTGCACCAGTTTGTATAGGCGCCGCGCTCTGTGGGGTGGAAGTAACGAAAGGTGTCGATAAACATCTTTTGTTTTGCCGGAACTAAGTCCGAATTTTCCCCAGCTGGTGGTTCAACTGGAGCATCATGTGGCAAAAGGAAGTGATTCAACCACTGCCGCCCTGGATGAGTGTTAAACGCGTCCTAAAAACAGAACAAAAATAACCAAAAAAATTTTACATTTGAAAACCTTTGTAGCAGAATCTATTGATTGGAGTGGATCGGGGAGTAAATTTTACAACCCTTTGAACCTTGGTGCTTGCTCTGGACCATTTCACCGCTGAATAAGCCACTGTTGTGTGGTCCCACAGTACAAATACCAAGGTCGTTGAGGTGGTCCTCAATAATGCCATGTGTACCCAACAAGAATACCAGGCGCTAAAGCTGGCAGAATAGCGAGCTTGAGGGGACAAAATGTTCCCTTTAGCCTGGTAAAAGAACATCTTCCAATGTATCTCAAGATAGTATTCGCTCTTCTTACAAAGTTGCAGTACTCACGTGGTAGGGTCGACCACCTACTTCTTGGGTTGAGCAGAACTGGCATAAAGGATGGATTAACCCAAAACCTTCTACACACCATCATTAAGGTTTTTATTTTACATACATATTTTTCAATAGAAATAAAGACACGATGATGGTGATTAGATATATAATGATGATGGCTATGATGATGATGATGATGATGATGATGATGATGATGTTGATAAATAGACAAGATACATGTAGTCACAGGTACTATCTAATTCCCTTAAAAGGGAAAGTGCTTGATTATCTGGAAACAGAACATGTAAATTTAATTCCCTGAAAATAAACTATTGATTCAGTGAGCACCATTTTTTACCTCTTCATCAGGATCACAGTGGTCAATCATTTTGTGTGCTGTGTTTATGTCACCGAGAACTATCACATGCCTACGACAAACACAAACCAACATGACGATTATGAAAGAGGCACACCACCTGGCAAATCTTGTAGTGTAGGGAGTAAACTATTAGGGAGCCCCTGGGGGACATGCAATTTGTCAACTTGTCAACTTGTCCACTCCTCAAGTCAAGATTTCAAGTTGTTGAGATTTCAAGTTTTCGAGACTTTGTCAAGACCTGCATGAACATAGTAGAAGGTATGTGCCAAAAAATCCAACTAATTCCTCTCCCCAGTTGTTCAAAAGCTGAAAAAGGGTAATGCTATCCACTGGATAAATCCCCTATCCAGTGGGTAAGTGTCAGAGAAACTAATATTGCAGTATACACTGGATAAAGATCTGTTGGACGGTGAATAGCATTATCCACCTAACAGTATTAAGCAACTACATGTATGGCCTAACCTATTCTTTCACAGGCTCGTGCAAGGTAATTTGGAGGGAGAATTGATTAGTTAAATTATTAAGGGTCAATTTAAGTTTCATTCCAGACACCTCATTAGTTCACCCAGTAACACAGTCCTGAAAAATTAATGCTCTTCCAGGGATGGCAAAGCAAGGTAAAAAATAGTAGCATTTATAAATAATAAATATTATTATTATTTAACTGATTAATAAATATAACATACCTTCTTTCCTTGACAAGTGCCTCAGCTCTTTCCTGCAGCAATTTGTAAAATCTAAGCTTAAAGTTCACTCTATCTTTGTTCTCTTTGTCTGCCCTGGGACAATACACGTTAATGATAACGACATTCTTGCCATCGGGGAAACTATGCTCCGTAAGGACAGCACGACCTTCAGCATCTAAAGCTTCTAACTCTTCAGAGGTGAAGTCAGAGGTGCTACCATAACAGCCTATAGAAGGTTGTGGAGTGAGGGAAGCTGAGAGGCCCTCTTCTGCAGCAACAGGTGTCACTGAATCACGGCAAAATGTGGCCACACCTTTTAACATAATTGAATTAGTTATGTAACATTAATACATGTGTACAGCAATCCCTATAATCAGTACTGTAAATGATTTAATAGATGCTGGGGTCATTTCTTTATTTTGGGGGTCTAAGGCTAGAGGGGGTGCTTTAAACAGAAAGGAATTTATTTTCATTTTTGTAACATCCTCTACACAAACTAATAAGCTATTGGCAAATATATCAAGAGAGCTTGTTAAAAGTGGAATATCTTGTCCATCAATTATCCATATCACTCTTTCAATTCTCAATCAATGTGCAATGCACAAACCTTATTTTCTCTTTTTAACAGCAAGAAACAGAAAAAAAATTATTGAGTAATAATAATAATAATAATAACAGAAGAATACCTCTGTTATTTACCCTCGGCAGTATTTATAGCACTATTGCTAGTGGGGCCGAGCCTTTCTCCAGGTCAAATCCTTCCTGGCTGATGACTTTCATAAAAAATGAATATAAACCACTGACAAAATTAGTTGAGACACTTAATGCTCAAGAGCCTTTCTGATGTTTTGAATGTTTGAATTATGGACTACAAGAGGCCAAAATGAAGCTTTACCCACCCAGCCCCTCCAAGTAGTAATTGTTCCACTGTTTGGGCAATTAACAGTGCAAAATTTGGTTGGAGAAGAAGGGGAGGGGTGTGGATTGTTTGGTTCTCTGAAGTAACCCATTTAAGGAGTGACTGTGTCTTCAAGTAAAAGAAAAAATCCCAGTCTTTAAGTTGCTGGTAATTGAGCAGCACAACAAAATGAAATACTTTCACTTATGCCTCACCTGAGTAGCCTGTTTTAACTTTGGAGAAGCTAAAATAGGCATTGTATCCATCTACAACAGCAGTTACTTCATCCAGCATTTCACCTGGAAAATACCAACAATTACTTGACTGACATCATGAATAGGCATTGCGGAATGATGCCTATTGATAAGTGTTGGCTGTAAAAGCACAGGTCCCTTGACTGTTTGCAGGCTCACAACTCACAAAGGATGCTGATGCATGTCATACCCTTTGACTCTCTGAGTGAAGTGTTAGCTCATTGTTTCCATGAAACAAAGATAATATAACTTCATTGCGAGATACTTTCGCACTACTCTCTTTTTTTAGGAACTGCATTTGTTCAACTTGTGAATTATTTTGACTCTAAAAAAATATTTTAAGGGTTTAGCCAGTAAAATAAAAACTGACAAAGGCCAAGGATCGAAATCCACCAATCACCGCAGATACACTGACTTCAGTTTGACCATCGTGTTCTCTAAGAGGTCAGGTCTGTTGCAGTGATTACTGGTAGCAAAATGACGTACATGTAACAGTTTGTTTGAGTTTGAACTCCAGAACTCGCCTGCACTCGACTCTCGGTCGACTCTTAAAAAATAGAAGAAAAAACAAAATTCTGATGTCAACTTGTGGAAAGTGTACATTTAAAAAAAAAAACAGCAATCGAATCAACATTCTACTATTGAATCGAGGCTGAATATGAATATTGGATTGTTCATTTTATGAATGGAATATTGAATCAACAAACAAAATCATTTTTTCACAGTTAATGAATTCATTAGTTCGTTAGCGACGGGAACGCTTGACCTGCTTTGACTGTAATTTTGCGAGCCCCATTTCAAATGTGGATCATTTGAAAGTAAGTTCCACTTTCCCAATAAATCAACTTAAGCAACCGAATGATATTTAATCATAACAACCCTTCATTAAGGTTATTACTCACGGGTAACTTTCGTTTCTTGCAAACAAATAACATCAGCTTCAAGAGAGTCTAAAACTTCCTTCAACGATTTGTCTCTTCGAGCGGCACGAATTCCGTTGATATTCCACGACAAAATCCTCATTTCTTTCCAATCAAGTGAATAGAAACAATTCTCACGATATTCCCGCGTTCGAAATGGATCAAACGACAATTGTGTCAGCGGTTGCCAGATATGCAAAATTTTCTTTGTGTTTCAGGGCTCGAGGTGTCTTAATCTACTGTAGTCCCGAGTTTTGCCAGCAAGAGAGACAAGGATAAAAGTTTCGAAATTTCAAACAGGAAAGGGGAAGAGAATAAAGAGTTGAAAATAAATGAAAGACGTTCTGGCCAATCTCGCACTTCTTTGCTTTTCTGCCTACTCTGTCAGCTGCACAGCAGTGCTGAACAAAACACTCGCATGGCAAAGGGGTTTTCCATGACGCGTGATGGGTGACAAATTATCAGCGTGATGCGTGATCGGGCACAAATTAGCCGCGTGAGGCGTGATTGGGCATAGCTGCCTACTGTTTAGCTGGGTGGTGCCTGATTGGCGAATATCATTTGAAACTAGAAGGACAGACATTAAAAACAGATATTCATGTCATCATTTTCTTTTCTACCTAAAAAGGACCCTAAAAGCAGTTTATTAGCGCTGATTCGTTCAGGGTTGCAATTGCAATTGCGCCTCATTTCCACACACAACTGTGTACTATATTAACTACCCTGGCAACAAAAGTTGCCAGGTACCTTGGGATCATATTTTCACGTTGGTTTGTTTTCTCCAGAGGCATTTTTGTAGTTCTCATTGACTTCAACACAGCGCGCAGTGTTTACTTAACTAAAGGTTACTGTATCCAATGAGGTAACTGCAAGCCTGGGGGTAGGGGTGGGATGATATATACTCTTGGGAATCTTTGAAGAGGGTGTGCTGCATGGCTCTTCAAATCCTGACAATATTTCAGACCAAAAAAGTTCATGTTCCACACCTATTTTCAGACCCGGGGGGGGGGGGGGTTGGCGAGTTGTTTAAACGTTGGATAGCGTTATCCATCGGATAAATCACTATCAGCTACTATCCAGCGGATTAGTATTAGGGAAGATAATTGCCATCCGGCCTTTCAACAACCGCCGCTAAGAAATCGTGTCATCATTTCTTAACGTAGAACCCCACTAAAACGACTTCTTAAACCCCATTTCAACTTGGTATAAAACTCTTTCTTTCGTAATCATTTTTAATTGAAACGATAAATACGTGTAGACTTTCCCGTAGTTCTCTGGAAATCCATCCCGATTCGAGACCAAATTAGGCAGAAAGTGTACACCCATTTTCAGACCTAAGCGGTACAAAAACTATATACCCGTTGGTGGAGGCGGGCGGGGGGAAGGGTCCACATGGCACTGCCGTACATGTAAATGGATTATGTAAAAGATTACCCCAGGATTGGAAGGCAGTCTATAATCATGTACTTTCCCTTCGAAGGGACTATTATGGGAGTAACTGTTTTCGTTTATCATCATCATCATCATAATCACCGCCATCAACATCAATATGGCCATCATCATCGCCCTTGTAATATTTTTATTGACAAAGGTGCAAAAGTTACATTTTTTGACATTTTTATGTCACTGCGATAAAATGAAATGATTTTATATTCTTAGTTACATAGCTATAGGTTTAAACGTTCATAATCGTTAGCCGGTTGAATATTTCCACTGAAGGGT
This sequence comes from Porites cylindrica, assembly GCA_964035525.1. Classification (NCBI taxonomy): domain Eukaryota; kingdom Metazoa; phylum Cnidaria; class Anthozoa; order Scleractinia; family Poritidae; genus Porites; species Porites cylindrica. Next base: position 6,813,829 of record OZ037786.1, on the reverse strand, counting down.
CTCTGGCCGGAATCCTAGTGTAGACAAGAGAATTGGAGAATGCATCGTTATTAAATTCAATGGTTAAAACTGCAATATTCAGAGCTTATTTTCGTCCGAGACAACGGGAAACTTCTCTTCCTCGATCTCTGTTTGATTCCGTTTCATGGTTGCAACGCGACATATCGGGTCATCTGGTCCGACAGGATACTTGTTCGACCAGTATAAGTAATACACCCAAACGTTCATCTTGGTGAACTTCGTCAGCTGTAAATAAATAAATAAATAAATAAAGATTTGGAGGTAGTACATCCACAAAGTGGTTCTTCGTCTACCTGATTCCTGGTTGAATTGGAATTTGGAAATGTTGGTTTTTGAGAAAGAGAGGAAAACCGGAGTGTCCAGAGAAAAACCTCTCGGAGCGAAGGAGAGAACCAACAACAAACTCAACCCACATATGGAAAGAAAAAGGCATCAAAGCCGTAATAAAAACTATTTTTTTTGTAATCTTACCGTTATGAGCTCGAAATAAATGACTGATTTTGTATTGCCAGTTTGTTTGTATTGCATTATGTTGTTGTTTGTTATTGTTGTTTTTAAGTAATAGTAAATTTGACAAATTCTAATTTGTTATTTTTTTCGGTATGTGATACATTTAAAATCAGTCCATCCCCAAGGAAATTAGCCTGCGAGCAAGCTGTCCATTTGGGGGATATCGTGAAAAGTGAGCGAGCGAGAGGCACGCGAGAGGAGACGCGAAAGCGGGGTGCAGGGAGGAGAGAGCTCGCGCGTTCTCGCGCGGTTCGTCCAAACAAGAGAGCTTGCTCGCATGAACTCAGTATCCATTATATACTACTCTAGTGTCGGATACGTGCACCCCTAACGTCTCAGAAGTTTGAATTCCATGCCCGCTGTATCAATACTAAAGGCCAGACTTTTCACTGGAAGCAATACATAATTAGGAGTCTTTGATACTGAGAATGGGGTCCACCATCCTCGGAGACCCAGGGGGGGTTAGCCGGGACGATAGAATTTTCGTGGTGGAAGTTTACTGCCCCTGGGTCTTTGAAGATGGGGGTCCACTTATCCACTTTATATTTCGCAAAAACATGAAATCTTTCAGGAGCAACTGAGTCAAAATTTGTTATGTCAGACGGCACCCTACCTAGCCTCCCCAAGGTAATTTACGCGAGCAAACGTAGGAGGCTGGGAACTTGCCTAGTGACAAGGTAACCTGGGAACATGGCTGATTCCGTTATCGGAGATAAGTAGTTTTGTAGTCAAAGTTTCGTTTGCCAGAAATCACAGTGACTTTGATTTACAAAAACTCACGTCAAGATCTTTGCAGTTGGTGTCTCTCATTTGAGAGGCACTGCACTCCAGATTCTTGTCCACGGGTATTAACAGCTCGTAATAACCTGGAGGACTTGTGCATTCTTCCTCGCCCATCATCAAGCCTGAATCGACTGCACCATTTAAGGAGTGGCTGCACATCGGTTTCCAGCGATCGTCATTCTTCTCGACACAGAACGCTGAAACAGAGGGCAACAGAGAATACGTAGAAAAAGAAATGTAATTTAATTCGTCTTCACAACAGCTTCGACAAAGAATTAATCAACGAGTAAAAGTACTCAGCGCCTTAAAATAACTGAGGCCAATTTGTTGCCTTTGTTATGACAAGGAGAGGAGATATGAATGTTAAAATATGGTACAGTGGAACCCCGTTAATGCGACCACCGTTGGGCCATAAAATCCTGGTCGTAATAACGAGGTGGTCTCATTAATGGGGTCTTCAAAATAATAAAATGACTTAATGGCTTTTACGTTTGGTTTGAAAGAATATGGCCGTTATAACGAGGTGGTCTTATAAACGGGGTGGTCGTAAGGTGGGGTTCCACTGTACTAAAGATATTCAACTATTCTCGGATACAGACGAAATTCGTGTATGGCCACGTCTCGTATGGAACGGAGTAAAAGAATTGATCCGGCAACACTGTGTTGATTTATCTTGGTGAATTTCAATAAAAAATTGAATGAATAAAGAAGTCAAAATAAAAAAAGACAGAGAGAAAGCGGAGAGCTACCGCATATGCAACTTAACCTTCGGACGTACACGCAAATTCATACCCCCACCGTGGGGGTGGGGGACGGGTTGATGGAACCCTTCCACAGAGATTTTGATATGTTGCAGTATTTCACTTTGATATGTTGCAGTATTTCAAAACGATTTTGCCTTTAGTGGAAAGCCTTTGATCTTCTCAACAAGATGAGGTATATTTTATGGGTGGTGGGGCTGCTGGAGGCCTGTGACATCGGAAACAATGGTCGCCATCTTGGCCGCCATTTTGGATTTGATCAAGAATTAGAAATCAGATTAAAGCCGCAATAAACTATAATTTTCGTGCCTCACATGTAAAATATCACATAAATAAGCCCTTTGTATCATTTCATCCACAAGCTTTACTTTTATTGCTGAAAGAAGTTGAAAAAACGTGCATTTTCACCCAAAAATGGCTTGACCAGCTGCTCCTTATGACGTCATAACCATAGTAACTGACCATCACTAAATGTGTCTCAAAATGTGCTCGAGGAATAAACGAACAGCTACTAAAAACGTCAGGTGCTGACCCCCGTTGTTCAAACGTCGGATAGCGCTATCCACCGGATAAATCACTATCCTGCGGATAGCGTAATTGATTTCCGTAATACTTATCCGCTGGATAGTGATTTATCCGGTGGATAGCGCTATCCAACGTTTGAACAACCGGGGCCTGATGTTTTATTGTCTTGGAAAAAACTCAAAACAGCCTCAGAAGCGGGGTGGGGGCTGGGCGGGGTGACAACCACCCCTCCCCCTCTTGTACGTCCGATGGATCAGATGGCAAGGTTGCTACAAAAGAAACTTATGTATATTATTTCTATTTAATTCTGCCTTACAAGAACTTCTCCCCTCTTGCTTTGCTTTTCGACACTTCCCTTCATTACTGATGGTAAAGCGATCAAACTTGAAATCTCTGAAATCGGTAACTGGCTGACGGTAAGTCTTCATCTTGTTGTCACCCGCAAGGAAGTGAGATCCGCTTAGATGACGCACTCTCAGATGAATTTTGTCAGGTATATTTTTATCCTGCTTCTCAGAATCCGGCGAACCATAGAGCTCAATGTACATCTAAAAGATAAAAAAATTAATGGCTCAACATCACTATCACTGATCATGACATTATCGCTAGTACGTTTATAAATTCTTTGGCATGGCCTGTACTGAAGAGTAGCCCGCGGATAACACAGCTTCTCTAAAGTTCTCTTTGATTTTTTTTTAATGATTTTGAGTTAAGAATTCGTTTGTCAGTAGCTGTTCATTTCAATTTTTTTTTCGGAATGCAAGTTCCAGTGACAAAGAATCTGGAATCCAGAATCCACGGCGTGGAATCCAGAAACCAAGACTGTTGTGAATTCCCTTAAATAGGGCAAAAATGTCAGTGAAAATCCAAGAGACAACAAAGATATTCCCTTTTATGAGCATGCGTATTTTAAAGGGAGCTCCGGTTTTACAGTGTAGGCATGGCTAAATCTTAATATTTAACTGATAAAATATTTAGGCTTTGAAAACAAATAACATGCAGTAAACAAATTATTTTGTACAAGTCAGTCGCCTCTCGCATAACACATGCACATACTTTTACATCTACACAGACGGCACCTCACTAAAACGGATACTTTCTTACCTTTCATTAGTCTGCTACACAGCCGTTTTTAGTGTTGTCACGCAGGGGAGGAGTGTTGAAACTGAAAATGGCTGTGTAGCAGATTAACGTTTTATTAGTCACTTTCTAATTGACTCTATACAAGATGGACACCTCTCTGACTATTTTGATCTAAACTTTGTCCACCTTGAAAAGGAGTTAACTTCCCAGACAAAATATCCCCCCCCCCCCCAAAAAAAAATAATAATAAAAATTAAAGAGAACTATCACCATGTTTTCCCCATAAGTGATGTATAATTTAGTACCCAGGTTATGCTTACTTTTATGAGTCGCGCGTTGTAACACGTCGGGCAAATTTCATTTTCCTCGATACTGAATCTTGTGAAACCTTGCTGGAGATCTTGGAACATCTTCAAAATTAGAAACAAGATATCATTTTAGTAATACATAAAAAAAGGCAAGACTTTCCTCGGAGATAACATGAAACAACGTCGTGATGGGTTTAATATGGAGCTTAAATTCGTTCGCCTGAGAAGGTATTTGGGTCGATTGGCCTTTATAGCGGAGCTGCACGTGCACGCAAAGCGAGCGCGAGCGGAGTCCCATAGCTAAGAAAATTTGGTTATCTGTCCATCCGAGAAATGTTGGTCCCTCCGCACCACAAGGTAACCAATGTAAAATCTCACGCTTTCTACCTAGTGTGGGAGCCTGCAACCTGATATTGCAAAACCATGTTGTAGTCAGTTGACAGCTGTCAAAATAGGGTATCCGCTGGCAAGAATTACATGACCATATGGCGGGCTCAGGTGTCGACTCGCCGAGGCTACTTTTTTTTCCGAAGTTATCAGCTGACAAGTAACTAGTTTTCAACTGTCTGATCACAGACTTAACTCCAAGTGGATTTCTTTGCGATGGTTGTAAGTTTATTGCTTGAAGTAAATTATGAATTTATTAACGGAAACCTCGCTCTTATCCTTGGTTAAATCTATCCATCATCTTTAGGTCCTTCATTGCGCATGATCGCGAGTTATACACGGAGCTGCACGGTAAATTTATTTAAACTTTACGCTTCACAATTTTTTTTGTAAGCAGAATTTTAGTTCTTTGCGAATTATTGACTGAGCTTTTTAAAATAAAGTATCATTACAGCAAAACAGGAACCAGTTGGTGTTAATGATTAAACTAAAGCTTTACCTGTTTGTTGTACTTCTTAGTAAAATTCCATTTATGGACGCTTGTAGTATATTTCAGTTTAGTGAAACATACTTGAACTTTGTCTATAACTTCAGACAACTTTTGAAGTTCCTTTGTGAGCTCCACCGCTCCATTGAGTCGGCCAACGCCCAGTGCGCTCTCTGAGGCAATCCTCCGGAACGAGCCAATCAAATCATCCAAATTCCACAATGTTTTGAATCCAAGGGCTTTCTGAAGTTCATAAAGCTTTATCATAAATGATCTTTCCAGCTGTTTGTATGTGCTGAGGAGATTATCCGTGAAGGTCTGTCGGAGGTCAGTGCTTAACGTGCCTTCAGAATATAAATAAGCGTCTTCTCTTAATAATATTCTTACAATTACAGAAAAAGCTTCTACTATAATACAGTGTAATGCATTATATTTTCCTGATACTATCCAATACTTCACCGACAATTTATATGCAAAATCACTTTTCATTTATCATGATTATAGGAAGTTTAAGGACTGTAGAATCTGATAAATTAGAGACTTCGCCAGAGTGCGAGACCCTGGTTAAAAAGTAATTAACCGACTGATTAGAAATATAAAATAATACTGTATGCATGCATACATGTAAAATTTGTTAGCTAATAAATAGATATATTTATAAACTGACAAAAATTTATCAATTTCCCATACCGTTCCATTTTGTATTGTCTAAAGTAAATTAAAATAATATATAAATAATAATTTAAATACTTTATCAGTGATAAGATATATAAAGAGCGTTAGACCAAAGACTAAAAATCGCAATCTCATATACCTTGCGACTTGCCGGCTTCTATAATTCCTGTTTCAGTCTCTTCGAGCATTGGAATATCAAAGTTGTAAGTTCCAATATTGTTATCAAGCTCCATAACTTTTCCTATCATGTCTATGCGGGCCCCTCCAACAATGAAGTATGACTCTATTTCCGCTTTCAGCGCGGCAACGTCCCGAGGCCGAGCAGCTTCTTCTAGTAGACAAACCAAGTCAGACGCCAACTTTTCTTTGCTTATTTCGAGGTTAGCCTAAACGTGAAAAACAAGAACAACAAATCACGAAAACAACAATTCTGAGAAGTTTAATAATTTGGGAGGGTTATAGGGGTCGGGAGGGAGTTAATTTCTTTTAGAACTCAAAGCGTCTATCTCCACATAGTGACAATTATTAGGCAGATTTAGCGGAGACAACGCGACGGCACTGACGACGGCGCGCGCAGATCTAAACGACATCTGACCAATGGCAGAGGGGCAAATTGGGCACCAGAAGTCGCGTTTGGTCCTTTCCGCGCGCTTTCCCGTCATCAGCTGACATTATCGTTCTGCTAAATCACGTCCAACGCCATTCTAGTCGCTTCACATCATGCGTGGAAACCGTTACAAGTTATGCCTGATGGGCAACTTGCTTATGTTCTCCAGCCTTTGTTTGATCACATTTTTCTACTCTGAATTAGCCTGCGAAACCGGCAGGATTGTTATTTAGCGTTAGCAAAGTTTTGGCATAAGAACTGCGAAGCCGATCAAAGAATGTGCAAGAGAAGCTTTTTCGGAATTTTCTCCCGTCTTCGGTGCTCGCTTCTCGCGGCAAAGCCTCGAGGAAGGCGGCTTCACCGCCAATACTCTCGCAAGCGCAAAAACGATTCCGCCAGCTGCGCACGCTACTTGAAATGACCTTTATTTAGTCGCCGTACAGCGTACTTTCCGTTCCGAATTAAAATTCGGAACCAGAACTGGGACGAGGGTAGGCCGTTCTTTATAGTCTCGGCTTAATGACGGATTAAGTCCTTCGCTAAGGGTGAACAAAACTAAATTTTCTACTACAACTTCGATATATGATTAAGAGGACAGGTATGTAAATTAGCAAAGCAACTACCAAAGAGAAATTAACTAAAACCAATTCTTTTTGTATATGGAAATCAGTCTTGAGAATTTGTATAGGTAATAGCATGATTTATGCTGATATTTGGCATAAATACCACGAGTGATATTTCGAAATTGTTATACGTCATTTCAAGAGCCATTAGGCGAGTGAAATTTGAGACGATTTTGAAATATCACGGGTGGTATTTGTGTCAAATACCGCGTACAAATCATGCTATTATATGTTTACACTACTACCCGCAAAAGGTTTTGTAATTTTCACATGTAGGTATTTCAAATTAAGCTGAAATACCACTGCTCTAAGCCAATCAAATTGCAGAAATTTCTCATGTTCTAGTATAAACATACGAATATCATATTCACATACAAATTCTGATAGGGACTTAAAGGGGTCATCTTTCCTCCTCCTGTTATGACGAGCATCAAAGTTTTCTGAGTATCTAAGATTAATTCTCATGTTGCTCTCATGTTATTGGTTACATACCTTCATAACTTCAGGAATTGCAGAGACCTCCACTTTATCAAAGTCAAAGTCACTAGAATCCTCCAAAGGCTCGTACTCCTCTCCAAATGTCAGCCATTTCTTGAGATTTCCACGAATGGTGTCAAGTGATTCGAGGCAGGGTTTGTTAATTTCGTAATCCATTACAGACACAGCCGAATCAATTATTATAAGTGGATCTTTGCCTGCTATGGGCGCCGCGAACCCAGTAACTCCTTGGACTACCGCCATCAACTGCTCCTTGTCTAATTTCTCTTTGGTTTTCTCATAGCCTTCGGGTAACAGGTTCATGATCCTCACAAGTATTTCCTCCATTCGCTGCTCTTGCGATTTGATGCCCTGCGAGAACAAGAGACGATAAAAATGTATAGGTTTAGCCCGAGGTAAAAGCGGAGCTCCCGTTAGTACATTGCAATGCTTATTACTTGGACTTTAAAAAAACGGTCTTTCGGAATTTTTCTTTCTTCAAAAAAAGAAACAGAATTGGACTTGAACCTGCGATTAATTAATAGCTAATACCTAGCTAGCAGAATACTACAGAAAACACATGAACCAAATGAGTGAGACTGCTTGCAGTCCGCCTCTTCTGAAATCCGTCTAGCTCTTATCTTAGCCATTCCGCTCGGCAGACCGGTGCTCTCACGGACTAAGCTAACCTGGCGGCGGTGATATCAATGCACTGTAAGTACCTTAATATACATCCTTTTCTCACTTTCATCCAGGTCTCTGGCAGCAATAAGTCGGTTTTTCTGTGCTTTTACCTGCTCAGACGAAATTTCTGAAAATTTTGACGCCATCTGACCAAAAAATAAAAATATATTAATGAAACTGATAAAGAATAGGAGAATTAGGAGAATAGATATTAAAACCTGCCACCACTTTTATTTATTTATTTATTTGTTTGTTTTTATTTTCACAATTTTTCAAGATACGGTTCCCAGGAGAAAAACGTAACCCCCATTCCAGGATTAACCTTAGAACACGGCCGACATTTCCGAACGAGCGCATGCAGACAATCCTAGCCTCCGATCCCGCGCAGGTGTTTTAATTTTTAGGGGAGTTCGTATTTCGTCCCTCCCCGCAAGCGCCTGCTCAACCGAGAGCAATAGTCCATTCCCAAGGCTTAGCCAATCATATTGTACCTTCCAAATTCTGGAAGGTTGACCTTGACCGCGGGTCAACCGATCGATGATTACTCGATCTGTATGAAACACTGGGAAATTGCCGAATTTCGCGTTTTGTGGAGGTGGTGAACGCAAAACAACGACTTTCATTTTCTTTTTCTGGACTTGAACGATATGGAATAAGCTCGATAAAGTTTGAAGCAGTGCGAAATTACTTTGAAGTGACGTTTTCGTAGCGGTCGCCGTCGTACTTGTTTGAGCTCCCTAAGTGATGACATATGTCAATACTCAGACCTGTATAGATGGTGGTGCGGCAAGGGATATTTGCTTCAACCAATCAGAAGCACTACCCAGTTATGGGTAATTGCACTTCATCAGTATGGAATTTCTGCGCTCGCTCCTCAGACCTCATTTTGAGCAGAAACCAGTGGTAACGTCGCGAAATGTCGGCTTTATTCTCAGGCAATTCCCGGTTTTCAAATGAGGTCACCTTCCTTGGAAGCGCCATTGCTCTTACCTCTCCTCCACGTTCCTTTCTCTTTTCACTTTCTTTTCACTTTTTTGATTTAAACGTAATGCCTTGAAACAAGTAAACTAGTCTTACCATAATATAATCAAAAAATATTAAAAGAACCTTGCTTTACTTATATTTTGCGGACCCCTCTCTTAAGAGAACACTTGCTAATATCCCTGCACTTCCCCATTTATATCTTAAGTTTACCTGCTGAAAATTTTCATTATTCTGCACGCTTGTCATAATGTCGTTGAATGTTTGTTCATAAACTTCAGCCGCTGATTTTATGGTTTGCACATCCTCGTAAAACGCTTCCCATTTAATGAGAGGAACAAAAAGAGAGTTCTTTCCAAAAATGTCATATCCTTCTACATCTAAAAAGGCAAGTTTTCTTTCGGCGTCTGAAAAAAAAAAAAAACAAAAAAATTTGCTTGTAAATATTTATGTTTTCCCTTTTATGTCTTGTATTTTATGGCCGAGTGGTACTGGGCACGGGAGAGGAGACAATTGTCATTACAGGAATCCCCTCTGGGGTCGTACGTAGGTCATGTGACTTAACAGTCCATCCAGGTACCACGACATTTACCTTGATTGATTGCGGTGAAAAGGAATTTTATATTGTAAGTTTGATGTATGCAAAAGTACAAAGGCTACGTCGATAAAACCGACGCGGCTTTTTTTTTTTTACTTTTATAGCGTTTCAGATGCAGCGTTTATAAAAATCACTTTTCTAAATCGCAGACATCAATTACGATAAATCATTTTTGAATATTATGAAAAGATGTTGAAAGTTCCAGTATCACGCTTTCTTTTCCGGAGAAAAAAATCGCAATTGTCTGGGAGGTGGTGAAGACTATAATCTTATAATTCTCAGACAAGCACCGCTTTTTCTGGTTTGTCGGGGTATATATTCGAGGGCGGCTTTTATTGTTAAGTTTGAATCCATCTGCGAAATGAATCCTGTGTGGCATTCTAATCTAGCATATACGATACGTACAGGACTAAAGAGCGTTTTTTGGAATTAAAATGCCAAAGCACTAAGTCAAAGAAGCGCTGCCTCATCATTTTCTCTCTCCAGTTGCCTTCTTGAAAAATAAATTACCTTTCCTGATCTGTTCCACATCATTTCTTCCAGTCGTCACATCTTTAATAAACCGCAAGGCATCTATACCCTTCTGATTGTTCCTGTCGCCTAGCAACAGATCCACAGCCTGTCTTCTGATGACGACTAAGAGTTCCGCTGGAATGCTTTTCTTGCTCGCTTCGTCCAGTGTTCCTTTTTTTATAAGTGCCTCGCTGACTGCACCATCCTCTCCTTTGACGTTTGGTGCTGAATAATAAAAGAATACATGTATGATACTTAACTTTCTTCAGCGTTACAACTCCGCGATTTAGTTTTTTATCTTTTTCCTTTCTCCAGCTCTTCACGTCCTATATCTTCCTCTTCCAAGATACTTCTCTTCGTCTTTGTCTCCAACAACCCCCTTCTCTTCCTCATCTTCCTCCTCCTTCCCCACCTCCTTCTAATCCTCCCTTCCCCTCAACTCCCTTCTCCTCCTCCTCCTCCTTCTTCCTGACTTCCATCTACTTCTCCTCTTTAAAACATACTTACTCCCTCTACTCCCTATCTTTCTATCCTCCTCCGCCTCCTTCAAATCAAATCAAATATTTATTACATAAGAATACACAGAAGGAAACGTCAGCGGTTATCCCTATCGAGGACGCTCTTCCTGAATTCCATCTACTTCTCCTCTTTAAAATATACTTACTCCTTGTACTCTCTATCTTTCTATCCTTCTCCTCCCCCTCCTCCTCCTTCTCTTCCTTACTTCCATCTACTTATCCTCTTTAAAACATACTTACTCCTCCTACTTTCAATCTTTCTACCCTCCTCCTCTTTCTCTTCTTCTTAAACTCCTCTTCGTCTCTTGTTTAAAACTTACTAACTTACTTACTCACTTACTCATCCGTCTACTCCTCATCTTTCTTCTCCAACTCCTCCCTCTCACCCTCCCACTTCCTCTTAATTATCATTTTCCTAATCCTCCTAATGCGTTTACTCCTACTCCTACTCCCAATCTTCCTACTCCCCCATCTTCCCCCTCGCCCTTCTCGTCATCCTCCTCCTGATCTTCACCTCCTCCTCATTTTAAAACTTACTTGATCCTGGAGCTCCATTTTTACCAGCGGATCCATCAGCGGCCCTTGCAGTCTGCTTCCCCTCGCAAAAATCCTGATCCCAAAGACCGTTGAATTTAGCGTCAATGAAGCATTCAACTCCTCGCCCCCCTTGTCCACCGTTGCCACCTAACATCCAACACAACAACTAATCAATTAAGTAGAAAAAAATATACAACTGACTTAATTGTATTTCTTACGAAGGATAAAATATTCCAAATATTTATCACCTGGCATTAGGTTAGTTATTATCAGTGTTATATCTTAATAATGATCATCATCGTTATTTTCATTGTTATCGTTATCGTTAACCGTATTCGTTATTACAGAGATTAAGATTTACGTTTACGCCAAACGGCAGGCGCCAAACTGTACCACGTGACCAAGTTACCCCCTTGTTTTCCGTTTACTCTTTTATTGCTTCTACACAAAAATAAGTAGTTTTATGCCAGTCTTAACCATGGGAATCGTTCGGGTCTTTTTTTACATCTGCTTATTTTCTATTCTGAGAAATTCTCAACTTGACGTTTGCCGTTTGCGGTAAACGTGAATCGTAATCTATCTATTGTTATCCTTGTCACTCTCAGGTTCATTTTGTTCTGCAAACAATAAAATTTCTCCTCAAGTTTCGTTCAATCCCAAGACTATAGACTTTTACATGTCTTCAAGTTGTATTTAAGTCTCCCTGATCCTTGATATCATTTGTTTGGCCGTGATTTTATCCATTACCTGTTCCGCCTTCTCCATTCTTAGCCGATTGGCCTCCAGTTCCTCCGCAGGTTTTTAATATTGTTTGACCATTTTGTTTTCTGTAACGCAGTGATATAAGACCAGCATGGCCTCCATTACCTGTACGTTGAGAAGATTAAACGAAATATGCAAATGGTTATAGATGGAATTCTTACCCCTACCCGCTACACTACCACTACCACTACCACCACCACTACCACTACCACTACCACCACCACTACCACTACCACTACCCCTACCACTACCACTAACTTCTACTAACACTACTGCTGCTGCTACTACTACTACTACTACTACTACTACTACTACTACTACTACTACTACTACTACTACTACTACTACTACTACTACTACTACTACTACTACTACTACTACTACTGCAGCTGCTGCTGATACGACGACGTCAACGACTACTACTACTACTACTACTACTACTACAACGTACTACTATTTCTGTACTATATAAGTTCTCCTAAAAATTGAATAAATTGCCCCTTTAAAGCAACGAAGTCAATACAACTTCAATTTATTGCGCTTTCGTAGTGGATTTCAAAGATTATAAGCTTATCGTCTAGAAAAATATAGTGTAAAGCTCACGATTAACGTAAATATTTAGCAGTTATTGAATTCGGCTTCCGTATTGATCATCTGAAGAATTATGGAAATCGAGGAGGGTGTTAAACGCCTTCTGAGATCTCCATAATTCTTCAGAAGATACGAAAGCCTAAAATAAGTAATTCCTAGTTTAAAAACAAGCTAAAACATACTACCTCTATCGATGTTAATTTCATCTTCGATAGTGCATGTTTATCGGCAAGTTTAGGCGATAAAGTTTTTTTCAGTACTGTAAATATTTTCCAAAGAGCAGACTGATGCCGTCCGTCGAGTTGTTTTCTTGCTGTTTATGCTGTGTTTTTAGTTAAAAGTTCTCCTATTTCTTCCTTGTGAAACGAATAAAAAGTATCACCACCAAAACAACTCAACCTCGTCCCCTGGTTTTCTCGGTTAACAGTTTAATAATCTGGCAATTTTGCTGCACGATTGACGTCATCAGCTCAATATCTCAAAATTCTTCCAAATTTGGTCAGCAGTAACTGGTTATGATAAATTATGCGGGTGATTTTAGCCAATCAGAAACAGAGAAATACTTTGAATGAATAATAAAAATATAGTGATAAATATAGTTCTCGCTTCTAACTTCTCATAAAAAAGTACAATTTATTTTAGTAAATTCACGGCATACCAGGCTTTCCCGCGTTTCCACCGTTTCCTCCGTCTTTCCCCGTTTCTCCTACTCTTCCATCCTTTGATTTGCTAGTGCAGCTTCTTTTCCAAGAAGCCCAGTTGTCAGTGAAGAAGTTGTATACTGAATTCGGGCATATATCAGTGTGATAATCAGGTTGCTAAAAGTGAAATCACATAATTAATTCAAAATCGTAGGGAGGAACAGGAACAGGATCCTCTATTAAAATGTGGCATTTACGTTTAGTTAAACTTAAGCATCCATATCCAGATACTTCTATAACAATGAAACAAAAAACGTTAGGTGGCCAGACAAAACTTGAATTCTAACCTTTTAAGCTGATGGTTTCAGTGAGTAAGCATGTCAAATTTGCCTCAGAAACGTTAAATTTCACAATATTGCATTAAGAGAAATTGGGAACAAATGATTTGAAACATATTTAATGGTAGAAAATGGTCAGATGTATATATTTTTTTACGTTAAAAAAATGTTGAAGCACTTGAATCTTTCGTAAGTCACCACCTTGTGAATTCAAGAAAATGACATCAATGCAAGCTGGCTATTCAAACGTTTTGGCTCTCTAAAAATACTGAGTGATGATAAACTTATAGAAGGCCAACCTTAACGAGAGATTTTAGAACAAAGCCTGGAATGTATTGTTACTGCAATTGTTTCTCTTGCTTGTCACATTCGAAGTTAAAGGAGCTATTGCTGTTTTTGAAACGACAGTATTAAGTAACAAACCCGGACCATAACTTTTGGAATTCAACCAACAAGAAGAAACAGCGTGACCTTGCCCCTTTACGAAACTGTGATAAGAAAACTTACAATAACAGAGCTATCCGGGGCATCAGCACCTGGACCTCCATCTTGTCCTTTATGTCCATCTCCTCCTTTAGAGCTCACTTCAAAGGCTCCAGTTATTACATCACAGATTATTTCCACTGTAAAACGTTTAACAAAGAAATAGGAAGAGGGTGTTGAATTCTATAAACACTTCATCGAACACTGCCCAGTTGGGACGTTTGCTGCAAAACGTTGCTAGCGACGAGGGGCGAAGAGAGCCGGCTGTATTCGCGGGCTACACCTAACACAATGTTGGTTTGCTCTACAAAGGTCCATCAGAATGTCAAACATCTTATACCTAACCGCTCTTGAAAGTCGGTAACATGACTCATTAGGGACATTAAGATGTACTACGGAGAGGTGCTACTACGGCGACATAAGGTCAAAATCACTTTTGATGACGTCACCACCCGAGTTTCAGTGCGGCTTTCCCGCCGGCTGTAGCCTTGTTTTCTGGTAGGCCAAAATACCAGTTAATTCTCACAAAGTGAGGAGTACGGCAATCAAAGCACTTTGCCGCTCCAGCAAACAAAGCTACGGCCGGCGGGAAAACCACTCGGCAACTTGGGTGGTGGCGTCACCGAAAAATATTTTGACGTCATTTCGACGTAGAAGCTCCTCTCTGTAGCGAATCTTTATGTTCCTTATTGGTTCTGTAATACCAACCTTGTGGTCCATCTTTTCCATCTTTGCCATCTTCACCGTCACTTCCGTCTCCGTTTGCTTGCGGTACCAAATCAGGAAATTCCTGATTCCAGTTTGGAGTGGAAATAATCATCTTACTTCCTGGGGCAGCGATAATCTCCCTTGCGAAGATTTTTACAGTTTTTATGCCATAAAATGCAACTTCGTCCTGACAGGAAAGAGAACCTGTTTAGAGTAACTTTACGTTCAGAGTTCTTATGGAAACTATTAATTAAAATAGCGCAGAACCAGTCAACAGCTGCATGAACACAAAAACTGACCGCGACATCAGCTAATAGCGCTGATCCAAGATTTTGCTTTTGCAGTCGATAGTCGTACAAATAACTTATTACCCATTTCCTTAGAGCATTTTCAGTAAGAGGGGGAAATATTTCAAAGATAAGGTGTTTGGGACTTTGCCAGATTATACCAGGCTGTGGTGTAATTACAATTTATTGTAAATAACCAAGTGGATTATTAATGTTATCGATGTAATTTTGGAATGATATGGTCGCAAGTGCTGATCTAGCTCTGTCAGAAATTTTAAAATCATTTACGTCCTTAATGTCTCTTTTAAGTCCCACCAACTGAGTAAAAAGACACGAAAAAAGGGCCTAAGAAAGTCTATCCAGGGCCGTAGCCAGGAAGAAACTACAACCGAGGCGAACACACGGTCCGTTGTACGAAATCAGCCGTATGAAATCTTCTAATATTATCAGTCTGATAAAAAAAATAAAAATCGACAGTATTTGGTAAAATTTTACCGAGGCGAGTGCCTCGGTTCGCCTCATACTGGCTACGGCGGTGCTATCCAATGGTAGACGTCAAAGCAATACGATGCCGAGAAAACGAAAACTTGCACTTGGTTGTCTAGTCCTGGATTTGAGATTAACCTTAATATAAAAAGTGTCTGCTAGAATTTCCAGTTGATCAACGAGTTGTATATCAGCTCTTTCATTATCAAGATTCAAGTTTAGCTGGTCCTTTAAATTCACTGCATGTATCACTCGACCAAGAGCCTGGTAGTAACCTGCAAGTAAAACTCAATTTAGTGACTAAAAATTCAATTTTTTTTTAAATACGGTATTTTGGAAATAGGATTTTATGAAATTAGTTAACTAGAATATTTCTTAACCGGAATCCTATAAAAAGTAAAGATTTTGATTACAGAAAAAGTACAGAAAAATAATCGATTGTAATCCTGGAACGTTGAGCATATTATTCCGCAACGTTTTATAATATATAACCACAGTTACACTAAGGGCTCTTTCCATTTGTCAGAACTGGCTGGCTGGACCATAGCCGCAACAGTCATTTCGGCAGGGAAATCTGCTTTTCCCAAGGTTTTTTGCTGAAACATTATCTCCTTCCTGAATACCATTTAGGATTTGACTGATCTGGGTGGGTAGTTTGATTAATAGTGAAATTCTCATTACTGCGGAAAGAGTCTGGCCGGTCAGTTCTGACAAATGGAAAACGCCCTTAGGCTTTATCGCCCCACCCTGAGAGCATAGTCTCCTTTTTTCTTATTGAGTGATGAAGAGAATATGAGGCTTTGCCTATCGCCGCAGCCTGAACTTTTTGCCCCTTCAACCTTGTCTTCTCTCGTCAAACTGGAGTGCATGCAAGCATCTGTTTCTTGAAAACTGCTGATATTAAGGGGCCTAGCTAGAGGGTGGAAACTATATCATAGCAACATGAAACGCCTGCTCGATTTCGCCCCATGTAAGGGAACCCGGATTCCTGAATCCGGGAAGTTTTGCTTGTGGAATCAGGAATCAAGGAAAATTTTGCTATTGGAATCTGGAATCCTGGGTTTTGGGATCCGGAATTCAACTCAAGAAATCTGGAATCCCACCAGCGATTGGAATCCAGAATCCAAGTCATGACAAATAGTGGACTCCAGTACCTAGAATGCGGAATCCACGGCGTGGAATTTAAAATCCAAGACTGTCCTAGATTCCCGGGGCGATCGATTCAGAGTCTTTCTCGAGTACACCAAACTCGAACAAGCGAAAGAAAGGCTGTGATTGTAGTGACCAAAGAAAATTGTTTTTAGATCGGAAGTTGTGCGTGGAGACTATCTTAAAGATAACTGATAATTTTATTTTTTTCTCTCTTTCTTCCTCTCTCTCTCTTACCCGTGTTAATCTCCACTATAGATGGGGTTTGTAGCCAGCTTGGCTGCGGAATATTTACAGCTGGTACATCACCCAGACTTTTCCATTCACCATAGGCACACTGATTCTTTACATAAGGAGTTTGAGCAGATACTGCTGAAAAGCAAATATTCAAATTTACTATTTGCTGGACACTGGCGTTTGATCAGAAGACAAGTAATGACTTGCGCACCAATATGGCCGCCGTGAGGTCATGTGGAAACGATCAATACCAACCTTCACGAGAACTTGGAAACCAGAGAAGCTTGATTGTTTAGTTTTTTAAATGAATATGGTCAAGAAAAAAAAACCGACACTAAACTGACTAAGGTGGAATCCATCGTGCTAAACGTTTTGGGCCTGCCGAATTTAAGTGAGGTTTAGCTAGTCTTTCACGAAACCGTGTTCTAAGCCATGTCAGTTGCAAAATGCTTTTATCTAAACACCATTTTTCGTTGACAGTTTTCTGAAAGTGTTAGCATAAATTATAACCTTCTTAACCCCCACTACAAAGATTTCTTCAATCGCGCCAAAGGATGACTTCAGTTAAATTTCTAGCCCTTTATCTTCTTCCATCATGAAACGATTTTAGAGCTATTTTTAAAATGTACAATTTCTAAAATGACGGTTATTTAGCGAAAACACCCTCTAAGTAATCGAAGAGACGTGACTGACTAATTTGAGAGTTTTAGCCTTTTAAGGTAACGGACAAGATTTTACGAAGTAGCGGTTACCTGAAGGCATCCAGTTTTATATAATAACAAATTTACCTTCTCCGTCATTATTTCGCTCTTTGTTGATAATTCTATCCCTGGCAGACACAACTAATACAGAGAATGTTAATAATCCAAAAACATTCGTTTGATATTTCATCGCGCCTAAAAATAAAATAATAAATAAATAAACAAATAAAACAAAATTTAAAAAAAGCAAATTTAAAATCTCTTATAGAGCTAATTTTCTTAAGCAAGGTATTCTACAGTTTGAGTTCTTTTCATCATCTTTTTTTACGGTATGCTTTGGTGTTACAAAAAGTGTTCTAAAAGATAAAAAAAAGAAAAGTAAAAGTACAAAGCCAATAAATATTTTGTTAGAAAAGTTAAATACCTTGCTATAACGGTGTCCACTACAAACAACTCTAAATAACACTTAGTGTAGAATAGAATAGCATGGGATAACAATCGATACACCGGAATACCACCTGATCTTCATACTGTGAGTGCAGTCATGTGTTGAAACAGCGATTAGAAAACATCCCTGAACTTGATTCTTTAGCGTTTTTTTTTACTACGTTTACAAAAGAAGTAACGTTTTAAAATTTTTGGAATTCTTTCGTGACTGCTTTGTTCCCGATTACGAGCACCAAGTGGGGGACACTTAGAGTAACGGCATCGGTTTAGTCGAGTTCCTACGCATCCGCGAATTTACGTCCAAATCTTAATATTGGTAACGTGATTGCTTAAACATTTTCTACAGCTGAACTAGACCAAGAAATTTAGCTTAACAACTGCCCCATAATTTAACTAAAGTTCTTACTAGCACTGATCAACCCCGGATAAATAAATTAGAGTTGCATTGGTTGGGGAGGAGGGCAGAACTGGGAACGGCCGTAGATCTTGTCGCTTTTTTGGCTCTACAAAGAACCTGAATGAAGGAATCCGTTGATCATGCGAGAATGCTAACTGTTTGCGTTGTTGTCTGTTGGCGGAGTTTCGTCATCAGAGATTTCCTCTCGAGGAGATGGCCGAAGGCCGTCACTCGAAGCGAGATTGGAAATTTTGTCGGAATTTGCACGGGTAGCACGGGATAAGTTAATACAAAACAGGAGAGAAAAAGGAAATCTCATTATGGGATGGTCACGTGATTACCAAGATTTCTCGCAACTTCCATTCAACCAGAAAGTCTGGTTTGAATTTTCGGCAACTTTCAATAGCGAATGGAACAGCTTTTTCCAAAATTTTTAAAAGAGAGGGCAAACTCGCGAGGCATTCCCAAATTTCCGGAAACTGTGGCCCTGAAGTTTTCTTTATATTTAAGGAGGGTCTCAATGGGGTTAACCGATAGGCGTAAAACGGCCCAAAATTTAGTCGATAGCCGTAAAAATTGAAATTTTTTAACCGTTAGCCGTAAATAGGGTAGAAAGAGTTAACCGTAAAAAAATTTTGCTCCTTAGATTTAATAATTTTGAGGAACGTGCTAAACACCCTAATTAGAACGGTTGTGTTTCTTATTTCGCGGCTACTTTGTCCCTTTACGTTCCCATTTGTGCTAGTTTTGCTTTTCATCAAGATTCTATTCAAGTAAACTGTTGTGTCTTTTATTAGGAATGGTCCTAGCCTGCGTAGCATGGCGGTTTTGTCGAGCCGGGCGCACGAGCGGCGAAGCCGCGAGAAAAATAAAAACCAGTTTCAGTCGCTCCCGCCCCAATCTCCTCGCGGTTTTTCTGCCCTCGCCCGCCTTTATTACTTAGCAACCAAAACCGCCATGCTACAAAAAATTTTAGTTGACTGGTAATAACTTAACCTTTTGTTTCTATTTTAAACAAAGAGTTCATGTCATTTTAAGAGAATGAGAAAACTGTGGCAAAGATCTTCAAAGCCGCGTACTTCTCAGCTTGGCTCCCAACACTTGAAAATGTGAGAGTCACAGAAATGTTCGAGTCTTAATTGTATGCTTGTTCTTTTTTAGTTCATGTTGTACAATCTCTTCTTCAGTGGGGTAAAGACCCGATCGTGATAGTATTAAAAAAGAGAAGAGAGTATCAAATACTAAGCGACGCGAAGGACGAATCAGTAGCCCCTGAAGAAAAGGAAATCACGCCAAGATACAAAAGATGAAAAACTTTTTCATAGTTAACATTTCTATGCGTAAAATGATATTGGAAGTAAAATACTCTAAAAGCATGATTTATGAAATTTTTACAATTTTCAGAAGAATAACTTATTTCATCCCGAGATGATCCTAAGACATTTATTTTGCTTTAAAGATACAAAAAAATACAGGTTTATTATAAATATTTAACTCTTTGAAACAAAGAAATTAATTTTTAACTTTATAGTTAACCGTAACTGAAAAAATATTAACCGATAGCCGTAAGAGAGCCAACATTTTAGCCGATAACCGTAAATGCCACCACCCCTCTTCAAGTTGCTCCCAGAATTTCTAGAATCGTGTATTCGGTTGAATGGTTCACATTTCGGACATTCAACAGTTTCCTTAATCCATGGGAACTTTTCCAGGTAATTTCTTTTCCATTTGCTACTGTTTGGACCAAATTTTTGAAATTTTTGGTTGGAAAGCGTCCAAGGTTACCAGTTTTCCTTAACTATGGTGCTCCGCTGTGCGCGCGAAGCGCGCGGGAGTTCCGCTAAAACAACAATAACAAACAAGAAAAAGTTCGAATATTATTCATCTGAAGAGAACGTGTGGCAGTGCCGCGGGTACACGAGACTCGAAACTACAGCTATCTTTTTTTCTTTTTGTTTCTCTTTTTTTCTGTTTTCTTCGTTTCTTTTTGAGCGTCGGAAATGAGACCCGCTCGTCCCAGTCCTACTCTGCCACATCAGAACAAAGGGCGATACACAGCTGGTACGCGTCGGTTTTTAGACCAAGGATTCCAAAAAACGTGTGGAACGGTTGTACGGGTACGAAGGTAAGAATTACTTTCAGTTATATTCGTAGTGAGGGTCTTAATATTGCTGTTGAAATCAACTACATAATGATGGAATGATAAACTAAACATGAAACTAATCGAAATAAGGCGAGCCAGCCTATTCGATTTGTTTCATTTCACCAAGAAAATGCCGTCCTTGCCGGATCGTTTATAGTTAAAGGTTGCCATAAAATTACGTGTTGTCATCGTTTGGGTCTTTGAACGCCATCCATGATGAGTGTCTAATGTTTAATCTTTTGTACAAACAATTAGCTGATACGCCTTCGATGAGGTCGAGAATGGATACCCCCCTCCACTGAGGCATTTTGTAACAGTTAGAAATCGACCTTGGTTTGGTACACATGCTGACCATATAAAAACGTCAAAATGTTCAAAACCTAAGCTTCTCAGTTGTTGATTTCTGTGGTCGTTTAGAGTATCTACTGAAAGTTGTTGTGTGAATTGTCTTTATGTCCAGATTCTGGCCTTCTGTAGGCTCCGAGGCACAGATTACAATGTAAGCTTACAGTGTAACCAAACACTAGAGCCTGCGGGAGACAGGAAATTGAATAATTTTAATTCAGTGATCAAAAACCTTGTACCAGAATATTTTAAGCCGTACTGCATTTTTTTTTTATACCGCATGTTTGGTTACTTGTGATAAATTAGATAAAATAACTACAAAGAAAAGGTTTGTATGGGATTCTGAGAAAATAAAATTTCAAATTTCTCAGGAATTGAGAAAACACAGGTAAAATCGTGATGCGTAAGATTACATTTTGTGAAATTTGAAGCTTTTGAAGTTTGTTTTGTCAGCCTCCCATAAGAACCTTTTCTTTGGATTTATTTCATGTAACTTCAAGTTGCATTAATAGCCCTTGAAAAGTGTAAAAAAGAATGAAATATGACTGAAGTCATTCTGATACAGTACCAGGTATTTATTCATTGAAAATTAAGATTACTCAATTTCCAGATGGATTCTGTCTTAATATTATAATCGAACCATAAATAATATTTCAAAGCTTGCTAAAATAGATTAAATCAACAATCACGAAAATACCGACTATCGATTTCTAACAATTTTCAATATTAATTGATAAATTAGTTTAAAAAAATCTTGATTACGATAGATTTTATCAAGTGTTGAAATTATCAATTTGTAACTGGGATAAGTAACATCACTTGGATCGTGGTACACCTAAGCAGGAGCATAGCATCCATATATGCACATACACCCGATCATGCAGCTAAAATCTCATTTCGCTTTCTGTTGGTGTCTCTGTGTTAGAATTTCCTTTATCCTATTTATATTATTCCATAAACGGACAGCGGGGTGAAAAAATATAAAGATGCCCTTACCTGCCCCCTTATGGCATTTTCTTCGTATTTATTTACTGGAAAGATTTTGCAAAAAAATTCTGTTTGGAATGCCTTTGGCACTCTAAGTTTTCTTGATCCCTTGTGTACAACTTTAAAAATGTCAGGCTATGCCTTGATGTTTGATGCACAGGATTTGGATTCAGTCTTGCATTGGTGTTTGGTTTTGAAGAAAAAAATGTATGTTCGGCATTTCCACCTGTATTACTTTTTCAAAAGTAGTCTAATGCAATGTAATAATAAAAAGGAAACCTTTGACTGCAGGATTAGGTTATGGAGAGGAGCCAAGCCGAAGAAAAATTGTTTAAATGTCAACAGTGCAGCAAGCAGTTTACTTTGAAAAACTCTTTACAGATCCATGAACGAATCCATTCTGGAGAAAGGCCTTATGAATGCAAACACTGCAGTAAATGTTTTAAGGACAGTGCTGGTTTAAGACAGCATGAGAGAGTCCACATGACAGAGAAACCTTATGAATGTGAACACTGTGGTAAATGTTTTGCACAGTCTGGTCATTTGCAGCTTCACCAAACCACTCACAGTGAAGAAAGGCCTTTTGAATGCAAGCAATGTGGCAAGTCTTTTAAGCGCGCTGAAAGTTTGAAGTTGCACAAAAGATCTCACACTGGTGAAAAGCCTTTTGAATGCAAGGAATGTGGCAAGTGCTTTACTTCTCAGTCAGGGTTAATAACACATACTAGAGTCCACACAGGAGAAAGACCTTACGAGTGTAAACAGTGCGGCCTATGTTTTAAGCAGTCAGGTACACTGAATGTGCACAAAAGGACACACACTGGAGAAAAACCTTGCAAGTGCGAATACTGTGGTAAGAGTTTCCTCACTACCAGCAACTTACGATGCCATGAGCGGATCCACAAGGAAGTGAAGCCTTTTGAATGTAAACAGTGTGGCCAGTGTTTTACGCAGAGTGGCAGTTTGAAACAACATGAAAGAATCCATACTGGCGAAAAACCGTACCAATGCAAACAATGCGATAAGTGTTTCAAGAACTCAAGTGGTTTGCGGTCACATGAAAGAACCCATGCTGACAGGACACCTTATAAATGTAAACATTGCGGTGTGTATTGTACGACATCTGGACGTTTGCATCAGCATGAAAGGACTCACACGGGGGAGAAGCCTTATGCATGTCAACACTGTGGCAAGTGTTTTAATGATAGAGGGGACTTGCGCAAACATGAATATATCCACACTGGAGTTAAACCTCATCAGTGCCAGAAATGCGGCAAGCGGTTTATTCAAACAGTTCAGTTGCGAAACCATGAAAGAATTCACACTGGAGAGAAACCTTTTGCGTGCAAGCACTGTGGCAAATGTTTTAATCAACGTGGAACCCTGTGGAAACATGAAAGATCACACTCAGGAGAGAAGCCATTTCAATGTGAAAAATGTGGCAGTTGTTTTAATGCTAAAGGGAGTTTGACAATACATAACAAAAACCACTGTATATTTAGACCAAAAAAGGATTCATCCAACAAAAAACAAATTTCCGAAACCTTCAGTTGCTGGGTTTGTCAGGAGGAATTTAAAAGCCAGATTCGTCTCCTAAACCATTATGATAATCACATGAACCAAGGATAAAAAGATGAATAAGCTGCCTTTCATGTAAATGTGATGCCAGGGGTGGGCTGAGATTAATAGTCAGTCACAAGAATTAACCAGATTGATCAAACCAAGAAATCATTAATTCATTTTATTAGAAAATTGTCTTAAATTTTAAAAATTCTATTAGTTTTCATCTTTTGTGCTAGTCAAAGTGTCATAAACTCCTGAGATTTTCATTTTTTAAAATTAATTTATTTTTTATTTTATTTTAATGCATGTACAAGTTTTGTTTGTGACATCAATGAACAGAAAAAAGGCACAAATGCGTTGTTGCGTTTTGGAACACTAGAAAAAAAATATATATAAAAAGGTTGTTTGGTGGTTATACCTTTATAATTACTAGTCTGCCATCAAGCAGACAACATACAAGTTTAAATATTTTTCATTAATTTTTCACGACAAAGATATTTTTTAGAGATGATTAGAGACGTAAAAATGAGAATTGATTTCAATGATCGGCACACCTATTGACTTTATTGTTAGCTGCATATTGTTTTTATCTTATCTTTTTAAATCTTGATTTTGAATACTATACATTTTGGATGACATCTTTTCTATAATTATGTTGTTAAAGCTGGGAGTATTTTTACATCAGTGTGAGTATTGACAACGTCACTGTATCAATCATTGCATTAATAATTAATCGATGCATCATTCCGTTGCAATTATATTAATTAGGGAAAATGAAACTATTTTAAAAAGTACACTATTACCAGCGTTTTGGAAACAGACAGGGTACAAGCCTAAAAAAGAAGCAGGAGCAGGGGTGCTTGGGGGAAAATCTTGGAAAAAAAGACCTTAACAGATACCATGCGAACAGAGGCTACATTTTCGCGGTGTAATCGCTTGGCACTGAATAACCTTCTCACCGGCTGTTTTGTTCTGTGTGTCTTCACGCAATGCTACATGTACTACGGTCTCCCTTTATTGTTAGAATATTGCATTTCTTTGCCATGATAGTTACTGAAGGCACACCAGTGCGTCCAAGGACACGAATTTACTGCCTTTGCCCTGCAAACTGCTAGACGCATGGCTCGGATGACTGCGAAAACTGATAGTGGTCCCTTCTCCAGAAGCAAACGTGGTGTCCTCAATTAGTAGTTTTGAGCTAAGTGCTTTGGCGCTCAAATGAAGTACATATAATTATTTGGCAGTCACCACTACGCAATGAAATCTGTGTTTCCTACACTCTCATTGGCTTTTTTTTCCTTTTTTTTTCCTGAAGAAGTCAACGGTAATTAAGAAAAATAAAGACGCGAGTAATAATAAAAGCAAACACATTTATTTTGTCAAGTTAGTACTTTTAGCAGGTCAAATAATTTAGACCATCCTGATTACCCATTTCTCGCTTAGCCCGCGAAAACAGCCGTTTCTCCTCGCTCTTAAATTCGCAGCTGCGGACGTTTCCTCGCAAAACGTCCTCAGCGGCGAAGAGTGAGGAGATACGGCTGTTTTCGCAGGCTATTTCTCGCTCTAAGTGTACCGATTAACGTGCTAGCCGGAACAAAAATCCCCAGAAAGCAAGCTCCATACAGTAACTGACTCGCTACGTACACCGGTCTTCTTCTCAACTTCCTTCAATGGTTTCGTTCTTTCCACTAAAGAAGCGTCTTCTCGAAAAGCAATCGACGGAAAAGTAGCTCTGACTAAAAGTGGCTCATACCGGGACTAGTCAGCTTTAAATTATCTGGAATTGTAGACTATGAGTAGTCCCCATTTTTGCGTTTCGCTCGCTCTATCCCTGAGGAAAAATGGGGACTACTCGTAGTCTACTGGAATCGGAACTCGAAAGACAACCACGCAGCCTCAAATGCTGTGGGGAGATGGGGGGAGGGGCACCTCTGAAAAAGTTATAACTACGCCTCGGACAATTCCGGCTATTTTTTCGCAGGTCAACAGGAATAGTGTAGAGTTAATACGTAAAGTTCAGTACCAAAGCTACAAAAGTTAAAGTGAACACACAGACAAACAAACAAGCAAAAAAGAACAAAAGAAATAGAAATAATCAGGAGCCCATAAACCGAAGCGAAAAACTCTCATACTAGGCGTATGTAGACTACGAGTAGTCCCCATTTTTCCTCAGGGATAGTAGAGCGAGCGAAACGCGAGCGCGCGTGAAAATCACCCCACGCGAGAAATGGCGACACGCGGCGCGGAGAGAGAAAAATGAGGGACTACAGACAAAGCACAAGCCAATCAGAGTTTTGCGTTGTGAGAGCAACGCATTAGTTCAAAAGCTTGGGCTTTGTCTGTAGTCCCTCATTTTTCTCTCTCCCCGCCGTTTGTCGCCTTTTCTCGCATGGGGTGATTTTCACGCGCTCGCGTTTCGCTGGCTCTACTATCCCTGAGGAAAAATGGGAACTACTCGTAGTCTAAAGCGTATGCCACGGCGTTTTACCGATCAGTTTATTTATAGCCACATTTTAGAATACTTTTTTCCCGCAAAAATAGACTATCAACCATGTCTACTAGCGCAATCGAAGTATAGGACTATAAAAAGCAAAACTAAACGTTATTAAAAGGTAAAAAGTATCATTTTTAGGTCTGTAGGTTTTTCTGAATGGTTTGAGGAATTTAAAAAGATATTCAAAATTTGCACCAAATCGTTCTAAAAATAAACTGGTCTGTGAAAACGCCGTGACACGAGCCCCAGCATGGAAGCGCTTGCTCTAGGTTATGAGCTCCTGATAAAATTTAATTGAAAGAAGAAATAAAAATATTTGAATTAATGCAAATAAAATAGATAGGTCAGAGTCCAATTGTTCGAAGGCTGATTAGCGCTATCCCGAGGTTAAATTATAATCCGGGTTTCTTTTTCTTTATTTAGTTGAGAAGCATCTTCTCGTTAATTTTTTTATTCTTTTTAAATTCAGATCTGACGGCCAATTTGTGCCTTGTGTTATCTTAAGCCAGCTTTGAACAACCCGGCCCTAAAGCCCATGACTCTGGATAGATGTGTTAATAAATTACTACATACTTAAAAATGTTTAAAAAAAAAAGAGAGAAAGAAAGAAATGTTACAATAAATAATTAAAAACAGGTGTCGGACGGAACTATTGGGACGCTTAAGTGCGCTTACATAACCCCTTAACCAGATATGAAAGAGAAGGAATGGGACGAGATTGTTGATTCCAATATGGCGGCTAGAACGACTAGATTTTGGCTTTTTTGTATTGATTTTTCTTTTTGATAAAAAAAGACTAAACATTTTGGTTGAAAAATGCCAGTCGGCAGGAAAAGGAAATTTGCAACGGCAAATTCCACTGGACACCAACAAGAAACTCGCGGAAAGAGATCCAAGAAAAGCGAAGATAGTGCGGTGACCCAGACTTCAGTTGCAGTTCGGAAACGAACTTGTCGTCTATCGAAAAGGGAGAAAAAAGGGAAAAAGGAGAAGGCTAAAGAGTGCATAGTAATATCTTCGTCTTCGGAAGACGAAGAAAGTCCGATAAACAAAAAAGCTGAAAAAGACAGCAGTGGCACAGCTAGGAAACCAACTTGTAGGAGATCGAAAAGGCAGAAAGACGGGGTAAAGAAGGGTGGTGATGCTGGGGAGAGTGTATTGATATCTACGAGATTGAATGCTAAAAGGACAGCTGCTAAGAAAGCAAAAAAAGGTGGTAATACAACAACTAAGAAAGCAACTGGTAGAAAATCGCGAAGGAAGAAGAAAGATCCAAAGAAAAGTTCAGAGGAGAGCAGAGTTATGCCTGCAAGTTTGAATGTCAAGAGGTCAGTTTACTGAAGTTGGCATAACCTGTGGGAGTCAACAAGGGGCTGGAAGCTTGCGAGAATAGGGGGCGGTAGGGGTATGGGAGGTGGGAGAGGCGAAGGTGGGAGGTGGGAGTTTGAACAGGGTAGGTAGTGGAAGTAATATGGACAGTTATGCCGCAATGCATAATATTTTGCAATCAGAAAGGGCTAAAATGAGAGGAAGCCAAGGATAAATGGGGCAGGGGCTGGGAATACAAAGTACGCAATAAAGGAGGTTTAGAGATCTCCCTGACATCTCAATGGTCACCCTCTATGATTCTGCAAAATTTTGTATTTCACCCCCGTCTTCCTCTGAACTGGAAACAATACTTTGAATTCCCAATCCCTAGAAGTAGTAGACTGTTCATACTCACCTATTTTTCCATGAGATTGTCAAGATTTAGCATGTCTTATCATTAATGGTGGCCATCTTGATTTTCAAATATACCTAGTGGGCAGGCGTTGATGATCTTGATGATCTTATGGGAAAGTAGGGGACTGTGAACAGTCTATAGAAGTAGAGTAGCCAATTATTTTTATTTCCCCTGATGTTTTTCCCTGGTTGGCCTGGGTCTTACCCTGGGACCAGCTGAACTGAAATGCATAAACCTCCAGGATAGAGAAGGAGGGTTCACCCTTGATTGACTGAGTAGGCTTTTTCCTGGGTAGAGATTTTGACACTTTTTGTCCCAGGGTGAGAAATTTTACGTGACTGACATCTTGAAAGAACAAGAGAACCGTGAAATAAGTCATCCACCATCCTGGTAATTTCCAGAAGTCACCAAGAGCAAAGGATTTCTCTGCTCTTGATCTGCTAAGTGAATAAGCATCTGTGTATACACAGTCTGACGTGTGATACAGCTTTTACCATTAAGTTTGTAGCAGTCATGCTTACCAATAATAATATTGTTGCACGTTGTTGCGTGTATGCATAGTAGCATACATGTTGTATTCTAATAATAATTATTCTAATATTACTGTATATATTTATGGTATGTAGTAAAAAAACCTCTTAGCATCTCTTTGGTTTTATAATGGTTAGAAACTTGACTAAATTAATAGTTTCAAATTAGGGCTGGGAATCAAAGACTCATCTGCAACTTACACATGCTAAATTTTAGCTTATTTTTAGCAGTTTTTAACTTGTGAGCAAACTTCTTCTTGACATTCTATTTCATTCCAGTGAGAAAAAAAGGTTTGCTAATTTTATATTTTGATTCTTTTAGTGTATTGCCTTTGTCTGGTTCTTTGAGGAATGCTTGTCTGTTTTTTCTAGCAAGAGGTCAGGTATGTTTCAACCAAACAGTAAATTGAATAAGTAAACAAACCAGCAAACAAATAAATAAATACCTAGGGTCACTAGCAGAGGGAGTAAAAGCTCTTTATTAAACTGTAAATACCCCCGGTAGGCCACTTCCAAGTTCCAAAAACCCTCACTTTCAAAATGGGGCTAGGTACACAACCTTTCTTGTGAAAACGAGTCTTATTTGCATGGGAATGAAAAATGATTTCCATATCAAAGGCTAAGCACCTACCCTTGTTTTGAAACAGAGGCCCGGGGGACCTCGGAAATGGCCTATTAAGGGCTGAGATAGTGTTGAAAAGTCCTTTTCAAGATAGCAGACTGTATTATCCTCTTATGCCCTACAAATCTGCTTGAAAAAATTTTATCAATTACAAATAATTCTTCAGAATAATTATCATATTTCAAGTCATGAGTTTTACTGGCAAAGTTGGTGAGTGTACTGGTATATTGTATTTTCATCACCCCCATGATCTGTTGTTTAACCCTTTAAGTTCCAAAAGTGACAAACATTAATTTTCTCAGTAACAATATCAATACACAATCAAGAGAAAAGGTTATGAGAATTGATAAATTAATCCCCTAAGAGAAAATGCTTTGATCTTTTACCAAATTCTCTCAACTTATTCTCTTTGGAAATGTATAGAGACCAGTTTGGAGAATTTGTATGTTGATATTTTGGAGCAGCTTTTTAATTCTTGGAAAGAAAGCTGCTGGATTCCTGTTCTCAATTCTGTAGCACATGTATACCATGCACCCATTCTTGTGCTTCCCCTCTTTCATTGGGGAAGAGACTTTGTGTCATGAGACAGAAAAAAATGACTGCATGAGAAACAATGCTTCTGGAGACAGCATCCAACTTTTTTAAAAAAAGTACAGACACTATGTAAATGCTGGTCTTTATGTCTCTTTTAAGAGACATGTATTAACCATTTAATGTCCTCTTGATGCGAGTAATAATTATTGTGACTCCACCCCCGCACAGGCGGTAGATTTGATGGATGCACATTACTGTTATTTAAAGAATCCTCATTTTTTTCATTTGAAATTATTTTGTTCTATTTGTTTTTGTTTTAAACCAGAGAGTTTGCATCAAAGGGTTGGCTCTGATCAAAACCCTGATTGGGTCAGTTGAAGTGTATGGTTCTGTTTTGAGACCTGATCATGATCCAGTGGAAATCTTCTGTCCTAGTACTTCAAGTCTTGCCGTGTTGTCTGAACACAGTGAAGAAAATTCCTCAAGAGGTATTAATTTGAAGAGAACATTTCAGGATGTTCTACAAAACCAGCCTCCTGAAGTGATGAAGAAGGCCCTGGTGAGATCAAGGAAATCAGCCACAGTTCTGTTGATGAAATCCTTACAAACCATAGAGACAAACTTTGTATGCAGCTTTCAACGCTTCCATGATATATTCAGCTCGAATCTTGGCAAGGTATCTGTTGGACAGAACTTTTGAGACACAACTGGTGCTTTTCATTTTGCCAAACCAGTCAGTTAGAAACCAGTGGAATTATCAAGAAAAAATGGAATGACATTGTTCAATTGAAACAAGGTCTCCAACCAAATTGAAGTGATCCATTTCTGTTCTGACCAAAACTTTGATTACTGCTTAGCAAAGTAGGATTGTAAATGCGAATTTTTGGAAATGGAAGGGCAAGTTTTTTGTTGGACCGGACTGACTGGTCAAAGAGGACCACCTCTGAAGGTGAACCACTTTGACCGGAAAATTCCCACACAGACCAAAGCATTCCATCTATTTCTCAACGAAAATGTCTGAAAATTTTGGTTTAATGGAAAGCACTCAGAGAATGCCAAAAAAAGTCTGATATAAAAATAATACCAGGTACATGACTAGACATTGTAGTCCACGGTTATTAAACTTTAGACCTATAGGTCTGGATTTGAGCCCGGCCACCGTATTGTTTCCTTACAGCTGTGTGGCAAAATTCTTCAGAGGGTAACCTTCCCTCAGGGGAGGGGGGGGGGGGGGGGGTGAGGGTGACGGGAGTGTTTTGCAACACTTCTAGGTTCCTGATTCTACAAAACTGGGTTGCCGCTTTTTCCTTTTGGGTGCCACTGGCTGATGGTGCATCTCATAACATTTTATTACTGGAGACATGTTTAATGTTACAACTGACAAATCTGTACAAAAACTCCCATTTCTAGCTATGTGCTAAATTGTTCTATTTTTTTTTCTTGCAGGTTTCCTCTCTTGACAAAATAGAGATGTCTTTGAAGAAGAAAACAGCTCCATTAGGATTTATTTTTGTAAGGATACTGACAAACAATTTTCCAGTTTTCTCTAACTCTTTTGTTCCAGTTTGCAGGGTTACCATCCTTTGATTGTGTGGTTCAGAGAAACGTTTTTTTTTCGAACCTAGCCAAGTTTCTGAACCTGTACAATCTATGGTACCGACATATGATTTGTATGAAAAAACTAAGACTTTCTGGTCCCCTGAGAGGAAAAGGTGGGCACCAGGGGCCACAAAGGCTCTGCAAGAGCATATCCCTGCCACCCTCGATAGAGGTAATTTGATGTGAAAGATTAAAACATTACAAGCTGCAATTACAATAATTTATATTTGAGTAGTAAAATTGGGAGTCTCTAAACACATAAAGAATAAATTTTTTTGGGGGGGGGGGGGTGGGGTGGGTAACTGAAGGGAAAATTTATTATTTTTTCATTATACATAAATACACAGGGCTGTGCTCGGTGGCCCCTGGCGCCTAACTTTTGCTCTTGGGTGACTATACAATCTTACTTTCTTCATACAGATCAAGTGCTGGGCACCATAGATTTTACAGTTTCAGAGCTCTGGGCTCCCTTCAATTTTCCTTAGAGCACAGCCTTGATACATGTACATAGGTAATAATAATAATGACGATGACAATGATATTGATAATAGTGATATTAGTTTTTGGAATTCAATTTACGCATTGACACATTCTGGCTTTTTAAAGAAGATAGCAAATAGCACAATGTAGCCCCTTTCATTCATTTATGTTCTCTAGTTGGAGCCATGGTACCCAGCACGATGTAGGATGTTGACAGTACCCGATCAGTGGAAAGTTGCTGCATCTTCAGTGTGTGAAACGAAAATGGGCATGGAAGGTATTAACATTCATTCATTTATACTTTTTTATTTTTTATTTGATGTAAGTTTTATGACGGGAAATTGTCAGCTTTTGTTTTATGTTTAACAGCCAAGGCCCCTGTTATTCTTATTTGTGGTGGAAAGGACATTGGAAAATCAACATTTGCAAGATATTTAACTAACACGTTCCTAAACAGGTATAAATTCAAAATTTTTGCATGCAGTATATTTTTTCATGTTTTACATAATTGATGATATATCTTATTGACTAGGAAATGCCTTTTTGTCCTGCTGTTTAAACTACAGTGGAACCTCTATTCAGGGGACACCCACGAGACTAAGGCAAGTGTCCCGCGACTGGTGGTTGGGCGGGTGTTTATCAATGATTTTTATGGTCAGTCAGTTTTTAAGTGCTAAGGTGTCCTCTGAATGGAGGTTAAATCTGGGAAAAGTGTCCCTTTCCCCTGAATAGAGATGTCCCTTCAATAAAGGTAAAAAATACAAAGATTAGGTTTCACTGAGGCAAATATTTAAGTGCCTCTGAACTGGTTCTGTAAGAGTGATTGTCTGGTGAGTTCTCCTGTTTGTTGTAAACGTTGTGGTTGCAACTGCTATGACTTTTTGTCCTTGAATAATCCATACGTCCGATTGGTCTCCAAAAATAAAATGAGTGCTTAACCCTAGTCAGTAAAATGACCTCTTAATCCTATATCAGTGAAAGTCGACCAAGACTGCGTAATTCTGCGAGTTTTCCGGCAGCAAGGTTTACGGTCGTTTGGCCTACCTCGTGTTCGCTTAAGTCTTAAGTCGTTTTTCTGACGTGTTTGAAGTCTATTCGCTAACGTTTTTGCTGACATCTTATAAGTAAACATATGCAACTGGCTAAGGAGACAATTCCAAAACAAATAATTTAATCTTATTTTATTCGTAATGGAAGAGACGCCGAAACGCTGCATTCGTATTGTTCAGCTGATTGTTAAGAATTAACGATGAGGTTTCGCTTGTTATAGTTTGCATGAACTAACCAGTGAAAGTAATTGATACATCAACCTCAAGTTGACCCTCTCAAATTAGCCTGCGTAGCAGGCGCTTGGAAGTAGTGGGCGCAAGAAAGAACGGTGCCGCGATGGAGACACGCGAGGGGAGTGGGAGGGCTTCCAAGCTTCTGCTAAATGTAGCCTGCGAAAACATCCGTTTCTCCTCACTCTTCGCCGCTGGGGACGTTTCGCGAGGAGGAAACGTCTGCTCGTTGTCGCGAGGAGAAATGGATGTTTTCGCAGGCTATGCTAAATGCTGCGCAGGGTACCCTCAAATTGACTGGGCGTTGATGTTGTAAAGAAGATTTTGATGTTAAATCAAAATGCTAGAAACTAAAAGAGCTATAATTCGCGCTATTTTGATTGTGTTTGGCACTTATTTTTCCTTTTTAGACAGAACGAGCTGTATTTCCTCGAGTGTGACGTTGGCCAGTCTGAATTCACTCCACCTGGGTTAATATCACTAAACAGAGTGTCTTCTCCCATGCTAGGTTTGTACATGCAGTAAAAAGGCATGTAAGTGCCAACTTTTAGCTATGAAGAAACGTTTCCTCCTCACTTTGTCCCTCTTTCATTTTTTCTTCAATACGCCACTTGTACATCTCCCACAATGCACCTTATTTGGCCCCCAAAATTTTGCACAACCTTTGTTTTTCATTTCTCCTGGGTACTACATCCGTCCCAATGCTTGTGCAAAATTTTGGGGGATTTGCAAATGCCGTATACAGTACATATTATGACAACTTGTTTGAGTTCTCTGTTCCTTTGAATTTTAGGTCCGCCATTCACTCATCTTCGACAACCTGAGAGGTAATAACAATTTCCTTAAGTAACTTGAATTTGTGATTGCTGAAAAGCTATAAATTCGAGGTTTTCGAAACTTTTGCCAAAGTCATCTTTTAGCTGAGACTTTTGTATCTCTGTTGTTGCGAACGTTTTTTTCATACCACCGAAAACACTCGTGATAATAAATTGTTGTCTTTTGCAGATCTGTATTTTTTGGTGATGTATCCCCAAAGGATAAGCCTGGGTTCTATATTCAGTGTATTTACAATGTGTATCAGACATACGCTGATAAATACAGAAACAAGATTCCACTGATTATCAACACACAGGGATGGGTTAAGGGTGAGTAGTTTAAACAGCAGAGTGCGTTGTCGTTACGTTACAAAGTCGAACGATTTTCACTTTAAGTAACAATAATAATAATAATATTAATAATAATAATTATTATTATTATGGTTTATTAACAGTATTTCGATAAAATAGTGGCAAAAGTGGCTCTACATCTGCTAATAAAATGTAAACTATATAGTGTATATTCAACTAGAAAAAAAATACATTACTATATCAGGAGCAGAAAATGGGCGTGGTAAGAAAACTAACTACTTAACTGTGGTTATAGTGTATTTAGAACTATTACATCACTACAATTTACTTCGCTCTTTTAAGATTTAGAAGGTCTGTTTGGAAAAAGACTCAAAATTTGTATAAGATTTGGTTGGAGCAAATAGGGAGTTGTGCTAGTTAAACAGCGTTGCTATGATCGGGCAATAGTCAAGAAATTGTTTTTCAAGCTTAAGAAAATGTCAGTAATGGTTACCACAAAGAAAAAATAAACAGCATGCAGGAACAAAACAGAGACCATTTCCAAACAGTCATTCAGTCACTAAGTCAGTCACCTCATCAATCAGTTAATCAATTCATCAATTCACAGTCATAAAAACGTATCACACTTTACTCCGATTCGTCCCCCGCCCGCTCAATTTCTTGCTGGGTACCTGTTTAGCTTAATTCGGTCGCCAATAGCTCTTTCCTTTTTTTTTCCAAGGAATGGGAGTACCTCTTTTGTTGGATGTGATTCGCATCGTAAAGCCAACACACATTGTACAGTTTAATTACACCACCAAAGAAAACGCTAACAAGAATTTACCAAAGATGACAGCTGAACTGTTTGCAAGTACACCGGGATGGGCATTTACTGGTGAAGAGGAAGAGCGACCTGAAAACAACTCCAGGTGGTTAAAACAAATTTCAATGGCTTTGTGTCTTACATTTATTGGTGGAAAAAAGCGCTTAAGTTCGCGAAGCTTTTGATGCGTTTATCTTTCACGAAAACGGATGTTTTCGAAAACTCAATGGTAATCGTATTGTTCGGTTTTAATTTGTACAGAGATGTCAACCTTTGTCCGGAGAACATTGCAGGAAGTGATCATGATCCTATTGTGATTGAAATAAACTCATATGAATCAAAAAGCTGGCCGACCTCCGTGTAAGTAACATGTTACCTTTCATGAACACAGTGATGTAACAGAGCTAGTATGTGTGGTTATAGAACGTTGTAAAACCGTTATATCAATATGCATATTCTCCACACTGTTCTCCATATATTTTCCTTTAGTGGATAAGGGGAATTTGTTTAACAATCTTTACCTATTTTTGTTGATGGTTATCTTCTTTGTTGTCATAACCCGTCCTGGTCTTGTTAATCGGCTTATTACTGCACTGTCCGTAATAATGAGGTTTCCGTAAAGCGGGGATTGAGTGTATCTAACCAGGGGATCGCAAAATTTAACAACGACTTTTGAAATATGTACTATTTACTGGCTAATAATATATTTATATCTTCTCATTCTTTCTTTTCTTCTAGTTCCAAATTCAAAGCATCGGATCACCGGACTTTAGCATTGCTGTCGTATTTCAGCAAAACAAAAGCTAACATCAGCTTCTGTGAAGGCCGCTCTTCTCTTGCACAAACTTCTCTCTTGTCTTGCGTTCCTTATTCAGTACCGTGGAGCTGTGTGGGAATACATGTTATGCATACAGAGGTTCTGTGAAGTGTATAATCTGACAGCGAATATGTTTTAACAACCTTGTGCATAATTTGTGATGGATTGAGTTCTTGTCTAAATAGAGAGCTTTAGATTCTAAGACAAGTACGACTACGAGGATGAAATTTCCTCATTAGGCTGATTTAGCAACAGGACGGGAACGTCAGTAGACGAAGGGAAAGCGCGCGGAAAAGACTAAACAAGACTTCCGGTGCCCAATTTGTCGCTCTACGATTGGTCAGGCCAATTATTTGATTTCCGCGCGCCGTCGTCAACTGACGTTCCCGTTCTGTTGCTAAATCAGCCTACTAGTAGGCTATAACATATAGCCTAGTAGTAGCTCAACCAATCAGAACGCAGCATTGATAATAGACCACTAGTTGGATTTTACTAAAACCTGATAGCGAACGCATGTATGTTTTAACAACCTTGTGAATAATTTTTGATGGTTTCAGTTCTTGTGTAAATAGAGAGCTTTAGATTCTAAGACGGGTACGACTACGAGGACGAGATTTCCTCAATACTAAGTAGTGCGCGCGCGTGAACTAGCGTCATTTTGGCAGGAAAACGTGGTAGCCGCGTCATTGTACTACGAGTTTTAGCGAGAATGTCTTAATGGCTGAAACGAGTTATCAAATGTTAGAAGTTTTATCATTTTGCGATCAAGAGAGGGCTTAGCCTTCTTCAATATAGATAACAGTGCTATCTTTTCTAATCAAAAAAGCACAATGAAGCTTTGCGGGGTGTCTATTTTGTGAGAATACGCGAAAAAACGTTAGGTTAAATCTCGTACTCATAGTCGTTCTCGTCCTCGAATCTAAAGCTCTCTAATAGGCTGATTTAGCAACAGAACGGGAACCTCAGTTGACGACGGCGCGCGCAAGTTAAACAACTGGCTTGACCGATGGCAGAGCGACAAATTGGGCACTGGAAGTCGTGTTTAGTCCTTTCCGCGCGCTTTCACGTCTTCAACTGACGCTCCCATCCTGTTGCTAAATCAGGCTAATAGCATCTCGTAGACAAGGCATTCAAGAACTCAAGCCATCACTGAACGTCCAATCGGACACGATTCGTGCTAAGCTTTCCCATTAAGAAAGCTACATAATAATGAAGCAAGCACAGATGCAGTCTAATTAATTCAAACTTCAACTCTTTTAACAAATTTGAAACTTATAAATTTTTCACTCTTGAAAATGATGTTCGTAACATCGAAACGTCCAGTAACGTTCTTAAGTTTAATTTTTCTTGTTAAATGCTTCAAAAAGTAACTGCCTGCATGTCGGGTCTATCAACATCAACCATCGTCTTAATTTCAAGAAACAGAAAAAAAAAAAATAAGCTGGTCATTAGTTATATAAAAAAATAGACAGAGTTCAATAAGCAACATTTAGAACCCCATTGTTCAATGTAATTTCCACCTCCACAGCAAGGTTTTGGTTAACATAATGTTAATGTCAAATTTTGTTGTTGTTTTTATTTCTTGGTGCAGATTTCGTGGAATGAGATTCTGTACTCTGTTAATGCGAGTGTTGTAGGACTGGCGCGATGCGCTTCGGAAGAGGTAAGAATACGAGGCCCTGACCCTGTATTCATCTTCTTGAAATGCCGTACAAATCCTTTCAAAATAGTCATGGCCATTTTGAGGATTATGCAATATGGTACCACATGTATTTTAATACTTATCATAGTAAGCTTGGGCTGCGTGTGACTTATCTAACTTTTCTCCGTGACGAACTCTTTTTCTCCGTCTGCAATGTCGAGTCTCGCTTTTTGGGCAATTGCGAAAGTCTGACTGATGTTTCAAAAAATGTAACGACTTTTGCATTCTCAGGGTTTTACCTGGGATGGACCAGAACTTCGTCCATGGAGGTAAAAAAAAATTCCAGTCTTTTCAAGCTATCGATGGCAGGATGATATCCGGCTTGATAAGCGACTTGGCTTAAATTCAAATTTGCCTATCTTTATCTATACGAGGCTTGAGGCTTAGGGCTTGTTTAGATGGAGGTGGGGGACCCCAGATAGGTGAAATAACCCGCCTGTCCATATAATTTCTCATATAGTCACCCAACCTATAATGTGAACGTGATCAAATAAAATGAGAGACTACATTGACAGGCGGGTTACCTCACCTACCTTGGGTTCCCCCCCCCCCCCCCCCTTCATGTAAACAGGCCCTTGGGCAGGTAGGTCGGTGGGGTAACCCGCCTGTCCATATAATATAATGTTTACATGATAGGTGGGGTGACACGCCACATGTTAGCTCACCTATCTGGGGTCCCCCACCTCCAAATAAACAGGCTGTGAGTTGAGAAAATAAATTACATTTTTCTGTCAGATGTATCGCCGAGGAGATTGCAGTACGCCTTGGTGCTTTATGCGGAGTCCCATTACAGAATGCATCGGTTTGGGTAATTATCTTTTCTGATTATGTAAGATTTCTCTTTGTCGCTGTGTAACCGCTGATTTTGCTTTTATTTAATTAATTATTTATTTGTTTTTATTTTGTCGAAAGAAGTTCGTCACTGAGCTGCGCATGCTCGACAGCGGTAGCCTAACTATTCTCAACCCAGCACTTGAAACAGCGCTTACGCTTCTGACTCCGCGGTCAGGCGCAGAAGAGCTCTGGGACGAGTTTGCGAGGTCAAGGCTCATGGACAGTCCTGTGGAAAATTTTTGTGGAGTTAAATCTTACCCTTCGTTTATAATTTTACTTTTTAGAGAGAGGGTTTGCTCTTCGTCCCCGGTTACTTAGTCACCTATTTTCGAGTCATTTAGCGCACTTCAAATGTAATATTCCTCGTTCTATAAACCATAAACCAAAACAAGCGCGCTTCAAACTGCAATATTCCTCGTTCTTTAAGCCATAAACCAAACAAGCACTCTTCAAATGTAATATTCCTCGTTCTAGAATAGGAGGCTGAGTAAGCGGGGCGAAAAGACTAGGAGGCGAGATGATCGGTAACCTTTGCGAGAGGTGGTCGCACATGGAGGTGCTCGACTGTAGTATTTTTTTTTTCAGTAATTTGGCAGTGCAGGATTCTGTGTATTGGCTCTCTTTGGGGAAAAAATCCATTTCTGTTTTATCTGTAATAATTAACCGTTTCTCCCTTGTAGGAATTGTACGGAACATTGATCCCGTTGAGAAACTGCTCTTTGTGTTAACACCCCTCGGGTTGGATGATCTTAAACAGGTTAACACCTTACTTAAAGGAAACTTAGAAATTCCAGCAGCTCTACTGTTATCGGTGAGTAGAAGAGAATGACTTTGTACGATTTGCCGCGTAGCTACAGCTACAACATTTCCCTTATCAAAGAGCCCCGTTGAGCGGTTTCGCAAACTGAAAAAATGAAGAATAACTCTTATTATCATTCGATGCAAAATGTTCTTCCTTTTCATTGGCCGAAAGCCCGCCACGTGACCGGCAAACAATGGTCGGCCCATGCGCAATGTCGTCTAACTGTGTTTGGCTTAAGTGTTTGGCTGCAAATAATGTTCTACTCATGCGTAAACGAAACCACGCTTTTCTCGTTCTTGCGATCTCTCTTGCGTGAAAAATGGAAGATCGCCTCGCTTCCCGAAGATATTCATTAAAAACAAACTTGGTTTCGAATGATAAAACAATTATTGATACCGTGATTTGTCAGTGTCTCCCAGATCAATTATGTTTTTCAGTCTTTGGCTTCGGCAAATAATTGATCTCGTTTCTGACAAATCATAATATTTTTCTCGACCTCGCCAATAATTGTTAACTATTTTTCAATGCAAAAAGCCGCTGATCATCGACGATAAATCGACGTTTTTCAAAGACCTCCCAAAAAAAAACAGATCTGTAAAGGTCCTAAAACTGGCGAAGACCTGGTGATTTCTTTGAGAATATTCTACGCAGAAGTAAGGAATTTTGTGAACTTGGTTTAATACAGTCAAACCCCGCTTTACGGGCACCCGCGTAATACGGACAGTTTGCGTTGTCCCTGGGGAAAGAAAGCCCCTTACATGTTCTCTAAATTTAATCTAGACTTGATACGGACACCCCGTTAAAACGGACACTTTCTATGCC
>OZ037786.1:6772857-6774118 GCA_964035525.1 Porites cylindrica | reverse complement strand
CACCTCCCCCCCTTATCTAAGGGTCTGGATGACCTCCCTCCCCCCCTTATCCAGCACTGCTTACACCTGTATTACATGCATTGTAAATCAATTACACCCTGTTTCCCAGGATTCCAGTCTAATGTGGCTTTTTCTTTTGTTATAACTATACAGGAGGATAAATGAAAACTATGTTAACATCCATGACGAATTCTTCAGTGAGTCTTCAGAATCATTCATGGAAAAGGTGAAAAATTGGTATGACAAGCAGGTACATAATAAATGATGATTTTTCTTTTTCGTGATCAGTAACCTACATAATTTACAGGCTCTAGCTTAAAGTGTAGGTTGCAGAGATACTGAAAAATTGTGAAGGAAGATTTTTAATAATCATAACATTTTAAGTGCAACTTTCATGATCATGAGGTTGAGAATTATATTCTCGTCAACATTTCTCTTTTTTTTTAGTTAGAAATATGTAGGCAATTAGACAAATAAGAGACTTAATGCTCATACAAAATTCAAATTCAAAAGTACAGTCATGTAACTGTTTTACCAAGCATCAGGCAGCATGCAAAGAAAGTAGTGTCCGATAGCCCGGGGCTAGTGGATTTTGTTATCGGGCTGGTGAATTCTGTTCTTCACTTGCCCGACGGGCAAGTGAAGTTTTTGGAGGAATTCAAAGTACAGAAGATCTGTGAAATATTTCCTTTCCACCACTTCATCCTCCTTTCCAATTCTGGTCTCCCTTACCCCTATATAATGAACACCTAATATTGATATTTCCATAATTCTCTCTCCGAACTTCTCAGTTGCAGCGGATGATAAGAAGCAGCTGTATCAATCCCTAGGCTACCCTCTCGTTCTTGTTTTTAATTCTCGTCGTCCTCCAATTAAATTTTAAAGACAGGCGATATTCTCTCAGGTTAGGACAACTGGTGTTTCAATATCAGTGGTACACTGCATGTCCTTTGTGGCAGTTTATACCATGCAACACTTGTCTTTGATCAGTGCTCTAAGCTCAATTTTTTTCAAAGTTGCCTTTTGGCGACCTAAAATTATAAAATGGTCGCCATAAGCCCTAGGATTTCACGGTACGTACGTGCAGGATTCATTTCCGACTGCCGGGCATGTAGTTATTTTAAGGCCCTTTCAGGCTGCCGGGCATATCGCCGAATAAAATGTAACGCCCTTTTCGTAACAAAACCTGATCTGTTTAGCAGAGTCGAGAACACCCGTTTATGTTTCTAGTACAAAACGGGTTGAAAAAATACGACATACC
>OZ037786.1:6747857-6767857 GCA_964035525.1 Porites cylindrica | reverse complement strand
TTGTTACAAGTAGACCTCAACGGGTTTCCTAGCGAGCGGAGCGAGAGCAAAACCATGGATAATATAAAACCACGGGATAAACTTTTACCAACATTTGCGTCTTTCATTCAACGATCCTAAACGCAAGGTGTAATGCGATCTGAGGCAAAAAATACCGACCAATTAGATTACGGCCTCAGATTGTCTCCAGGGAATTAGCAACAAGAACTGAAAGATTCCCACACTCGCGAGTCACGGAAGACACGGAACGAAGTTTCATACAGGAGCTACCAAAGAGAGAATGGCTTAGCGACTTTGCTGTATGTTCTGTGAGCTTGAGCATGGTGCCACGTGAAATTGCTTTCCACTCTCAGCACTTAGAAAAATCTGCGCTTGACTCTAGGTGGCTGACTGTTTGACAAAAATCAGAACCTATTTTACCGGAGTGTTCAACTAAAACACACTGGCATACATCCGGTAAGTTCGACTCAATAGCAGAAAGACAATCGAGAAAGAGAAAACCAGTTGAACGCCTCCATCAGTCACTTTTTTGAGTTCATATGCAACCAATAAACAACTTGCAGCTTGATTCTCAGACGATGTCCTCTTCTCTCCTGTGGCAATTTAGCAGTTAAAGTACACGACATGGTAACCGGGCATGGTAACAACAATTGCATTTTGGTCGTGGATGTTCTGACTTCTATTTTTTTCGTTTACAGTCCTAAACTGTTTATTCCTCCAAAGATTCCTATAGCCATGCGTTTTGGGTTCCGGTTAGCACAGGCTCAAGCTATTTTAAAAGTATCATTTTTTAAAATTATCACATCGTACACTTGCAATGTACATTGCGCCGTCTTTCACTCAAAAGATACCTGCTGTTTCTTCTGGTGCCCATTTTGATACACAAATTTAATATTTTCTGGTCATACTCTGTCATAGGAAATACAAACAAATGTTCGAAACTGTGACGTTAAATTTCGGTTCAAACAAGACACATTTATAAGAAAGATAAGGTTATAAAAAACAACATTCACGCTTTTGCTTTTGCTTTTGTGACGGGTTATTTGAGCTGCCTGATATTTTTGATGACCTTTGTTAATTGGCCCGATAAAGACTTGAGACTCGTTGCCGATTCCGTTTCATTCGGTGCCGATAAAATCGGGTCCGACCTTCAACGGAATCGGAAAAAATCGGTGCCCAATTGATCGGCATCGGTGTGACCCGATGCCGATATTTGGACGCGTTCCCTTATTTATTTATTTTTTGACAAATGATTCTTCATACTTGTTTTTCTTAAAGGCACTCGGCAAGTTTGCTTTTCAAATCTTGAATGGTGTGGGTGATTATATCACTCTTCAGGGTGTACTCAACCCCAAAACACTGCCTGATTGGACTAAAATGACTGACGATGAGATTTTAACCAAGGTGAGTTAACCTTGAGGATGTGAGTTCGTAGGAATTATAGAAATTTCTTTTGTTTTCTCGAGAAATTGAGGCACTTTCAGATGGCACCCTGTCTGAATGGTCAGTGCGACAGACCCTTAACCTCTGGCAGGCCTGGCTTCCAGTCCACCAGCTGGTTTTTTTTTTATTGTTTATCTTTAGTCCAAATTCTTGGTCATTCTTGTAAGTTATGGCAATTCAAGTGGTTGCCTCCTGCTTGTTGGGGTTTTTATCCTTGGCTTGCTTGTTTCGTTGGATTATGCTATTTTTGGATTTATCACTATCCAGTGCTTGAGTAACCAATTGTATTATCCGGTGCATATCGATGTATCCAGTGTAAAGATCCTCCTTTTGAACAACTTGGGGGTACATTTGTATTACGTGTTTGAATTATCTGTCAAGCTCAAACTTGAATTAGCTTTAATGACTGGTACAATCGTTTATGAGCACACTGATTGTTCTTGTAAAGTACTTTAAACCCCTGCCTGTATATGATAATGGTGGGGTTGGTGTATTGGAATGATATTAATTTGAACAAGCAAACACAAGAAAAAATATGACACCAAATAATATCATAATTTGATCTATTTATTGCGGGCGACAAGAGGAGCCCGCAATCCTAATCTTCAGGTTGTTATGATGCATGCGTCGCATGTATGTAGCCAGCATTCATTTGGACTTCCACTAAGAATGAATGGAATGCAAAGAATGCAATTTGATCATTCGCGTTTGGACCTTGATCACTCGTAATCTGATCACGCGTGTTTTGACCATCTATCACGTGAACCTTGCGCAAAGCAAAGCATTGGAGCAAAAGCGTTTTGCCTTGGATCGTTGTCGCCCGCACTCGATAAC
The DNA here is from genome assembly GCA_964035525.1 of Porites cylindrica. NCBI lineage: Eukaryota > Metazoa > Cnidaria > Anthozoa > Scleractinia > Poritidae > Porites > Porites cylindrica. The sequence goes on along the minus strand of OZ037786.1, from coordinate 6,765,580 downwards.
CTTTGGTTATTACTAGTTTATTTATTTATTTATTTATTTATTTATTTATTTTCAACTTTAGCTTGGAAGAATGGGCCACTGCTCTGCTTTAATAAAAGTTCGTCCAGGGTACGAAGATATATTTGCAGGTCATTCAAGGTAGGGGAACTCAGTTATTACACAAGAGTTTTATTGTTTCAGTCTAACTAAAAGTTTGGTGTTTACGTGTTGTGGTTCAAGTTTACCGTTGGATTAATTTTTATTTGCTTTTGGTTTTGGGTAAGATATTGTATGATAATGAGTTTGAAACAAAAGAAAGTAAAAATTAAACCAAGGATAAAATTGAACCACAACATATGCATCCTCCAGTGTCGCTATAGCTACAATCCAAGACAGAACTACTTGAGCTCGTTTTTTTTTTCGTTCAGACAACAAAACAGTAGCTTTGTGTAAAGAAGACGCCCTCCCGCAGTTCAACTTTTCTTCCCACAAACACCCGGGGATAAGGCGTTCTTTCAAAGACACAACAACATTGCTCTCCAAGTATGCAAGATTGTCCAGGATTGTAGTGACTTAACTTTGAGTATACGCCACTTCCACATTCCCCATAATGCACCTCATTTGCCCGCCAAAGTTTTGGATAAGCACTGATTTCAATTTCTCTTGGGACGGCTTTAATACCCAGGAGAAATGAAAAACAAAGGTTGTACTAAATGTTTTTTACTTTTTTCTTTTGTGAGGGGGGGGGGGGGGGGGGGGGTGGGTGTGGGAGGAGCAAACAAGGTGCATTATGGGGAATGGGGAAGTGGCGTATTGGCCAACGTCCCAGCAATCTAGTGCACAACCTCCCTCTGGCCACTCTGCATCCAACTTTGATGTTACATTTCAGCTGGTTTGCATATGCTGCGGTGATGAGGATATACAAACATTACTTCTTCAACCTGAAGGATCCAAGTACAGGTCGGTTTAAAAACCAGTTCTCCTTCTTTGCGGAATCAACACCTTGTTTTCCGCTGGACATGCCTCCTTTTTTTTACGTCATCGCCAACTTCTATGAAATGCTACAATTGTTATTAGTAGTAGTAATAATCAAAGGTTACGGAGTGCGGGCGACGACGATCGAAGGTCAAAACGCTTTTGCTCCAGTGCTGTGCTTTGCGTAAGTTTCACATGACAGATGGTCAAAACACGCGTGATCAGTTTACGAGCGATAGAAAGTCCAAACACGAGTGATCAAATCACATTCTTTGCATTCCCTTCATTCTTAGTGAAGTCCAAACGAATGCTGGCTACATACATGCGTAACAACAGCCTGGGCCCAGTTGTTCGAAGGCTGATTAGTGCTTAACTCGGGTTTCTTTTCCTTGTGTTTAAAAGCATTTTCTCGGATAATTTTCTCTATTATTTTTAGAGCTTTCAATCATCAACTTGTAGACAAAAAGAATTAAAGCTGAAATCTCGCACCAATTGAAATTGAATTGAAATCTCGCACCAACCCTGGGTTATCTTAACCGAGCTTTGAACAACTCGGCCCTGGAGATTAGGATTGCGGGCTCCTCTTGTCGACCGCAATGATTAGTATTATTAATGGCGGGTATCGTTTGTTATGAATTTTTATAACCCCGTGTTACAAGCCCGATTTTTGGAGTTGGGGGAGAGGGGTGGGGGGAGATGTACACAGGCTACGCATCACAAGCCAACTCTCTTTTACCCCAAAAGCTACAAATACTGGTTTTGTTTTAAACATTATTTTTTCAAAAAACCCTTTTGCCATACTGTACCTAAACGCAACGCGCGCATTTACAGAGGTGTCATGATGTGAAACCTACATTTGGGTGTTTTACAGTATCACTATGATTGGGTAAAAATCGTTGAATATGTTGAAATAAATAAATAAACAAAATTAATTTATAGAATTAAGGCCTGTTTTCCATGAATGCCGTGTTCGAGCTAGAAGTTAACACTTTCCGAAAGCTAGTCAAAGATTTTGCTTGTCTTACATCAGAAGGCAAATTTTTCCACAGAACAGCCCCGCTGTAGCAGAAGCTATTCCTATAGTAATTGGTTCGTAACAAGGGAACAGCAAGTTTATTTTCAGAATCTGTAGGGTTGTAGGAATTAAACATATGGCTGCGCAGTACGGATTTTGAAGACATGAATTCAAGTGTAAGGCAATTCAAAGATTTATACATCTTTAGGATTTTTCCACGTGCAGCGTTGTTTTTAAAAAGTAAACGTTTAACAGGTGCTAAGCGGATGTCCTTTTCAAGTTATGCTGGCTATTTGGTATCATTGGATGACTTTTACATAATGGACAGGTATGAGCATGTTACTGTCTCGCTGCTATGTAGATGAAGTACGTTTAGCAACAAGTTATGCATGGTTCAATTTGACCTGTAACCATTCCCCCGGGCAACCCCTGGGACAAGTCCTGCCCTTCGGGCCCGGGGATGGGGATTTGTTTCAAGTGGTCCTCTCTCAGGGGTAGGGGGTAGGGCAAAACAAAAATACCTTCTCTTTGCGCGGTTTTCACGCAAGCTCGACCCCAGTGCTTGCTCTTCTGACTCCACGCGTAAGTTCTGTTTCTCCCTGGCCATCATGCGCAGAAGAGCTCTGTGTTCGAGAGTGCGTTTGCACGATGGCTTCGGACCTCATCGCCCAACATCCAACAACGTTGGGAGCTGTTGGCTAACAATGTTGCGTCAGTTTGTACGTAGCTTAATCAGACGCAACATCTCCCAACATTGTTGCCCCAACAATGTTGGGAGTTGGTGCGTCCGTGTTGGCAGTGGTGTGCAAACGGCTGCGACAACTCCTAGCAACACGCAACGGCATGTAACAGGATGTGCAAACAGACGCAACATGTAACGTCCAACAATGTGGGAATGTGGAAACTGTGAAAGGTTTGAACCTAGGAGTCATATCAAAAGTAGGTTGAGTTTGATCGTCCGGGTGAACGTAGTCCTGAATAGGACTGTTGTTGTTGACAGTGACTGACGTTTCGACAACCTGTGCGGTAGTCATGTTTGTTGGCCAACAAAGATGCGTCCGTTTGCACGGGGCTTAACAAGTATAATGGAACGGAAGCAGATTTTACCTTAATTAGTCTAACCTTTGTCTCTTATTAGTGGCTTGATCATGCTACAAACAACAAACAGCTTGTTTAACACGTCTTTGCTGAAATACGTCTCAACTGAATCTCTCCTGGCTTGGCATAGAGTGCGCCTCTCTAACTTGATGGCTCGCGGTGGCAAAGAATGGGCAGAGATTTACACGCAGTATAACTCAGGTAAAGAGGGACGCAGGGAGGGAGGGAGGGAATAAAGGAAGGAGACATGTAAGTAGGGAAGGGTAAGGAGGAAATGTAGCATTTTTTTTCTGTAGAAATACAGGTGTAGTCGATGGATGGGTTGACCCTTTGACTCGCAGAGGGAACAACGAAGTCTTGTAAGGCAGTTCTGCATTTTACGTCTGCGTGCGAAATCCTGCGGTGTGAACATTTAAATTCTAAAACTTCTTTGGCATTACATTCACGTTGTACTATTAGTTGAAATATAAATTAAAATTTGGTACATATTAAAAACTGATTTCCTCATTACTGTTTGCTTGCTGTTATAAGCAAGGAGAAAAATGCCTTTTTACTTTCACTGAAATGTCCTACATGTATATAATTACCTTAGTCAGGGAAAGTAGCTCGGGCAATTGGTGAATGGAAATGGGAAACTCCTTGCAATAATTTGTTTGAGTGACCACTCGGAACAATAGCTTCCCAGTGCGCAATTCGCAATACCCTAAGCAACCTTCATCGAATCAGCTGTATTGCCAGCGGTGTCTCTAATAGAGCATTTTACCGTTACGGTGGCCATTTCGAATTAATTAGGTTTAAGGAGTATTATGGGATGCCCTGGGGGCATGAGCACGATCCGATATAGTCGCTCAGTATTTACGCGCGCTTTTCGGGCCAATATTTTTTTCAGTTTTCCTAGACAAAGATTGTATGGGAAAAAAAGATCGCTGTGCCGTATTTGGATGTAATCATGATTTCCTTTTTCCCGAGAAATATACAGTGAAGTTCTCTTTTTGCCCGGAAAGCGCACGTAAATACTGAGTGCCTCTTGGGCATCCCATAATACTCCTTAAATCTAATAAATTCAATATGGCCGCCTTATCGGTAAAAAGTCTATTATATATGTTTTTTTCCTTTTGTTCAATCATCAGGGACTTACAACAATCAATACATGCTTCTCGACCTTAAGAAGGTGCAGTTAAAGAAATCTCTCCTCACAGGGGCTCTGTGGGTGGTGGAACAGATACCAGGGTAGGTTTTAACAATGATTAAAAAGACAGCGGGTTACTGTTGAGTAGCTAGCACACAGACGTTGTTCTTTTCGAAAATGGACGAGCACGCGAGCGAAGCGAGCGCGAGAACGAGAGCAGGGCGTAAAATCACCAGCTGTTTTCACTTTTGTCTGTTGAAATGAGTTAGGTCAAAAAACACCCTAAACTAAGGAAAGTTTTGAAAATGTTTGAAAGTCACAGTTAAACCTAAGGTTATGAAAAACTTGGAAAGGTCATGGAAAAAGTCTTGAAAAGTCATGGAATTTAAAGAGCGCAATAGGGTACGAACCCTTAAAATGTATTAAAATGCCATCAAAATGATTGACATAGATATACATCGTCACGGGTCAAGTGGTAATTGCTCTTAATATCTAATTCTTTTATTTAAGCTTGGTTGTGAGTGGAGATCAAACGGAGATCCTCAGAGCAGGATATTGGCCGTCATACAATGTTCCATTCTACGAACAGGTAGTTCATTACTGTTCTCATTCTTCAGCGTTCGATGTGAAGATTAGCAGTAGCTTATCCGGCGCAATAACATTGCGTTCCGGTGAAACGTGAAATGCGTGTGCGTGAGATTGCATAGCCTGCGCCACGGACGAAACCAAACTTTGGTTAAGTCCGTCTTCGAAATAGCGCCGAAATCCTTTTTCTGGGTCCCTTACCTGTGTACCAGGATTTGAATATGCACTATGATTGGCCTCTTAAGAAAGGCCATTGTCGATTTGCCAATCAGATTAAAGGAAATTCGAAACGATCTTCCGGTACTTCGTTGAGTCCGTAGTGGGCCCAGAACAAAGAGGGGTCCCCAATAGGGTTCCTCAATCCCGCCCTCCCGACCCGAAATTCTTCGCAATCCTGTAATCCCGAGGGTTATTTTTGGCATCCCACCTCCCGCGCATACTTTCAATGCCGAATCTCTCCCCGATTTTGCTTTCAAATACCGAATCCTGAGCTTCAAATAAGGGAAATCCCAGATCCCGGAAAACCTATTGGAGACCCTCAACAAGGGTCTCGGCGCTGCCTCGCAGACGTTACTACCGGTGTTAGCGGATTACGACTGTGACGTATGCTAGACGCTGCATTTCACATTATACCTCCGGAAAAAGGCCGATTATAACGCACTAAAAAATAGAAAGACACCATTAAGAGCATAAATAATAAGCTACCAAGAAAATGCTAATATTCACGGAGCCCTAGTTTGGAGGAATCGCTGTTAAAATAACCCACATAGAACTAAATCTGAAGGTCCAAAATGATTAATCGCGGCCTAAGTTAAGCTTGGTAAATAAACGACCCTAAGAGTTTCTGTTTTTCTCTACATGCGCTTGTATCTGCTTCGAGATCTCCTACAACTGAGTGAAGCGACATATGTTGTTTAATTGTCCATTGTTGTTTTTTGGTCAGATATACAATCTCAGTGGTTTTCCAGAGTTTGTAAAAAAGCATGGATTGATGTATTCATATCAGTTGGCTCCGAGAGCCGAGATATTTCGCCGAGATCAAGGAAAGGTAATGCCAAAGTATTAGTATTACTAGTGACAATATGCGTGTAGCTTCATATACAGTAAAGCCCTAACTATACAGATGAAAATTCAAAAGTTACTCGAGTAAATCCCTCCTTAGCAACCTGGCGAATGTCAAAAACAAAAATCGCGCTAAATTAAGTTTAGAAAAGGTCTAGTTGCTCGGTCGGTTCTACATGTAAGGTTGTTAAGTCAGAGGAAGGTGACTGCTGAAATTTACTAATGGTGATTGAAACATACACTAGGATGACGTGAAATTGTTTTTTCGTTTTGTTTGCTTGTTTTTGCAGGTTGTGGATATAGAATCAATGAAACATATTCTGCGTTATAACGGTATGACTCGCACACGTATCCACACACGTATCCACACACGTATCCACACGTATCCACACACGTATCCACACGTATCCGGATACTTTTGAATCCGCAACTATTTCTTTCCGGATTCAAAAATTTCACGTCCATACGTATCCGTGTTCAAATCAAATTTGCACGTCCACACGTATACGACACATATCCGGATTCACTCTTACCCAGGACTCTTTTGGGAATATTGGCATCAGAGCATGCGTCGTAAAGCGCGCGAAATTTGCATCTTGCTCTGCCTTGAGAGAACCTGGGAACGAGGTTGCCATCGTGAATACATTCATTCACGCAAAGAATTGGGCTCGATCTTGTTACGTCACCGGATAAAAAAAAAATAGGTACCTTAAGATCAGACGACGGCGACGGCAACGAGAACTTCATAAAAGCCATAGGTTTAATAAGCAAACAACAACTTTGCACTTGCAACACACTTTTTTGTACATTTCTTTGCCATTTTTGCACGAGTACGACGTTAAAATGCCTAATTTCATGTTTTATAAAGGACGTAAACAATCAACAACGAAATTTTCTATCTCTTTCTTAACTTGGATAAGGCTCTTAGGAATTCGGCTCCAGGAGAGTACTTTCGACAAGGTACGCATGATGGGATAATCGCGATGGCCATCGCGATGACGATTGAAAAACCGCGAATTCACTTTTTATCCGGATTTAGCGTCCACACGATTCCGAATTCATAGCGTATTCAACAATTTCCACTCTAGAGAGCGGATTCAAAAAGTTGCCGATTTTACCGGATACGTGTGGACGGAAGCCGTTTCCGAAAAGAAAAAGCTGCGGATTCAGAAATATCTGGATACATGTGGACGGGGCCTCAGTTTGTCACATTTTTGTTTATCTTTCTACACCCGCGAGCACAGCCTCCTTTTGTGCACTTTGGTGATGAGGAGAAAGGGAGGATCTGCCTGAATCTCGCTAAGCCTTTGAAGTCCTCGACTCCTGAACTTTTGGACTAGTCGTTAGGATAGCCTGTTCACAGACCCTCTGTTTTCATATCTTCAGTGTATGGGGACTCCCCCGTAGTTTTATCCTATTAGAAAACACGATTCACACAACTTGCGGCAACCTGATTTGTTGCCAAGAAAATGCACGTTATTTGAGTGTCAAGGTATTTGTATAGGTAATAGCATGATTTGTAGTGATATTTGGAATAAATACCACGAGTGATATTTCAAAATTGTTATACGTAATTTCACGAGCCGTTAGGCGAGTGAAATTTGAGACAATTTTGAAATATCACGAGTGGTATTTATGCCAAATATCACGTACAAATCAAGCTATTATTTGTTTATACTACTACCCACAAAAGGTTTGTAATTTTCACATGTAGGTATTTCAAATTAAGCTGAAATACCACTGCTCTAAGCCAATCAAAGTGCAGAAATTTCTCATGTAGTGGTATAAAGCGTGAAAGTACTACTAAATTGGGGACACTATTTTTACATCTTCAACTGGAGACGGGACCGCCATTTTACGTGGTCATCCGAGCCACGCGAAGGTCTAGCCGCATGCAGTGCAAAGGGAGGACTTTCATTTTTCAGTTATTTTAAGACTCTGAGTATTGGTCCGACCCCGGTAATCGAACCCGCGACCTTCCGTTCTGCAGTCGAGCGCTCTACCGACTCAGCTAATCCTGTCGCGGTTAAAGACTGAGTTAAACGTGCGTAGTAAACCCTAACATCACTTTTCATCTCGTTTTGCAGCAATGTTTCTAAAGAACTTGTACGTTTTTGTTGCCTGTTTTATCGTAACTTAACTGGTATCGTTTTACGTTGCAGATTATCCCAATGACACCTACTCAGACAATAACCCTTACAACTCCATTTGTTCCAGAGGGGACCTCCTCAAACCATCCGACAGAAGCCCAAATGGTTGTTATGATACGAAAGTAAGATCTTTACTTTAGAATTGTAGTACATGGGTTTTCCAAACAGCATTTATTCATGGCACCCCATTTAAACTCGTCAATAAATATTATAATTAGGTGAGACGCATTATTGATGATGTGTCACTACCCAGATCTAGGTGGGGCTTCTGATTGGTCGTGCCGCGTGGGAATTTCGCTTCAAGCAATCAAAAGCGCTACCGATATCTGGGTACTGACACGTCATCAGCATAGAATTTCTACGCTTATCCCTCAGACGTAATTTTGCGGGAAAAAAAAACACTGGTGGTGTCGCCAAATGTCGGCCGCTTTCTCAGGCTATTCAGTGAGAAAATTCGGCAGAGTCAGGACACAAATTAATCTATAGGTCACTGAACGTTGGAGAAACAGTACTGCATACTGCTGTAGTGTACAACTTACATCACTAAGATTAGACCTGTTTTAGAATATGCCTCGCCTGTCTGGGGAGGGCTGCCCATTTACCTTGAAGAAGATCTACAGAGAGTGCAGAATAGATGTCTAAATGTCATTGGTCTCCCTAGGGATACTGTCGAGTCACTTGTAACTAGGCGTCAGAATTTGACGAGGAAAGAATTTAAACGTATCCTAGAATCAGAAGCACATCCTTGCAAACGTTTTTTAGACAAGCCAGTGGATCACGGCCATAATCTAAGATCTTGTAAGACTAACCCTGCGCACCTCGGAATACCTGTATCACGCACTGGTAGGCACAAACAATCGTTTATTCCTAGAGGTGCTAAACTTAACTTAATTTGATATGTATATATAATATGTAGTGTTTTGAATTTTTATTGTAATATTACCGTAATTCTTATCGCCAAAGGTAATAAATAAAGGTATTATTATTATTATTATTATTATTATTATTATTATTATTATTATTATTATTATTATTATTATTAATTTGAGGAGGACTCGGAAAAAAAATCCGAGTCCCAGATGGGATTTGAACCCACGACCCTCCGTGATCTAGTCGGATGCTCTAACCACTTGAGCTACTGGAGACTCTATGGTGAGCAAGGGCCAATTTGTGAGTCTCGACTGGAACCGCATCACGCGGCTACACAGCCAAGTAATGATAGGCACACAAGAAGTGAAGAACTCACTAACAGCATCGCGCTGTCACCTTAAAGCATATCCAAGATGCGGCCAACCAACCTCCAAAGTGAGTATATTAAAGATGAAACAACAACAACATGATATTAATTTGAGGAGGACTCGGAAAAAAAAAATCCGAGTCCCAGATGGGATTTGAACCCACAACCCTCCGTGATCTAGTCGGATGCTCTAACCACTTGAGCTACTGGAGACTCTATGGTGAGCAAGGGCCAATTTGTGGGTCTCGACTGGAACCGTATCACGCGGCTACACAGCCAAGTAATGATAGGCACACAAGAAGTGAAGAACTCGCTAACAGCATCGCGCTGTCACCTTAAAGCATATCCAAGATGCGGCCAACCAACCTCCAAAGTGAGTATATTAAAGATGAAACAACAACAAATTAATATCATGTTGTTGTTGTTTCATCTTTAATATATTATTATTATTATTATTATTATTATTATTATTATTATTATTATTATTATTAGAGAGAAAGCACTGTGCATCACCACCGCTTACTTATGTACTTATGTATCACTGCGCTGCTCTGTCCTTGTGGTTTTCTTGTCATTTTGATTCATTTATTTAATTATTCATTATTTTTTAGGTGACGGATTTTTCAATGGCAGAATCATTAATGTCTGAAGCCATAAGTGGCCCAACTTATCAGGTACGTTAAGTTCAAAGGGTCCCTTTTGACAAACTCCTGAGAGAGGAGTGATTTCAGTGCAGAGATAGTATTAATTTGATTATCTTGGCTTTAAAATCTAAAAAAAAACAGACTTGAGAACACTGTTTTTACATCTCCTTCTGGAGACCAGACGCCATTTTAAGGGTCATTCAAGCCACACGAAGGTCTAGCTGTTTGTAGGGTAAAAGGGTAAGGGCAGTACCAGTATTGGTCCAGCCTCGGGATCCCGCTCTGCATTCAAAGCGCTCTACCGACTGAGCTAGTCCGGCCGCGGTTAACTATTTACTCTTCTACAGGGTGCGTCTCCATTGAATTTTTGTTTTGCTTTCGACGCTAACTTCCCCCTCTGGGCTTGCTCTCGTTCGAAAGATGGTGTCTTTTGTGTGCCTCAATATCTCACGTAAATGGCCATCCAGTGACTCGCTTTTCCTGTTGGTCGCACTCCTGATAGACCTCATTCCCTTGCACGTTTTGTTGTTCCAAAATCATGTGTCGATACTCAGGATATTTAATCCTTTCTCTTGAAGGGGATAGAGTGAATAGAAGTAGTATAGGCGGGACCAAATCAACCTTTTTGGGGGACACCGATCTCGTTAAGGAGCAGTGGCGGATCTAGACCTTCAGATGAGGGGGGCCCGGTCTCCCAAAAATTTTTTCGGCCCTTCGGGCCTCCGTTTGGTCTTAAAATAAGGGGGGGAGGGGGCGGGCCCCTCCCCTGGCTCTGTCACTAAGGAGATCAGGAATACATTAAAGCCGATGACTTTATAGCCTTTTGCCTTTATCTCATTAATAAAATGCGATGGAATCTCATTAAGATAGGGTCGTGTGTGCCTTTTTTGTTTTTTGGATGGTTGACTGTAAACTAAAAGTAGTTTTCATTGGCTGATTTATGTTGTCGAAGAAAAGCGCTTTCCGCCTGTGACTTAAAATTACTGTGTCGTGACGTAATTATGCAACTTCTTTTTCTTGCTGCTTTCACTATCCATTGCACGTAACTTATTGTCCTGGCCCAGGTTGTTCAAACGTTGGATATCGCTATCCACTGGATGACGTGATTGGTTTTCTCAATGCATATCCGCTGAATACTGATTTATCCGGTGGGTAGCGCTATCCAACGTTTGAACAACCGGGGCCTGGTTCCGATTCACTGATTCACCACTAAGTTTTTATTGTTTTGCCTCCTCTTCTTCCTCATTTTATGAGATGAAGACAAAAAGCCGTGACGTCAACGGAGCAAATGTATCCCCACTCAGGTTTCTCCGCATTTATTCGTGAGATCAAGTGAAAAGGCTAGACATCATCGACAATGCATTCCCCCACCATCCCTTAGTGAATTTCCTGCCTTTAAAACAGGATTATTCGCTTACTACTAAGCTACTAATGCGAGCATTAAAGAGAAAACTCCTTTGATTATCGTCTCATGGTATACGTTAGGGCAACAAAACAAACAAGCAAATAATGTCGATTTTTAGTTAGTGCTAGTTATAAAATAAAATATAAGTGACTTGAATTAAGCTGTATCAACGGTAATCGTTCTTTTCAGGGCTTACCAGTGTTTTGTTGGAGTAATTACACCTTTAAAAACAAGCATGTCGGTTTGGTAAGCAAAGTCAACTTCATGTTAACACATTCATTCCCTATAAAGTGCCAAGAATTAGCGAAATTCAAGAAAATCCCCCTGAAATTGTATTTTCGGGTATGTCTGTGAAAAAACTGCCAAAATTGTTCTAAGCCGAACAAAAAGATTTCTAGATTTTTACATTACAAGCCTTCTTGGTTGACGTTTTTAGTTAGCACCATGGCCTAATACTCAATATCCACCTACAAGTTCTCCGGGCTTATCTCCATACATTTCCTTACAGAATAAGTTGAAAGAATGTGGTAAAAGCATTATTGGCGTCGTTTTAAAGTTTATCCTTTTCGGAAGATGTTGCGCCTACCCTATGAGCCTGAAGCCTGATACTTATTTTTGCATGCATAAAGGCCGGATTTGTCTGTTCGCCACTTTCATAATTCACCTTCTTGAACCCCGGATTTTGAGAACACCATCTTTTCCAGTTTCTCCAGGGTAATACAGTGGTCCTAAGATAAACTGAAAACCCTCTAGATCCGGGATTTAGGGTGCGAACAAGGTGCATTATGCGCAATGCAGCAGTGGCAAATTTATTTATATCAAAACTTCTTCATATTACATGCAATTTATACGTAACTTATTCTCTGATCATTCTGTAAAACTTATGATACAACCTTTTGTTTGTTTGAATTTTTGATTTCTCAGCCGGATTGTTATGATTTTGACTTTGTGACCATGAAGCCCAAGTTTTAAGAGGCCACCTTAGCCTCTAAAGGATGCATCAGCGGGCACGGAGTTTTAGCTAGAGATTTTATTTTTATGGTAATTGAAGTCATTTTTTTTTCTTTTTTTCCTTGGCATGCCCCATGTTGATTTTGTAGACTACTGTTTTAAGCGAATTTTGTAAGTAAGATTTTTACCACCGTACCAATGACAGTGCTTTTTATTGTTTGAAGTGGATAGAATTACTGTAATCGTAGCAATAGAAATAATTATTTAATTGGAGCTTAGAACCTTGTGCACGCTTTCTAAGGAAATGGAAGAATGTCCTTGAAAGTTTCAATTGTAATTTTAAAAAAAAGTTTCAATTGTAATAAAAAATTAGATTGGTTTTGTGCAAATGGTGCGTTTATTGTTCCTTTACTACAGTATATGGCTGAATCAGGAGGCGGGAAATATGAACCGAATCCTGTGTTCCGATTGGCTACCTGGGCGTGCAAGATGGGCGCGCCTTAGTTCCACCTTTTCCCCGCCTTTTCCCTTAGTGTCTTTTTGGCCAAGCTTGTTCGGTCGAGATTGCTGGATATTGGCCCCTTACGTTCTCTCTTTCTTTCTTTTTCTTCTGCGTTTTTATTGACGTCCTGAGTTTGTCTCGATCCATAAAAACACGAAAAATAACTTGACCAATATCCAGCCATCTTGACCTTACGCTTCGCAGTGGCGTTCCCCTATCCAAAGACTTGAATTCACAATTTAGGCCTTGCAAAATATTTATTTCAGGATTTACGAACGCCAAACTCGAGGCGTAGAAAAAGACACGTTAGTTGTACCCTTGCATTTGGTGTTGCGCGTGTTGTATGCCGGGAAACATATATGAACCTAACCAGTGCAAACGAGAATGCCTAGACAAGGGGCATTCTTGAAAAGAAGGAAGGGGGGTTGGGAGTTATAGTTTGCATGCTCCGCAGTCGTGGACACAAATTAAAGAACGGCTGTGAAGCAGACTAGGGGAATTATTGACAGAAACAATTTTATGAGGTCCTCCAGCATAAAGCAGCAGTAACGACAAAAAACGAACAAGAGAAAGAAAAACCAAAAAAAACTATAACTTGACGTCACTTTTTCGGTTAGAGTTTAGTTTGAATTCTAATTGTCTTCTGATTGGTTTGGGTATTTTCGTCTCTGACGTCATCTGAGGCCGATCCATTGGAACAGTCAGTGCGTAGACAATCAATAAAAATCAATTCTAATGCGCGCGCTCAAAAGCGTTACGTTCGCAATCAATTTAGGTCATTAGTAACTTCAATGCCTTTCCAAGTATTATCGTCAATATTTTTTCCTTTATTATTCGCCACCTTTAGTGCTTCTGTCTATTACTCTCCCCCGGACGAAAAGCCAGGAGATGTGGAGTGTAAGTACGATCTTATGAAATTTCTACATAAAGTAGTAGTATAGAACATTGTAGCTTTTCCAGTCTCTCATAAAAAGAGCAGAGCGTTTGGAATTAATGAGAGTGTGCTGTAAGACTAGCAATAGAGTAAGAAATAGGCGAATGTAACCATTCCTATCATTTTGAACTTACTGACCAATAGAAACATCGCATTAATTTATTCCGTCACAATTTGTGAACTCACAACAAAGGATTGTGCACGGTCAAGGACCTTCCAATTTAACCTACAGCACCGTTATTTTCAACTTTGATGTTTGCCGGCTTTCCTAACCAGTCTCCTCTACCAGCGTAACGTACAGCATGTTTGTTAAAAAGGTGAAGTTATTACTTACGACTATTCCCAAGTTCTTTTACAATTGCTTTGTGTAGCACGTAACTCATTACTTAATGTTTATGTTGTAGTTAATTTTTCATCCCCAGGTAATTTTTGTTTTTCTTTTGTTTTGGGATATGGCAATGTATGCAAATGAAGTTAAAACAAAAGAAAAATAAAAATTACCTGAGATAAAAAATTAACTACAACATATATGTTACTTGCTTATTATTTATTGTGTCTAATTTACATTTTCTGAAAAGCTCTGATGGTGTTATTTAATTGCGGTTGTAGCTCTAATGGTGATCAAACTCCTAATATCTTTTCCTTGTAACCCTTTTTACAGCTCGGTCGTATTTTAAAGTTGTGAAGCCGCAAAGCTACTATCGTTTTTACCATCTTTTTATGCGATATTTAAAGTGCACTCTCTGTGTCATCGACTCAACAACCTGCTTAAAACCACCAGAGACTACACCTCTTTTCGACTTTTTAAGTCTCACTGAACCTTAATATTTTTGCTGCAAGCCTCAGCGAGCAAAAAATGACCCTGTGAATGACCGTGTGAGGCCTGGGCGCTTTCCAGATCATCAATTGGAATAGAGAGGAGAAGTGTGAAGTCATGTTACCATGGTAGCAAAATTTTTGGATCACAGCAATAGGGGAGCTCAAGCAACGACGACGGCGACAGCAACGAGAACGACAAAAAAGCGATAAGTTTAGAATAGCAAAACAACAACTTTACACGTGCATCACGCTTTTTTGACATTTCTAAACTTAAATACGGTCCTTTCGGACTTAACGCCAGTAAATTTAGCCAACATTTGGCAAATTAATTGAAACTGAACGAGATCGATGAGGTCTGAAACAATTTTAAGCGACGTTTTTTGGTTGTTGTCACCTAGAAATTTTGCTACCATGGCGACGTGACTTAACGACTTCTTCTCTCTATTGAATTGAAGGTTGCCCAAATGTATTCGACCCCCTCCGGCACGAAACCTCTCAGGCGATGGAGGGCGATGAGAGGAATGCGATTAGAGGAATGTCTTGGATTCCAGGCGAATCCTCTAATGGACAATTTTTAAGGCCAAACTTAACTAATCGATTATTGTAGCATTATTGTTACAGCATAGTGTTATATAATTGAGCATATAGACCACCGTAATGATCAATCCAATCCTAACGGCAACATAGAAGATATTTCTCACATGACATCACCGGTCGTTAGGTCGGAGAGTTTCTGTGACAATTAATCAGAGGGACATGAGTTCAGGTCGGCCTGTTTATTTCTAGAGAACACACATGTTTTCCGAATCACCTGTGTAAGTGAGAGTATATGTAATAAATATAGATTTAGTCGCGGCTAAAAGCGAAGCTCTCTTTGATATTTCTAAATTCCTCAAAGAAAATATAAAATCGAGTGATACTAAAGACAAGGTGAAAATAAGGAGAACGGAAAAAACAACAACAATAGATCTAATTAGCAAAAAAAAAGTAAAAGTTTGCACGTGCAGCAAACTTTTTTTTCTAATTAGCAAACGTGCAGCACACCTCTTTGTACATTTCCTTGCCGTTGTTTTACACGACTAAGACGTAAAACTACTTTTAACTTGCTATTTACAGGTTTTATGGTAGAAATGTTTGTGTTCCTGTTTACTCTGTTTTTTCACCGCCGCTCTTTTTCACCTTAGAAGCCGCAAGCATTTCTCATTTTCTCAACGCCGTTATATAATTTTCGACCAACGAAATTCGTCCCCATTGTTATTTACTTTTTGCTCTAGCTCTTTCCCGGTTATCCAAGTGAATTTATAAAATAACTAAGATAGTACGCGGGTTGTGATTGGTTAAAAACCTTTGGTTTATTGTGCCTGTAAACTCATAGAAAACTGAAACAGTTTCCGTTTTACTTAAAGTTAAAGATTGTAAATCACTCGCCTTCGGCTCGTGATTTACTAGGCGCAAGGAGCTCCGCTTAAAAGGGTCTCTCACAGTATTTCTACAATCGAACCTCTACAAACGGCTACGTTTCTGCAACGGCCACTTTCTTCTGTTCCCAAGGTGGTTGTTGTGGAAAGCTTCGATTGCATTTCTCTTTTTTATCTAGGGAAAGGAAACAGAAGAGCAATAGTTCTACATGACGCAAATCCATTGGGCAAAACAGCAAACTTGTCGTGGTCTCGCGGCTGGATGTGTGGTTGGACTCCCCATGGACTGTGTTTCTCACCCGACGAAAACAAAGACATTCACAACTTTTACATGATTCCTTTTCCACTCATAAAGACCCACGTTTATTGCGAACAGAGGCCCAATATAAACTCTGGCTGGGGATTCGGTTTAAACTCTATCATCCTTGCGCAATTTTCAAGAGCAAACAAGGGCGAACTTTGGCAAGGACTGGTCAGAAGATACACTCAAAATGGCCATGGCACTATACTGAAATTTAGAGCTAAAACATTTTTTGCATCTTTCGGTGTGAATCAAGTAGAGCAAACCTTTTATGCTGGTCAGGTATATCTCGAAGGTAATTACACATTATACATGTATGTACAAAAAAAGCAAAATATTACTGGATCGAAGTATCTGGGTCGTCGTGGATACGGACAAGCTGAAACCCTCCACAACGTTGCAGTATTTCCGTTTACCCTATATTTTACAAAATGATAATCAGAATATGTTTATATTTTTGCTTTTAATTTGGCCTTCCTTAGGGGTTAGTCAAGAATAGCCTGAGTATCAGTCGTTTCAAGGGGGCAAAGGGAAAGAGATCAGAGAAGCGAAAAGGGGATAGCGAAGGGAGAGAAACGCCTAACACAGAGTGACGCTTTTATGGAAGCCTTCCACCCTCACAAACAGTGATTCAGTTTTAGCCAATCAACTACAGCCTCAATCCGTTAAGAAGCTTTTTTTTAAAAAAAAGGTTTGGGCCGATGTAAAAATATGCCTTTCAAAGAGCAAGTAAAATACGACGACTGTCGAATGCGTAGTATACATTAAAAACGGCCGCTTGATATATAAGAAAATTTACAATATTCAACGCAATTTATCTCCCGTTGTCGTTTCGCTCTTCTCCAGCCAGCAGGTTACTATATTTTCCTTAGAAAAAGGAAGCCTAAAATTTTCGGATTCTAAAATGCGATGGAGCAGAGGAATCAGAAAAATTCTCACTTTCGTAAAACGTTAAATAGACCATTTTTCAGTTGTGGACTAAGCACCCTAGCCTTCGAGTGAATGTGAGGCTGACTGGTGACCTTGTTTTGATACAAACCTCCTTTGCTTTGTTATGGAAATTGTACGTGAAAAATACTGGTTAGCATAAGAATAACTTGATTTACATGATAAAGCAGGAAGGTTTGTATCAAAACAAGGTCAACTCCAGCCTCGGTTCCATACATAACTGTAAAATGGCCTATTGCACCTAAAATATTCGGAAAGTAATACTGAAGCCCTTGTAATTTCGAAAAGACTTAAGTTCCCCTAGGATGACCGAACGGATAAAATTTTCTTAGCGTCGCTTAGAATGCATTTCTAGAAATCTAAAAGTACTCTGGATAGCCTAAAAAGGTTTTTCAACGTATTTTGGAGGAAACCGTTGTTGGGTCCCCCCTGATGAAAGGACTGATTCTCCGTTTTCTTTTCGTTTAAAGGTAATCAAACAACACGATATAGTTACGGCCGGCTCAATGTTGTTATACTAAGTTCAGAAAACTCCTGTTTGCCCCATCTACAGCTACTCAGTGCAACTGAG
>OZ037786.1:6567857-6742857 GCA_964035525.1 Porites cylindrica | reverse complement strand
CTGAACGCGCTGATCAAAAACATGTCGACAACAGGAGCATCGGCTCCTGGCGCTCATTACTATAATGGCTGTCAACTTCAAATGTTTGGCGGCGAAACATTCACGTTCACGTGAAAGTAGACCACGTGGGTCACGGAAACAACAGACAAAAATAACCTTCGCAGCACGCGCGTGAACTTTAAATAGATTTTAAAAAATTATCATGGGGCAAAGGGATTCGCTCTCAGCTCATTCTCTCTTGGTATATCATATAAAATAATTCCCGAAGACAGGCAGTATAAGATCTCAAGCAAGTAGTTTAAGGCCTGTGACCTAAGGGGTTTACTTATGGAAAATGATTTATTGGCTATAACTTCGGCATAGATGATGACGCTAATCAAAATTTAACACAAATAAAGAACTCATTCTCTTTAACATTTTAAAGCATAAATATTGTGTGCTAAAAATCATAAATTATTGACCAACTGGTGGCCGGTTTAAAAAAAGAAATCGAGCGATACCATTTCTCTAATTCATATTAAATATTTCTAACACTTCACGCTTGGAGTGACCGTCCTTTGCACTTCAATAAAGAATTATGAGGGAAAACATCATTTTAAAGGCCCAAATTCAATCTTGAGTTATTTAAAATTTAATTTTAAATTTCATGTACATTCATTCCAAACGTAGAAAGTTAGGTAAGTTTATCCTCTTTCAGAAATCCCAATTTGCTTACCCATTCAAACAAAGTAAATTTGCCACCAATTCGCAAATTTCCTTCATTTTCAATTTTTGGTCACGTGACATGTCACGTGATAATAATTAAACGTGAAGGCGCAAGAAAACCTACTTTTGGGGAAAATTCATTTTATTCTGGGTCTCCTAGCGAGAAATATTGCTAATCATTCATACGCTTCGAACACACCTTTAACCCAGACCTTAAAGATGTATCTACCTCGTATGTCCCACGATCTTTTTGTTTTGAAAAAGGGAAAAGGCGTTCAAATTTTTTAGATTTAAAATCCCTGGGGACGAGGTTCAAAATGCGTTGTATAAGACCATTAATATGAGCACTGAGACTAGCTCTGCATGTTACCCAACAAGACCATACTAGGTTGATATATATGCGACATTCACGTTTTACGTTCTGAGAGGATTCAGCGATGTTAAGGGAGTAGTTTTGTGCGGAATTATCACATAGAAAATTCGTGGTGTAGATACTTTACAATTAGAGAGCGTTCAGTACAAATGCGTACCCCAGGCAGAGAGAATTTCAAATAAGATTAGTGATTGTTTGATTGTTTTAGAAGTTTCAGGAATGGACTCATCGTCCAAGAATGAGCCAATCATCACATTTCAAGTCGTAAAGCAACACGCTGTGAAAGAAATTTCCATTCCTCGACACAAGCCTGTAACTGTCATTCGCAAGGCCGTGCACATTACAGACTCTGGATCTAAAGAGAAGGCAATCATGGGATCACTAATAGCGACGCTCAACCTTTTGGGAATATTTCTTTATTGGTGAGAAGACGCAGGCTGTTTTCCGTTCTTAAATATTGTTTGGAAGCACAAACAGTGTGGAAAAATAGAAGCAATACACTGAGATACGATGGTTATTTGACGTCTGATGAATCTTTGAAAAAAAAAATAATAAGGACTTGATATATATTTAAAATTGAATTTGATTTACTTCACCTGCAAAACACGTACGGAGTCTTTTCATTTTCCTGGCATCAAATGAGACTTTTCATCCAGTTTTTCCGAGGAAAACAATGCCTTGCTCTCTCTCTATGTGAGTTAAAGCCCGCCAAATTTGCAGCTAGGTTGCTTTTAGAAGTTCCACGTTTTCGTCTCCTTCGCAGAGCGGTTCAAAGGGGCTTTTTGTTTCGGGACAATCCGCTCAGGTGCTTGGCAGGA
Source organism: Porites cylindrica (assembly GCA_964035525.1). NCBI lineage: Eukaryota > Metazoa > Cnidaria > Anthozoa > Scleractinia > Poritidae > Porites > Porites cylindrica. The sequence goes on along the minus strand of OZ037786.1, from coordinate 6,740,961 downwards.
TATTCAGTTGGCTTTCGCCACTGCAATCACTTGAATTGAGCGGCGTAAATCCAAGTAACAACGAACTATTTGACATTTGCACATCTCCCATAATACACTTTGTTTGCCACCCAAAATTTTGCACAACTTTTGTTTTCAATTTCTCCTGGGTATGACAGTCGTCCAAAGATAAATTGGGGGCATCAGGAGTGGAATATGGGTGATGTGCAAATGTCGATCGAATCTGTCGGAAGAGAGAGCTACCACAAGTATGGGGTTGACTCTGGTACCCAATTAACCTCCTATCAGAAATCACGTTATTTCGTTTCATTTTCGTTAGAAGCTCAGAATGAAATTTCCGCTCTGTTTACTTTGATCCTTTGCACCTTTTTGTGGGCAGCAAAACAGCCCATGCTTACAGCAAAAGAAGTATTTTATTTCGAAAGCATAAGGTCTGAAGGATAGAAAGGATTGAGACACGCGCGCTTCGCGCAAGATTCTTGTCCCGTGCAGTCTAGTCTTTTAACTGATCATTTCTTGTTAACCGTAGGAGACAAAGGAAGAAAAAGGGAAATGAGGAATTTAAAAAAGAGGGCGAACAAGACAATTTATCCTCTCAACTTCTGGCGACGGAGGAAAGAAATTCAAGCTTTGGAGCGTTTTCGGTAGAGGAAGAAATTTTTCCTAGCACTCAAATGTTGGTACACAAGGAAGCTGTTTCAAACTCTTCATTGTTAGATGAAGAGTCTGTTTCTCACAATATGCTGTTAGAAAATATCGTACCGACTGGCACTAATTCATTTACGGCAAACAAGGAAAGAATTCTTAGTGAAGATTTAATTGTGTCCAACTTAAATCAGACGATTAGAGGAAGAGAAAGTACAATCAAAAGTCAGTCATTGTCTGAAATAGCTTCTCAAAGTTGTGAAAGATTTAAAAGCAAAGGAGATCTTCAAATCGATCTAAGTAAGGGAAGCCAAGAGAAAGTTTTAAGCAATCATGTATCGGTAGATAGGAAAACAACTGGAAGCTTTCAAATTTTGGAAAACAACTCTTAGCTCTTAGAACAGTCCTGTGTTAAGTAAGGTAACATCAAAAAATGCTAGTTACGCACTATCAAATGTCGTCAGGCTGAGAAACTAGAAAAATTAAGGTTGTTGAGAAAAACTAACTAGCTATAATCTGAGATAAAGGGTTTCAAGAAACATCTACTTGATACAACTTGAATGTTACCATGACCGTGAACAGCTAAAAATCGATTAAGTTCCGCACATTGCATGCGTAAAGTAGACGAAATCTAGTTTTACAACACATGTTATAAAAATTTGAATTGCCATTAAAAAATTGAAATAAAATTGATCGATCTGCATTATTTACCCCTCGTCTTGAGTAGTTACTTGTATTCACTTCCGATCGATCATCAGGACAATCACTCACCGTAGAGGTTAGTGTAATCGAATGTTACTAACATTCGATTGATGTTTTAATGGCTTTACATAGGGTAAGCAAATCGTAGTATTATTGTTTAAAAATATTGTATGTATTACCATTGCACGTACTCAATAAAAGCAAAAACATTGTCAATGATTTGTCCGGAACTTTCTGAAAATCACAAAAAATAATCCCCAGTAAGAAAAAGCAGTCTGTTTTGTACATTTCTTTTCCGTTAATCTCGTGCCCAGATCTCTTATTGACGAAGCCGAAGATGAGATCTGGTCAACTGAGAAAAATCATTTTTTTGATTGCCTAGATTGTGAGCGAATGGCGCGAGTGCTGTATCCTGCGTGCTCTATGGCGTGTGCACCAAAAGGCCATTCTTTGCAAGGTCTTCGAATTCGGTTCTGTTCAAATGTTTTTTGACGTGTTAAACAACAAATTTGATATAGTCGTGAAGTTTTTTCTAAACCGCGGTTATACTCACATCTTAACACGTCAAAAAAAAGTCGTGATTTTGAGGATTTACTTCGAGCATGGGCTCTTTCATCGCCTGTCACATTCCTGACTGGTGATCACGTGTACAAATCGGATTTGACCAGATTTAATCTCGCCTTGGCGTATTGACAATGGTAAACTGTATAGAGCCACCTTAACGCCCTGGGGCTGATGTTGGCCTGGCACAGGAGGGATGCCGGGATATTATAGCCTCTCCGACAGCCTGGGTTCGAGTTGTGTACCTCTAAAATGGCGGCCTTCCGGTTTCGTTAGAATTGGTAAAAAATTGAGGGCATTTTAACTTCTGGACAAACTCCACTATGGTACAGATGAAAGTAGCCAAGTGCCCGTCAGATGCATTGTCTTTGACGAACTGTTTAATTGTCAATGAGAACGATTTTAGCCCCGAGAGAGTGAAGTAAGTCATTTGAACCTACATGTTAGCTGAAGTTGATGTGACGTGTCTAGAACTTTACCATTCAAATCGTAATTGAATGTGGTTTAAGATACGGTACAATGCGAGTAATTATTGAAGACAATCTGGGAATTATTATTTCTGTTTTTATTTCTACCAAATTTATATAGGGTGGCTACTTTGGGATAGGTGGTAATCTAGAGGGGACTAAATTCGATTCCTCAAAGTGAAAATGGTGAAATGCAACCTCAGCACTTTTTAAGGAAAAATTTCGTACGATTTTCTTCGCTTCAGGTTCAGAGCTGAGTATATTCTGTTATACCCCAGAGCTTCTGCATTTGTACTTTCATAAGCAAGAACGGTATTGTAGATTAGTAACGCAATGCGATTAATTTTGTAACCGACGTACAAAACTCCTTAATTTCAAGGCGGATGCTTATAAAAATTTTCGATTCTCATTCATTTTTTAACGACTCGTTGCTTTCAATTGCAGCTTAAAAACTTGAGTCAGTACATTCAGTGTTTTTAATTACAGAGGGTAATTAAATGTGACTGGCTCCTCTGGACTTTTTGGCAAACGTTAATAACATTGATATTCTGTTGCAAAACAGGAGTTTAGGAGCAATAGTTTACTAATTATTGCCTGCTAGCCTGCATAAAAAACACGCACAAAAAACAAAACAACACAAAATTCATGATAATATGCCTCATGATTTGTGAGCTACACCAGATCTGTAGAGTATAGTCTGTAGTAACAGAGCATGGGATAACTTGATGAGACGTTGTCTGTGCAGAAGTATTTCCCCCTGAGTATTGTATTGTATTGTATTTTATTTTTACTCCATCCTATAATACAGTAGTTGCACAATAATACAATAGTTGTACAATATCAATAGTACATTGCTTGTACAATATCAATTGGTACAAAGTTGCTTAAACTATGTGTACATAATAATAATAATAATAAAAGAAGACAATTAGAATGGAGAAGGGCACATTATAGTAAAACTAATCATGGCCCTTTAACAAGATTGACTTTATTCTTTTGTAGTTTTGTTATTCATTAAAACACAAACGTGCACGCTCTCTCACACACACGCACACAAGTCAATATTGAGCAAGATAATATTTTTTAAGTGCCTTTTTGAACAGGATTTTCGATGATTTATTGCGAATAGAAAGGGGGAGATCATTCCAATAGTATTTTCCAATGACGGTAGGGCAAAACTTTTGAATATTAATTCTTGAGTGGGGAATGTGTAATTGCTGAGCAGATGCACTTCGTGTAAAACACTGAGTACTGCATGCAAGCTGAACTACTGAATTGTAGAAAGTAAAGTTTCTTACCTGGCCAAAGTGCTGTATTTGTCTGCTTACCTTTTTTGCAGGCATGTTGAAGTTCGCACCAATGCGCCACAGGGTTATGTCTTTACAATCAGAGTATCTGAAGATATGCCACCAGGATCAGTTGGGTTTAGCCTAGTGCAGGTAACAGATTGACATCCCATCATCAGTGGGGCATGATCAGTGTATGAATGTGCTACAAAACAAAACAAAAAAAAAGGCGGTGCTGTACATGTACTTTAAATTCCAATACAGCATACATATTTATTTTGTGGAAAAGGGACAGTGCCATAATGAATACAGTGTGCCATCTCAGAATGGGAATGTAGCCTACACAATAGTAATAGGGATTCATTTGCACATAAAAAATTTAACACTAGAGAACTGACAGATATAGCATACATGTATCTTTCCCTATACAAATTTTGCTCAGATTGGGGATGTACAGCTGTATATGAAGCTTATAAATTGTATTAAAGATATCTACATTGTAACTTGAAGGAAATCTGAATTAATCAGAATGAAATAAAAAAGTAAAATAAAAATAATTTTATTAATAATGGCAATAGGACTGAGTCATGTTAACAAAATCAGACAACAGTGGGAGCCCTATTTGTTTGATCACGAGTATGATTATATACAGACTGAATTGGACAATACAAAATTCTGTTATCAATTAATTATAACTATAACAAAATTTGCGATGTTTTAGCCCTCTTGAAAATAAAAAAAAAAACTAAGAAATTTCAAGAGTTTTTTCGCTAGCAGGTTAAAAAGCCATTTAAGTGCGCGTGTGATGGCGCATACTGTCCAATAACATAGACATGACGGGTACTGCCCTATTACACTGTTCTGTCAGTGCTGAAATCAGGACAGTTGATAGCCTATCAGATTTGCGAATTTAGTTATAGTTATGATTATAATAATGATGATGATGATAATAATAATAATAACAGTAATCAGCGTGCAAAGAAAATTATTGATGTTCAATTTCCTGGGGCTAGTGGATTTTGCTATCGGGCCAGTGAATTCTGTTCTTAACTTTCCCGACGGGTAAGTGATGTTTTTTTGAGGAATTCGAGTAACAGAAGAACCGTGGAATCAATTCTGCTCGTCAAAAAGCTTTTGGGGCTAGTTGAAATGATGCCAGTGCTAGTAAATACTGGCTTCAGCTTGCTTAAATAGCAAGCTGTAAAAATGATTTTCTTTGCACCCTGAGTAATTAATAATTAATAACAGTAATGAATACACGAAATAGAAAAAAATTGTATGATTTTGTGTTTCAGAGAAAATGGGCTGGTGTGCAGTTGAACAGTTTTGTCGATGGTAAGTTTATTTGAGGAATTAACAGAAAGCCTGAAGATTTTGCATGTTTCTCAAGTATGTTATAAATATGTATCAGTTTAATATTCTTTTTAATTTGACCCATAAGGATACATGCAGACAATTCCAGTTTAGCCATGGTTGCATATCTATGCAATTTACACAAAAAACTAAAATTAATCTTGTCTTCAAAAGTTGATAAAAAGCTTGACGTGTCAAGATTCTTCTCTACTCTCTAAATTCACCAAACATTGTGTACTTTTTATGTTGTATTGTAGTTATCCCCTTTAGGTTTGGAGAGGGATCATTCTTGTCAAATGTGACAGTTGAAGCAGACTTCCTGCAGAAAGCAAGGTATGTCAAGAAAAGATTTTTCAGTAAGTCAAGCAGTTCATTAACGGGACTCATTATAAAATGCTTTGCTCTTAAGGAATCAGTACTTTTTTTTATCATGGAAGTCTCAGTGCGTTATTAATGACAAATTGAAGTCATGGGGTTTTAGAATGTAATTATTGTTTATCCAGGTCGTCATACTTAGCTTCAGGTACTGTGTAAGGAATTAAGCAAACTATATTTTTCATTTTGGATTCTCTATCTTTGTGTTGTATAAATTACCATTACACTGATGGGTATAATCTTATCTTAGGGGCAACAATGATGCATATGACACAAACAAGATGGCAGAAGATTTCACGCATCAGTTTCTGGACCAAGCTTTTTCTGTGGGGCAACAGGTATAGTTGCAGCGGTAGCAACTTTTTTCTGAAATAAGAGCATTACATGTAGATTTTTTTCATATTCTAACACCCTATCACATTCAAAAGCAACTAAAGCGGCATTCCAGAAAGTTCTGAATAACCTTACGGGTTTCTAAACTTGGAGATATGAGTTAAATCACAGTTATTCATCTAGGTTTTCGAGTCTCCTGTTGGCTCAAGCTAAAAATATTTTATGTTGATTTTCCAATAAATTGTCATTTAATGCAGTTATTGCTCCAATGTTTCTGCCTGGTGTGAAGAATAATAGTTTGTCTTCAAGCATGAGTTGGCAGAGAATCTACGTTGTATGTGATCTATTCTCAGTTGCATGCAAAGGGCTGCGCTACTCTGAGATTTAGAATAATATACTTACAAATGTACCTCACAACTTTTTTTTAATTTAATTATTTTTGGTATAGGCTGTGTTTTCTTTCCAAGACAAGAAGTATCTTGTGTTTGTAGTAAAGAGCATGGAAGGTTAGTCACACAATAAACTAGTATTAAATGCATAAATGGTAGATTGTAAAGTAGCTTTGTGCAAATCATGGATTATAAATTATCGTTAATGGAAAACATTAAGTGTTGTAATCATCAATAAATATACACATTTAATGTTCTGTTGGTTATCACGGAAGAATGAAAATGTTGTTTTAATATAAGGTTAAACCTACATGTTTGTTTGTTTGTTTGTTTTTATGAATTTTAATTTAGCTACATGTATATCTGTTACAGGTCAAATTTGATTTCAGGTTAATTTTGATTTAACCTAGGTTGATTCTTAATTTCCTTTGTCTCCTAGCCCTAATAATTCATGAATTAGGGCAAGGAGACAAAGGAAATTGAGAATCAACCTAGGTTACAAAATTTACCCTGAAGTCAAATTTGACCTGTAACATATCCATTGATACTTTTCTGATAAAAATTTGTACTTTTTTGTCATGTTGTAAAACACTGCCTGAAGGCTGTACATAATCAGATTGAGTAGATTTCACTCTATTTCTTTTGTTTCTTTCAAAATTTTAATGATTCCATTAGTATAAGTGGTCCTCAGTCAAAAAGCTGAAGTTTTATGTTACTTTAATTTAGGTGAAAAAAAAGGATGACTGGAACAATTTACCCAGACTATGTACTTTGATTTTGTTTCTTTCTATCTAGTTATTGATGTCAGCCTTCTTGGTGGTGCAAAAGCAAAACCCTCTCAAGGAACAAATGTAAACTGTTGCTTCTTACCTCTTAATGAGTTAAATGGGGTTTAATGTGATTAAAAGATGGTAAATGGCTCAGCTTGTACCATTGAGTTATAGTTTCACACAGGAGGTTTATGTACATACTGCTCTGTGCATCCACTAGCTTTTGTCACCTATTTTCCTTTTGGGCAAATAGTAAATTGGGTAATTGACCAATCAGAGTGCACTTTACATTAATTGTAATGTTTTAAATCAACTTGGTTAATATCTTTCCTATGCAATATGTGTGCTAGCAATTTAATTGGCGCTGCTCAATATTATGAGCTGTTGCATTTTGATAAATATTACTTTGTTAAATGGTGCTTTTCTTTCCGTCCTTATCATCTCAGTATTTTGTTGTTTGGTTCCTTATTTTCCTGTAGGTTTCCATGGGAATGATAACAAGAAATACCCAGGTTCTGTTTGAACGGGCAGAGGTAATCACTTACAACAATTCACAGTTGGCAATACACAAAATCTTACATGATGTTCTGACTGTTGGTTGTTACTGTAATTTTTGTTTGTTTGTTTGTTTGTTTTTTTTATGGTGGTGAGAAATGCATTACTGTAGACCTAGCAAACTGGGTAGCACCCTTTCCTTCTCAATTGAATCATGTTATTGTCTCTCTTTTTCAGGGATCAGTGCTTAATCTCACTGGTACTGCAAAGGGGTGAGTACAGTGTAGTGTACATGTACTCTTCTCTTCTGGGTAATTGAGTTCTAAAGCTTCCCTGAAATGTTCCAAAAATATTATACGTGTATGGCAACTTAAGATGTAAAGATGTTAGCTGATACACTAAAATGGACATGAAGAGCCAAGTTGCGACTTTTGTCACTTTCCATCTTATTAATTTCACTTTCCATAAAATTCTGCAAATTTTGTTTTATAGAAATAAAATGCCAGAAAAGACCATTCAGTTCATTCTGACCAGAATATTTGAGGTCAGCTTTGAAGGTGGTCCACTTTGACTAGTCTGGTTATTTTGGCAGGTCAGACCAAAATGTCCCTTTTTTTCAATTTGAAAAAACTGTTGTCCCCAGTACTGCTCTTCTGTATATTGCTGTGTACAATAACAAATGCGTGGTGGCTTGGGTTGGGTCTGTACAACAGGGATGTAGGTTATCCATTTGGCACGTGGAATTTCTGAAATTTCCAACAAAATTTTTGCTGAATGGAAAGCACCCCTTGTGTATAGTCATATACCAGTCCAGACCAATCCACTTGTAAAGAGAATTTCGCTGATATCCAGCCAGATCACTGTATTCCTTAGTCTCCCTCGCAGCCGTTTTTGTCTTGTCACACAATGAGCACGCTGTTGCGTGACATGAATAAAAAGGTTGTGAGGGAGACTATCTTTTCCTAATAAATAGTTGAACCTCTCTACAAAGGCCTCCTTGGGGATAGAAGAAAGTGGCCGTTGTAGAGGCGGCCGTTGTTCAGAGGTTTTAAACAAGAGTCAATGTATGGATTTTTTATTTGCCGTTCAGGAGAGGTGGCCATGAGCAGAGGCGTGACTGTAGTGTAATCGGCAGTAAAAGATTTTTGGCAAAAACTTTTGAAAAAGGCTACAGTGTATTTCTCTTTTAAAAAATATTCTGTCGAGCTCGCCAGTTCAAATGTTTAATAAGCACCTAAACTTACAGTTCAGTTAGGCTGGCCATAATATTACTATTATGTTCTTTAAATTTTAGAAAAGCTGCGACACAGTCCATCATAAGCAGAGATTGGGATTTCACAAAGCTGGGAATTGGAGGTCTTGACAAGGTAATTAAACTGCTGAGCAGTATGAAATTATTTTTTGTGTGTGTTCACAGTCTGGGGCCATCACCTTGAAGATGTGTGAAGGAAAGAGCTCCAACAAACTTCTAATAAATTGTCTCATTATTTGCTGTTGAAGCAAAACAGTCAAGAATTTGACATTAATTTTCATCAGGGGTAACTAATAGTGTTATTGCGGACAGCCCTTTATTGTAATGTTAATATCAATTTCTGTTGATGCTGTTTTAACCAGGAATTCTCTAACATCATAAGAAGAGCTTTTGCAACACGTCTCTTTCCACCAGAAGTTGTCGACAAGCTAGGTATGTTAATTTTTTTACCTGTGGGTCATTCTAGTTGGATAGCAGCATTTCAGTTTTGTTCGTTATGTGCTCAATATCCATTTTTTTCTTCAATCAGTTTGGAGGCTCACGGTTGGGTGTGTTTTTTTGTAGTACTCTCCAAAGGCAGGGCTACATGTATTATTACTGGCCTGCAGTCTGTATTTTTTGTGGGGTACTACAGTAAATTCAGCTGGCTACTCTAAGTTTCAAAAGAAGTCAAACGTAACAAGTATATTGAGGATTTGTGGGAGAAATAATGATTGTAATTTTGAAGACCAAGTACATGTCGTTGAAACCATTGAAGGCTGACTTGAAAGGGAATCTGGGAAATTTTTGCTTGTGAAATCCAGAATCCTGGTTTTTGGAATCCTGAATCTACAACGTGGAATCCTTAATCCAAGACTGTCTTGGATTCCCTTACTTTTAGGACAAGCTGACTGATCTCAAGTGAATATCTCTGGTCTTCCAGGGTACCCTAACCCTGTAAAGCAGTGCAGAATTTTCATGTATTATCCATGAGTGATTGGTGACATGCTAACCTGGTCATTGTGTAGTGCACTTTTTCAGCCACTGACTAGAATGGTAATCAGTTCTAATTATAAATGAACATCACAAGGACCTGTGAGCACAGCTCTGATGCAAAATCAGTTAACACAAGTAACTGTGAATATGTTTATTATCTCATAGGACTGAGGCATGTGAAAGGAATTCTTTTGTATGGTCCTCCAGGTATGACGGAATTGTAACTGTGCCTGCACCACATTTCCTAAAATTCAACTCCCTGGAGACAATGTGGGTAACCGGGGTAGATATTGCAGGAAAAAGATTGACTTTTAGCTGCAAGACGTGATGATTTATTGCTACTTTAACCTACTTTATCTCAAAAAATAACAACAAGAACAAAAAAAAGCAGCAGCAACAATGACAACAACATTATCGTTATCGAAAGAACACTGTTAGGGAAATGAGGCCATGAAAACTGGACCAATGAAAACGTTTGCTATAAAGTTCACATTTCCTTTTATAAAATCAGAAGAAATAAATGGTACCACGCAAAAGCTCTGCCAAAAAGATTTCATTTCAAAGGTAGCTCGGGATTTTGTCCACAGATTTACAAGTTAGAGTGAAAAAAGCCTCTCCATAACGTGTTCTAGGAGTGAAAGGTTTAAAGGTATTATTTTTTTCAGGTACTGGTAAGACATTGATGGCTCGACAAATTGGAAAGATGTTAAACACAAGAGAACCCAAAATAATCAGTGGACCAGGTACTGACTTTAATCAAAATACAGAAAATATTAGCCTGCGTATACGTAGCAATCGTTTCTGCACAAGTTCGTTGAGAAAGTTGGAACGGGAGCGAAACTTTTGGGCAATACCGATTTCGTCGGAAACGTTTAATACGTAAGCTGTCGAAGGATAACCATGTCAGTATTAATGTTATGTATTAATCTTGCGGTGTAATTCATCTATGCCTTATAAGTCCTGGAATTTATTTTGACCCATCTGATGTTCGTTCTGTTCATTATTCTGGAAAATCCTAATACAACTTTACGTTTTTTTTTTCAGAGGTGCTGAATAAATATGTTGGAGAGTCCGAAGCAAATATCAGGTTGGTCGAGCTCCGATTAATAAATAGGGCATTTCCAAGTTCCCCGGGCCTCTGTATCAAAACGAGGTCAAGTGCTCAGCCTTTGATATGGAAATGATTTTTCATTCTCATGCAAATAAAACTCATTTTCACAAGAAAGACTGTGCACTTGGTCTCATTTTGAAAGTGAGGGTTTTTGGATTTCGGAAGTGGCCTATTGTTTTACTGGTTAATTAAAAAAGGTTTAAAGCGTTTGTACGTAGATGGGATATGCTCTGTCGTGAAGGATGCCTCTTGCTTCAAATAATCTTTTTTTCATGTACTCTGTGCTGGTGATAATAAATATCTCTATATTTTTATTCACCATGCCAGAATTTTTGTTAGTTTTTATCTTTCTTTGCTCCTTACTTGTGATTATCGTGAATACTAGAACATTATGACGTGTACTTCATGCGTAAATTTGACCCTTTTCTACCATTCTCCATTTTAGAAAGTTATTTGCTGAAGCAGAAGAAGAGCAGAGAAAGGTTTGTTTGCTTCGGGGATTTGTTTCCTGTAATTTAAAAATCTTAGTCTCAGGGTTGGGGAACAATTTTTATTGTTAGATGACATGTGACCACGAAGTAACCAGTGAGCGAGCGTGTTGTTAGGGAAAAAATATTCCAGCTAGATAACAAAATATATCGATATCTGTAATCGTAACAACGATGACAGCATTGGTATCTAACATTTTATGAAGAAAATGTTATTTTCTCCCTGTAGCCTGTTCCAGGCGTGGGGTCCGCGAAATTGAGGAAGCGCGAACACGAATATAAAACAGGAGGGAACTGGGGAGAGGAAGAACAGCGGACCTTTTTCCCGCGACCGTCCCCTTCTCCCAGATCACGCGCTTCTATTTTCGCGTGTCTTCCTTCACTTATCTGAGAGCCTGGAACAGGATATTTTTCTTGTTGTTTTCTCAGTCATAGTGCTTTTATCCTTTCCTTTGATTTTTCAGTTCGGTGATAACAGCGGCCTCCATCTCATCATCTTTGACGAGTTTGATGCGGTGTGCAAGTCAAGATACATGTATAATGTACGTACTTGGTGAATAATTTTAATACCATTTGCAGTTTTAGTGTTAAGAATCATACGTCACTGTTGTTTATGCGCCTTATACTGTAGCAACTTATATCTCTCTCTTTTAATTTTCCTTCTAGAGTGGCGGCACAGGCGTTCAAGACTCAGTTGTCAATCAGCTTCTGGCCAAGGTAAAATCATTAAGGAGTTAATTTTGTTTTCTGTGGTGTAGGCCTAAACTCAGGGGCACCCAACGACCGTTTTCGGGGAAATATCTGTTCGGCGCCCTCTAGAATGGCTAAAATTTTCGGGAGCCCAAGAACAGCTAAAAATTTCGAAAATGTTTCGTGGTGACTGTTTGTTGGGCTCAGAGTTTCGGGATTTGTGTGGTTTGTTCACCTAAGAATTTCGGATTTTGTAGTAATCTCTAGATCACCTAGAAATTTCGTGGCTTTCGTGGTAATTCGGGGCATTAGAGACCTTAAGATACCCCGAAATCGGTGTACGGGTAACGGGTAGCGCCATGTTTTTTTTCAATTTGTGGTGACGTCATCGACCTTACCAGATAGGACAAACACCGCGGCAAAACGCAATGCGCATGAGCCGTTTGTCCGGGTTAGACACCAGTTTACCGGTGCAAGATTTACGAGTAGCTGCAAGTCCTACATGATGGAGAAACGAGTAAGTTTTAAAGACTTTTTAAGTACAAATGTAAATTGTATGACTCCTTGGCAATGTTATTGTAAGTCTGTTCAAATATTTTTGCCAAATTTGAATTTTAGCTGTAAAGAAAGCGCTTCAAAATGTATTGATTTTGGACCTCAAATGCGCAGGTTGAACTCTGAAACGATATCAATTTGTGGCGGTATTTAGGGGGATTTCTGAGAATTGCTCGAACGTTTGAGTTTCGCAAAAGAAATAGCATTGAAAAATTTAGCATGGGAGTCACTGTTGAAGTTGACAGTCAAAGGAATTGTTTGGTGATGTGCCTCGATCAAATGGCGGGGTTTGCGATAACAAGCTTTCGGTCGAGGGACTTCCCGCCAAGTTTCTTAAAATCTTTCTATGATATTTCAATAAGCTTATGTATGAATGAATTATTTGTTACAGCTTGTTGTTAAGATATGAAGTGTAGAATGTGAGGGAGATTTTGTATGCATTAAGCGACATGCATGTACAAAGTTAATTTTGCGTGCTTGTTTTTTTAATTCTTCGGGTATCTTAATCGAAATAGTCACGCACATGAACATTTTACGTGTACGGGTACACTATCCGTACCCGTACACCGATATCGGGGTATCTTAAGGTCTCTACTAAACCACTATGGAACTACCGGAAATTTTTTAAACCGCTTATCTTTTTACCAGAAGTCGTTTGGGGGAAGGTCCGAAAAGATGTGGTTTCGTGTTATGCAAATCTGTAAAGTGCAACCAGATAAAACGAACCTCTTTATAACGAAGACCTCGGTATAACCAACGATTTTCTTTACCCCAGACACAGTAAAATATATGAAAACAACCTCGATATAGCGAACAAATTTTGCCATTGCCCTTGGCTCTTCGTTATATCGAGGTTCCACTGTAGATTCAAAATTGTTTCACCGAGTAAGTTTGATTTGGTGATGGCAGGACATGCTTTAGCTTTAGTATTTATGTCTCTTTAGATCGATGGTGTGGAGCAACTCAACAACGTGCTTCTGATTGGTAAGAATTGGTTGACGACTCGCATAATTGAAATTATTGATTCTTGTAATACCGTATTTATTCGAATAAGCGCCCAACCTCGAATTAGCGCCCACCTCGAATAAGCGCCCATTCTCAAGATCCAAAAATTTAATAAGCGTCCAGGGCGGTTAATCGAATAAATACGGTACTCTACGGCAATTTCCAAATTCAGATACCCGGGACAACATGCTACACACTGTAGGATGGGATATGTACGAGCAAGGCCTTTTAAAAGTTTAGAACAAGAATAGGAGGTCCCATTGTTACTTTCCGTTACCAAATTAGTTCTAAGCATTTGAATTTCCTCATAGTGACTGGCCAGAAAATTGGAAGTGCGGAAAATTGAATGCCAGATTTGTATATGTATTCAAAACCTTAGTCTCCCACACCGCCGCTATTGTGTCGTTACGTAACGCTCCTCTCCACCATAGGACTGTTGCGTGATGACACAAAGAAAAAATGGCTGTTCACGAGACTATAAGAACCCTTGCAAAGCCTTGAATTCTGAGAACCGATTTCCAGGTCTTGAAAGTGTTTGAGAAAATCAAGAGGTGACAAGTCCGTTTGTTTGAAGTAAAATTTGCTGAAAGTTTTGTTGGCCCGATCCATTTTAAGGCCCTGAAACTCAATTTTCCGTTTTTAAAATAAATTTAATAACTTTTAAAACATTGAATGGCTCCGGTCCCCGTTATCTTGAAGATACTTTAAAATTTTACCATCAATCAAGGACATTACAGTCATCAAGGGATCATTTTCGCCTTGAAGAACCAAATTTTAACATGAAAACTTATGGCCAGCGAGCGTTTTCCGTTGCTGCCCCCGACTATGGAACAAGCCCCCCTTTGAAGTTCGAGCTTGTTCTCATGTTAATCTTTTTAAATCTAAGTTGAAAACGTTTCTTTTTAAAAAGGTATATGACATTTAGTTTCATCATATTTGTTTTTTTTCCTTCCCTTTTTAAGATGTGTATACTATAAATTTCCCAATATGTACAGTAGGGTTATATGTAAGCTTGTGCTTAATGATATTCTTATGTCCTTTTTTACATTGTAAAGCGCTTAGAACAGCGATTTATAAGCGTTATATAAATTCCATTATTATTATTATTATTATTATTATTATTATTATTATTGTTATTATTATTATTATTATTATTATTATTAAGTTGTGGCAAGTGCTTTGCAAGATGGTTTTGCTTTTACTTCAAGGTATGACAAACAGGAGGGATCTTATTGATGATGCCCTGCTTCGACCTGGTCGACTGGAAGTGCAAGTTGAAATCGGTGAGATTCTACATAATTTTTAATCGAGAGAGGAAGTGTTTACGTGATGTTACCATGGTAGCAAAATCTCCGGATCTCAACAGACAGTGGTCCTGCAAATATGGCAGAAAAAAAAATTGACATGACTGTATGACTTTCTTGTGCATGATTGCACTTAGAAACAGGACGGTAGCCCATACTTTTCTTCCGTCGTTCGACAATGCAAATGGCCGTCTCTGTCAAGAAAGATTGTCGAGATCCAGAATTCTTGCTACCCACGGTACTACCCACGGTAACGTGACCTCTCACTACCCCTCTCTATTGGCTCTCTTGTCATGGTTAACTCAGTAAGATCACGCGAAAATTAAATTCGCCTTGCATGCAGCATTGCATACTACTGATACTATAAGTAATGTATGCTAACGATTTATGCCAGCTGCCGCAAAAAGAGTCCGTGAAGACGTATTTCTTTATTGCGTACACTGACTTTGGATCAATTTAAGGTTTCTGGGAAACTGTCTACCTACCCCTCCCCTAAGCCAACATTTTGCCTTAAGTGAGAAGTGAGTGATAATGTTGGCTTAGGGGAGGGGTATGTGGGCAGTTTCCCAGAAACCTAAAAATTCATCCCTGATTTTACTGCATCATGAGTTCTTTATAGGCCTAAAAGCGGATTATAGTTAGTGAATATGAAAATGTTTGTGTTTGTTTGCGGGCGTTCTATCATTTATTTAAAAGTTGCATAGGTTTTCTCTCTGTTTTTATGCAGTAGTATGTATTGCTGTTGGAAAAATACGAGATGGCACACATTTTTGTTTGTCTGGCCAATGTGTAAAATTCCTTTTTGAAATAGAGGATCGACAGGGCATATTCTTTGTAGTGAGCGAGGTGTTGTTTCGCCGTGTTTTTATAACGCTGTTTGTTGAGCAGGTTTGCCAGACGAGGCTGGACGAGTTCAAATCCTGGAGATACACACAGCTAAGATGAGAGAAAATAATCTTCTTGCACCAGATGTCGACCTGGCTGATTTGGCTGTGCAGACTAAGAACTTTACCGGCGCTGAGATTGAAGGACTTGTTCGCGCAGCGCAGTCCACAGCTATGAATCGCTTTATCCAGGTACAGTAAAAGGAGAGTGCACTGATTTGCTGGCTACGACCTAACGAATTTGACTCAAGAAAAAATCAATCAAGCAAGCTACCCGAAAAACTTTTTGTTTGAAAGCGTGCACTTATTCTTCATATAGTTTACCAAGGGAGCAATGTTAAGAGTCGTGCGGGGTAACATGCGGTCAAGTAGTTTTGGGGAATAGTTTTGGACTTCAAGGATCATGGCAATGGTAACAAATGTGATTAATATTCCAACCTCTACCTTTTTGACTCTTTAAGCCCCAGATATTCACGTACACTTCTCGGCCTAAAAGGGTAAAAAAAAAACAAAGTTCGATGCCACAGCCAACACGGTAAAGTCAACTCTTTCAGAGACGGACGCCATGGGAACCTGCAGTATGTGTCCGTCTTAGAGAGATGTCCGTCTTATAGAGAGTCAAATAAAAGAAGTAAAGAAAGGCAGGGACCAACTCTGAGTGTCCGTTTTACAGAGGTGTCCATCTTATAGAGGTGTCCGTTAAGAGAGAGTAGACTGTATTTCAATTTTTCTGTTTTGGTTTTATCAGCTTAAAAACAATTTCGAAATTGATCCGGAAGCTGTGGAGAAAATTTTAATAAGACGTGAGGACTTCTATCACGCCCTGGAGCACGACATCAAACCGGTAAGTAAAGCAAGCTTTCTTTTTCCTGCAAAAGGCAAAGGAAAATCCTCAAATGTGATTGGCTTTTTAACATAACAAGTCATGCAAGGGTAACTGAACAGTGCGGGTCATTTCGCTCTGTAAAAGGGCAGTTGTACTTTCATGATGATGTTGGTGATGATGATGATGATGTTTTTTTTTCTACTTGTGCGTATTCCATTCGTCATTCGTCAAATTTACTTTTATGGCTTGCTGCATATTACATTTTACATACCCCCTAGTTGCCGGAAAAAAAAAAAAAAAACGGGAAAATGTTCCACTTTATTTTGTGTGCGTAAAAAATCACACAACCCAAATACATTCCTCACTCTTTCATACAATCCAAATCCTTATCCAAATCCTTCTGTCCTTCAAGCCGTTTCCTCTTTCTTTTGCTTTAGGCTTTTGGACCTGCTGATGACAATCTGGACCTGTATGTTGCAAATGGTGAGTGGTGAAGGTGTGCCTTGTGGTGGGGGTGGAGTGTGTGCGGAGCGGGGGGGGTAGGGGGCGGAGGGGGAGGGCGGAGTGGGGTCTATAACTATATCATGTTTTCTACAGCGGTACGTGCCTGAAAAGTCTAAAGAATGATTTTGTTACATTTATACGCGCCGTTGTTTATTTATTTATTTATTTTATCTTAGGATATGTTTTATATGGGATACTTGTGCATTGTGATTTTGTCGCTAACTGATGAAATCATGGAACAAGATAAAAAAATCCGCGGTTTAAAGGATGTGTAAGCATTACGATGTGACAATGTTCTCCAGGAGATACCCATTAAGCTGGGCTACATACGCAGTTAATGAGGGAGGCTAATGTCGCAACCATTCCGCCAGGCCGTTTCATCACTTAGCTTGCTGAAGACATGGATAAAACTGCCCTGGGAATGCCTCAGGTCCTGAGAAAACAGCCGACATTTGGCAACACCACCTCTGGTTTCCTCGCGAAATGGCGTCTGAGAAGCGAGCTCAGAAATTCCATACCGATGACGTGTCACTACCCAGATCTGGGTAGTGCTTCTGATTTTGATCGTGGCGCTACAGAAATTTGCTTCTACAGCACTACCCAGATCTAGGTAATGACACGTCATCAGTATGCAGGGGTTTCAATAAGCACAGACGGCCGACGAAACACGTCGGCTACTTTTTCTAGAAAGAAGAACCAACTAGTTTGAATAACGTTGGAAACAAAAAAAAATATCATAAAAACTGAACGAAAATGCAATTATGATGTGTTTTCTTTAAGTCCCAAAGGTTTTACGTTATGCTTTAGTCATGTGAACGCTATATTTCAGTCATTTTTTCACACGTTTCTTTATAGGTTTACACAGAATTTGTTTACGTACATAAGCACTTAATTTAGTTTTCATCATTTGTTCATTGCTTGTAGGAATTGATTGTGTGTCTGATAAATTGAAAGCTACATTTTCTTCGCTCCTTCTTTCTCAAATTTAGTCCCCAGAACGCTGAAAATCGTATTTTAGGGCTTTGAAATTTCAAAATTCTCTGGGGCAGAACGCACGCAAACCCCCTCCCCCCTAAAAAAAGGGAACTAACGGCCCCTTGTTGATACAGTCGTTTACTCTATTCACACCTGCTGGCTACTTCAACTTTTATTGAAACCCCTGCAGTATGGAAATTCTGCAGTTACGCTGTTACGCCGACGTCATTTGGCGGGGAAACCGTTGCGAAAAGTCGGCTGCGATGAAGTTCGGGTTGCTAGATTTCTGCTTAATCAGTCCTGTTCTTCGATTTTCAGGAATTGTTCGCTGGGGAAACGAAATACAAAGGATTTTAGATGATGGCAGGTTATTATTACAGCAGACAAGAGCGCAAGACATTACTTCACCAATAACAGTTTTACTTGAAGGTTGGTATCAGCTTTTTTATTGACTGAAGTGAAATTGGCGACGAGGGGGACCAAGACGAGGTTGTCTGACAGATTTTGCTCTTACCAGCCCATGCATCGAAAGCCTGTGAATTCGGATTTTAATCGATCATCACGATTGCAGTAGACACGATAGCAATAACTTTCAAAAATAAGTGCGTCAAAGGTGGATTTTGTTCTTACTGACAGAGCTTACACTACATGTATTTTGGGGGATCATTTGTCTTCAAGAAGGGAGGCCTATCATCTATCGTTTAATCATTGATTTCAATGGTAAAGCAGATTTGAACTCACTATCTTATCTGCATTAGGGTTTAAGGGTAATGGGTGGACATTGAAGGGAACGGCAACCAACGCCCGCTCGCCGAGTCGATGCTATCTTGCGTCGCGACGTAATTCAACCCCGGTTAGTAACGTCTTCGAGGCAGCGCCGATATGCTTGTTCTGGGGTCCTAACGGACTAAATGAATTACCGGAAATGCGTTTTGAATTTCCTTTAATTCTGATTGGCCGCAAACGGACTAAATGAATTACCGGAAATGCGTTTAGAATTTCCTTTAATTCTGATTGGCCCCAAACGGACTAAATGAATTACCGGAAATGCGTTTTGAATTTCCTTTAATTCTGCTTGGCAAAAAATCGTGAATGGCTTTTTTAGCAGACCAATTATGGCACGTACTCAAACGCTGGTACGCAGGTGGGGGCCCAAAAAAGGGTTTCGGCGCTGTTTCGCAGACGGGCTTCACGCGCAGGCTAAGTCGACCCCAGAGATCGTCAAGAGAGCTTGCTCACAGCCTAACAGAAGGCAAGTTATCGTTATTCTCGTTGTGTTGTCTTTTGTTGGTTTTAGGCCCTGTGGGCTGCGGCAAAACAGCACTAGCTGTGCAGATGGCGCTCATGTCAGACTTCCCGTTCATCAAGATGTGCACACCGGAAAACATGATTGGATTTATTGAGAGTGCGAAATGTCAAACCATTAAAAAGGTAAGTTTATTGCCTTCTATTTAACCGTGGTATTTTAGCTCAATTGGTAGAGCCCAGATCTGCACAGCAGGATCGCGGGTTCGAAAGAGAATTTAACTGATTCTGCTTTTTAAGCTCCCATATCTGAGTTCAAATTTCGCACGAACCCTGGGTTACCTTAACCCAGCTTCGAACAACCCGGCCCAGGTTCTTAACCCTTTAAGCCCTAAGAGTGATCAGCACACACACATACATACATAATCTTCATTTAAACACGGTGATTTTTAAAGCTATAAAAGCTTGTGGGGTCGTGTGTTTAAGAATTAAATTAACTTAAACTAGATCAAAACTTACATACAAATTTCTCCTTGTAATATCAATGCTTTGTAAAACCGAGAGCGGTCACGAGAATTACTGACATGATCATTCAAGATGAATTTGCTTGATATTTTATCAACTTCTCCCCACTACTTCTGTAGGAAATGAATAGGGGCAACAAATGAGAATTCAAACTTTGATCTTAGGTTTTAAAAGGATTAAAATAGAGACCTTTTGATTCTCAATACTAAGTAGTGCGCGCGTGAGCCAGCGTCTTTGGCGGGAAAACGCAATAGCCGTCGTCATTCTACTACGAGTTTTAGCGAGAATGATCGAAGCAAGTTATTAAATTAAGACGTTTTATCCTTTTGCGATCGGGAGAGGGCTTAATCTTCTTCAATAAAAATAACCTTGTTTACTTTTCTGACGATTTAAAAAACGAAAATGAAGCTTTCCGGAGTGTCTATTTTTTGAGAATACGCGAACAAACGTTAGGTTAAATCTTCTCCTCTAATCTTTAAGTCTCCAATAACAAGGGAAGAAGGTAGTGCCGTTTCCCTGTAATTGGCTTGGCGTTCACGTGGCTCTTATTTCCACTTTAAAACGTTGCCTTGGTCTCCTCTCCGGTAGGAGACGTAAGAAACCGGTGTCATCACTAACGTGAGATGCTGGAATTAAAAGCCCGTGAGTAAATAAATAAGAGTTAAATTGTTGCTCTGCTTTGCTTTTGAACAGATATTTGACGATGCAGACAAGTCTGAACTCAGCTGTATCATTGTTGACGATATCGAGCGTCTTCTAGGTATGGCCACTGCAGTATTCTGTGGGAATTTAAGTAAAGTTGTTTCTTTGACTGTAAATGTTGTCTTTTTGCGCTGTTATTAAAGGCGCTGTTTTAAGAGGGTCTCCTTCTGTTGTCAATCCAAGTTGTAGGAACGTGTTTTCTCTTTACTCTTTAAAACGCAGGAGTCCGACATTTTGTCAGAGCGAGTTGCAAACAATGCAGAAAAGGCGCGAAGTAAATAAACATATTAAGTAAATAAAATAAATAGAGTAAAAGAGAGAAATGAAAATTGGCCGGTGAATGGTTAATAGTGCCAGTTTACGTTCATGGAAGAAAGATGTTGTATTTTGTTTTAGTTACAGTGTAGCCCAGGCCATAGATACTCTGTATTATCCTGAAGGAAAATTCAAACTGTGGCTGTTCGCTTTTTGTCTTAGAAATTTGTCCACCGAAAAGGAGCTGGATCACCAACCAGCTTCCGCCTTTTCCCTCAAAAACGGCAAAAGAAAAGAGACAAACAATCAAAAAGACTGAAATAATTAATATATAGATTTAGCCAGGGCTAAAAGCGAAGCTCTGGTTAGGTTACGTGCAATGGGGCGCAACAACTCCCAACAATGTTGCATCCGTTTGCACGGGGCTAAAAGTTTGCGCAACAACTCGCAACAACATCCAACAACATGCAACAGGGTGTGCAAACGGACGCAACATGTAACATGCAACAATGTTGGGAGTTGGTGGCCAACAATGTTGCGTCCGTTTGCACGCAGCCTTAATAATACGTGTAAACAAAAAAAATTAAATCGTGTAATGCTAAACGGGAACGGCAAAACATGGCTTCAAGACTAAGACCCTGTTTACATGGAGTGGGGGACCCCGGTCTAGTGAGGTAGGTTTCTTTTGTTTTGTGTCCGCCAGAGCGTGAAAACAAAAGAAACCAACCCCACTAGACCGGGGTCCCCCACTCCATGTAAACAGGCCCTAATAGGCCTAATTAGCAAAAAAAAAAAAAAAAACAAATTGCACGTGCAGCACACTTTTTCCTCTACTTAGCAAAAAACAAATTTGCACGTAGCACGCTTTTTTGTCTTCCCTTTGCCGTTGTTTTGCACGACTACAACGCGGTTTTGTACGACTAAAACGTCAAACTTCCTAGTTACACATTATTTCTATGGAGGAATTGTCATGTGTGCTCACCCAATATTTTGTTTCCTGTTTTTCATGTTCGCTTTTATTTTTCACTGCCGCTCATTTTCACCTTGCTGGCCGCTAGCATTTCTCATTTTCTCACGGGCGCTTTGAATTTCCATGTTTTTCTTCCTACGAAATTCGTCTCGTTTGTTTTCAATAACTCGCTCTAGCTCTTTCTCTGTTATCCACGTTAGTGTAAACATAAAAATAAAAGAGATAAATTAATAAGAAAAAAATAAATAGAGCAAAACACGACATACCAACAGGGTGGAAACAGTCTCTCACGCACACATATTTAATTATTTATTCCTTTACTTTTTTTCTCAGATTATGTGGCCATTGGACCAAGATTTTCTAACGCAGTTTTACAGGCGTTACTTGTGTTGCTAAAGAAGAAGCTTAGAAAGGTTTGTCAACTTCATGTGATCCTTCTTAAGTCAACCTTACCCTGGAGAAGGATTATTTAAGAGATTCCGAATCAGATTGATTATAGAGGATATTGCATGGCCGCGCGGGGATACGAATTTTATCTTCTCGTGCTGAAAGTATACAAGTGAGCGAAGCGAACGAGTGAGAGATTCTGGAATTGTTGTTGTTTTTTTAACTTTTTTTTTTTTGGTGGGTAAAGTGATTCTGAGGTCTGAAATAGGGCAGGGAAATTCAGATGTTTTGTTTTGAAATAGGATCAAGCATTCGAACTTTAACGCTTTCTTTTAACCTTATAGGGTCGCAAGTTGATCGTTATTGGTACAACTAGCTGCCGTGACGTGCTTGAACCCATGGGAATAGTGCAGGCATTTAACACTGTTATTCATGTTCCGCGTTTGTCCGTCGTAGAACATCTTAGACAAGTGCTACAGGTCAGTTAGTTTAAAATCAAGATTAAAGACTCGTTACGGACTTTAAGATCCAACGACAAGACGGCAACGAAAACGTCGCTTAAAAGGGTGAATTTGCGTTCTTTCAGTCTTTATGGCGATTATTCCTACCCACTTACTTTGTCAATTGTAGGCGAACCGTCCTGAAGCTGAATTTCAAGGAAGCATATCGAAGCTCAGAAAGAGAAATAAAATTTCGTCGTTGCCTGTCTATGTCCTCCATAAAACGCAAAATTAGGCATTTTCACGTTGTGGTCGTGCAAAAACAGGAAAGAAATGTTCAAAAAAGCGTGATGCACGTGCGAAGTTGTTTTTCGGGCTTATTAAACCAATTGTTTTTTACGTTCTCCTTGCCGTCCACTTCGTTGGATCTTAAAGTCCCTATTATATAAAGCAAACGGCAAACGTGCGCTTTGTAACACGGGGTGAAATGAGTACGACTGCAAATTTGGTCAAGGCTAGCGCTTGGTAAGAAAAAATAGGATGTGTTTTCTGGGATAACTAACTGAAACAACTGCTTGAAGCTCAGAAACTCTTGTAAGTTTGCTAAGTTTTTAGACTGTTTTAATCTTCGTTTCTTTCCTCGTTTTTGATACTTTTCGCTTTTTTTTTCCCGTCTTCTACAAGAGACAACCATGGAAACGTAACACCATATTCTCTTAACTGTTTAGACTGTTAACAAAATCCTGTTTTGGGATTACTCAAATGAAACTTCTTTGACAGCGTTTGGCATGTTTTTATCTGCTGTTCGCAATCAACAAGTGCTTGTTTTTCTCATGTTTGTTTTTGCTTTGCCTTTGTTTTCTGTTTTGGATTTGCACGATTTTGGAGGCATGGAGCTGTTAGAAACCCATTCTGGTCTTCTTTGAACTGCTTTGACTGCGACGTATTTCGCTGAGACAAACGCAAACAACTAAGTCAACTCTATGTCCTTTGCAGGAGGTGAAGTTGTTTGATGAACACGAAATCAAACTAATTGAGGACAGCATTGGCCAACGAAGGTATGTCACATGGAACGTAGAGTTTTGCGCTCAATTTTTTTCTTCATTTGACGCGATCTCGGACTCCCTTCTCGCTCCTCTCCCAAGTGAAATTAGGCCAGTTGGCATTTGTTACCTTTCTTTAGTTAAAGATTTTTTTATTTTAATACTCTTTCCTTTGTAGGTTGTTTGTCGGCATTAAAAAGCTCCTTATGATGGCAGAGATGGCGGTCCAAGTAAGTGAATCTTAATGAAGGCCCTTTCTTAATAGCTTTTAACTTCAAAATTTTAGTTTCCGTGTTTTCCGTGTGATCCTTCAATAAAAGCTGGAATGCTCCCCCCCCCCCACCCCTTACCGCTGCAAGCCCCAACACCCGCCCCCTCTGTAGATTTGAAACCAAGATGGCCGCCTTTAAGGTGACTCGACCCAGTTTTTTTGGGGGGTACTATCCTACTTTGAAGCTCCCTGGTATCCCCACCTTTACTTTTATCGTAAGTCTAACACACAGAATGGATAACACATAGATCAATCTACAATATAACATAAAATTTTTGGCGATTGGACCTAAATTTGGAAACCGCTGAATTTCTCGAATTGAGTCTTTGCGATTTTGGTGAAACTCTGTTCAGCGCAAGGCACTAATGCGCACTATATGTAGCCGAGAGATTTTCACGAAAAAATGCCGGCAACAGCGGATTTTCGACTCAGACCTCAAAGGGGCGTGGCATTACAACCACGTGACATTTACTCCGATCGCCAAAAATTTTATGTTATATTGTAGATTGATCTATATGTTATCCATTCTATGTGTTAGACTTACGATAAAAGTAAAGGTGGGGATACCAGAGAGCTTCAAAGTAGGACGGTACACCCCCAATAAAACTGGGTCGAGTCACCTTAAAGCAAAGATGCCATTCCGATTAATATGCCATTAATTACAACAACCGAGCTCTGATGCAGACCTCGCTGTGAAATGTTTACAGCACTGTCTGGGCTAAATTTAATCGTGCGATGTTGAGTCAATGGGGGGAAAGACCTTTAGGTTCCGTGGATGGTCAGAATAGCCATTAAAGGGAAACCTGCGGAGCACCACCTTCCCGTGGCGCTACTTGTTATGCCTTAGATCTGATGAAAACCTAAAATATGATCATTTAGATGAAAGTATTTTTGAAAGTATGTCGTGATATTTTCCCCCATTTTATTTTACAAAGTAATTCCACTTTTCCATGATT
Source organism: Porites cylindrica (assembly GCA_964035525.1). Lineage (NCBI taxonomy): Eukaryota > Metazoa > Cnidaria > Anthozoa > Scleractinia > Poritidae > Porites > Porites cylindrica. Next base: position 6,716,222 of record OZ037786.1, on the reverse strand, counting down.
GGTTATATAAAAACAAGTGCTTGGGGTCAATTTCTTTCAGACCAATAAACGTGATCGAGTCGACAAGTTCGTTAGTCTCTTGGAGGATGAACAATGGTATGTATGTGAAGTGGAATGATGTGTTACTTGGCATACAGCTCTGTGATTTTACGTTATAAAAGTCGATCGTGAATGCTGTGCTTAACTATGATGTTTGTTGACTGTTGCAGTTTAATAGGCGAGGTCGGTTTATATTGAACCCGTCTGGAAAGTCACAGGTCAGTAAAATCATGCTTTTCAGTAGTTGAATTTCAAGGTAAAGTATAACAGTCCGTTTGGTTACTGACTTTTTTTTATTCATTTGCAGATTTGATGATCAGTACAGAGTATTCAAAAGAATGCTTACAAAAAAGAAACGTTGGCATTATACCTTAACTAAATCTGTCTGCTGTACACTACGTTATATTTGATTTGTGCGTAAAAAATAATAAAAATGGGATTTGGATTGTACTTATTTCAAGAAGATGATGCATAATAGTAAACGTTAAGCTGTACTTTGCTTTCTACATAACTGCTTATTTGAACAATAGTCAAACTCGGTAGAAATTTTGTTTTGGTATTATTAATCCTGAACACAGGTTCGATTTTTACCTGATTAAACTCCAAAAAAGTAGCGAAACCATAAAGTGGAATAAATTCAGATTTGATTTACTGTTTCTATATATTTTTTTCCAATTATTGGGTGCTGTAGTGATTATTTCCAGTCCCTTTGTTTTCTTGAGTACGAGAATTTTTCATGGACTTAAAAGCCTTTGCACTTTCTATTAACTCTGACATTTCGGGCAAGAAATTCCTCGGGCCTAGCTCTTTATTTCCAGCTGGTAACCATTTGTTCCTTACAGAAGAAACGTTAGTCGCAGAACGGTTCTGCTTTGTCGTTTTTAGAGCTTGAACCGTTTTGTCGATAGCCTGCGTAGCTGGCGAGATTCTTGTGCGCGGGTACTTTCTTGGCGCCTGGAGCGGCGAAACCGCGAGGGAAAATCCCAATCTTCACACGTCTTCGCCGCCAAAAAACTACAGCACTCCCGCTAATCCTGTCAGCTTCGCAGGCTACTTTGTCGATTATGAGCTTGTCTGTAATATAAAGCTAGTAAATAGCATGCGTAGCCAAAAAAATCAGTGTGTTTCGAAGTAAACTAAGAGAAAACTATAATGGTGTATAGACAACGTAATTTATTTTACCGAATTGCAAGAAGGTAGCTTGCGAACCTCAGACGTATTTCCGGTCGTCGCTTCTCTCCCTAAGCCGAAAAGACCGGATGCTGTCGCAGGCTAGCAAGAAGACTTTAGCGGTAGATTTTATCCGTGGGACTAGAAACTAAGATTTTTGAGTTTTCAACGAAGGTGGAAATACAGCTATGATTTCTGTACCCTAGTTAACGACCTATCCCTAGAATTACGTTGTGATATGAAAAACACAGATTCATTAGCAAGCATCATTCCCTTTCATCACGAACTGTTCTAATTGGATAGTCGCCATTAATGCGTTAATGCATGATTATGACGTCACGCATACCAAATGTAGCGCGGTGTTCTTCTTGAAATGCGTGATCTTTTTATTTTCCTGTTTCTCCTTTATAGTCAAGAATCAAACCAAGGTAAGAGGCGAACAGGAGATTATTCTAGAGATGTAATTCAAAAGAGTGCTGTGCGTTACTCCAAATTAAGGCCAATTGGCACATTCTCTTTCTATACAGTTGCTTATACAGTAGTTTCCCGCGCTTCCACAAGTTAAATACATTGTTCAAACGCTCAGCAACTGCTAATGATCCTTACCTCAACCTTGATTTTTCCGGATATTGTAAAAACTGAATCTAATAATTATTTTATTATAAATTTGTGCACTGTTTCCAAAAAAAAAAAACGGCTAGCACACGCAGCACTTCGAAATCATTCATCGCGCGCGCAGCCTTAGTCAATTATCTTTTACCACAAGCACATTCACACCAAAACTTGAACATGTTTGAAAGAAGTTCAGTTTAGCACGGTTTAAAATTGTTTCCATCATAAAAGCTGCTTACTACAAACGTGTTGAATTTCAGTTGATTCCTGTGTGAAAACATGCGTTCCATTTTTGGGCCGACCTGCACCTAAAGACCTTTTTCAAAAATACCATAATACTTTTTGTTGTCTCTGCGAAAATTTGCGTAAGCGTTAATTTCAATTTCTCTTGGGGCGATTGTAAGTCCCAAGAGAAATTGAAAACAATGCTTATGCGAAATTTTTGGAAGGACAACAAAGAATATTATGGTATTGTTGAAAAAGGCCTATTCCAAACAAGGTTTTGATTGGCCTGGAAAACAATAGGGATGGTGAGATAATAATTCCCATATCCCTGAAAACAACAGGTAGTGTAGGCCTGATAGGGACCAATGAAATAAGAGGTCTGGATGGGTGCTGGTCAATCGCCATTTTTCAGGCTGTTTTTTTTTTTTTAAACTTGTTTAATTAAACCTGTCTAGTTGGTGTGAATGGGGCACCATATGATCTGTAGGTTGCGCTTGTTTTCAAGAGAAGTCAATGAGAAGACCGATAAAGTGAGTACAATGAATAATAAAGTATGTCCACGCTGGCGTCCATTGTATCCAAGCGGAGCTCCATGAGACGGCCACCTAATTTTTTTTAAGAGTACCCAAAACAACCATGGATATGTGAAAAAGGACCTCTGAAAACCTGTCTTTAAGGTGACGTTTTATTCACTATTCTTCCGGAATATATTTTTTCAGTTCGTCAACCACCGATAATCACTCGCTTCCTCTCAGAAGATCTAGTCCATCGTAATGAAGTTAAGTTTGAAAAGCGTGGCGGATTTAAACTTCCATGCGCGGCGTCTGGCTCAAATCTGACATGGACTTGGAAACACAATGGAACTATAATCGCTAAAACACGTGGAATTCCTTATTTGCTGAGCGAAGATGGCACTTTAAAAGGAAATTACCTGTCAACTGAACACAGCGGAACGTATCAGTGTCTTGTGAGAGACCAGACAACAGGCATTGAAGTTTTTAGCAGGAGAATGCAAGTTGCAGTCACAGGTAAAATTGCAAACCTTTAAATGAAGATATGATCGTCGCACTGGCAATTGCAATTTATGCAATTGCAAATTAAGTAATGATCCGGGTAAGGTGGATAGCAATTTCTTTTGTTATGCGGCAACGGAGCTTTCCCCACATAGGAATGTTCTTATTCTTACTCAGAGAATACATAAACCTACATGAAGGTCGTTTACGCAATAAAATGCTTTTACACTCCACTTTGAAAGGGTGTTTTTTTGTGTTAAAAGATTTTGACCGATCACAAGAGTTGAAAACAATAGCCAAGAAAAGTATACAATTTTTCAAGTTCCCCACCAGATTTTGTTATATGGAAGATGTTTGGAAAGTAAGAATGAATATATGTACTGCTTTACGAAGTTTTGTTAACTTTTGCTGTTTAAGCCAATCAGAAGTAAGTACGGACAATAGAAAAGTTAGCACCTTTTTTGCATTCCAACATGTTCGTTGCGTTGTTGCTATCGTTCTTATCTGGACCGTTACTTAACCAGAAAACATTTCGGGACTTCAACGGGATTCGAACCTATGATCTCTGCGTTAGCGCTGCAGTGCTCTACGAACTGAGCTATAAAGACCCATACATTGGGAGCAAGCTAATTTGTTGAGTTCATCTTAACCCGTGGAAGGAATGAAACAGAGAATGAAGGCGATGTGAACTGCGGAAATAGAAGCTTAAAAGCAAACCTTGAGTAAAACTGATTGCGCCTTGCTTTCCGTAGTTTCAGCGTTGCGGCACACAACCCTAGTGCTTTCACCACTGCGTTATTTCTGACCGGCAGCTAGAAAACGTCAGGCTCCGGTTGCATAGCGCTCTCCACCGGATAAATCACTATCCAGCGAATAAGTTTTGAGAAGCTAACTATGTCATGATCCACAAACCTGGTATTTTACTCGATTCTTTATAACAATAAAGAATAATGAATACAAACAGAAAGCATGGTGGTCTTATATGTGGCCTTGGTTTGAATTTTACATTCTTTGATGTTTTTCTAAGGTTATGTATGATAATAAGTTTGAACCAAAGGAAAACAAAATTTGAACCAGGGACGAAAGGGAACTACAACTTACATCTATATTATCTTGGGGGTTCCATCACACACGAGTCACCTACGCGCTGTGTATATATAATACGTGTTCCCCTGCAAGTAATCAACTAATTGTTTGATTCTTCTAGTTGTAGGAAAGTTTACTAGTTCTCGTGGTGTGGTGGAGAAGATCGATCTTGGACAGCCGTTTAGTTTCAAGTGTCCTGCGCACACACCAAGCTACGGTGCTGCCTTCAGCTGGGTGGGGAGTCTAAGGAGGATCGAATTCTCAAGAAACAAGCGCCGTGCAATCTCACCGAATGGTGGACTATACATTTCATACGTCACCAAGGAAGACATTGACGAGATAAATAACAAGAGGGGGATTAGATGTGAATTGAGAGGAGCAAGTACATTCCAGGCATCCGAGACTTTGAAACTGGAGATGAAGAATGCAGCACAGTCAGGTATAGCAAACCCTGCGTAGAAGGCGAGAAAGTGTGAGTAGGAGCATAGGAAGTGAGAGAAAATTTTTTTCACACTTTGGGCGCATTCTCTCGATTTCCTCGCTGACAACAGTCGACTTGTGGGCAAGTTTAGTAGGAGCGGTGCATATCGAGGAAGAGGAGCGTTTACTATTTTATAGCTTGCGACACAGACGAAACTAAACTCTGGTTAAGTCCGTCTCAGAATCAGCGCCAAAATCTTGGTTCTGGGCCCCATATGTGTACCAGGATTTGAGTACGCACCAAGATTGACCTATTTAAAAAAATGCGATTGTCGATTTGCCAATTAAGCTGACAGGAAATTCGAAACACACTTCCGGGGTAATTCGTTGACTCCATTGGGGGCATTCCGTTTAGGCGGCGGAGGGGGGGTTACACCCCTCCTCCTCTCCTCTCCCCTCCCCCCCCCCCCCACCCACCACTCCCGCTGTTCCATATTTCGCATGCGTCTGTTAATAGTCTAGGTAAAGTGCTGTGAAGTACCAGTAAAGTAGCATTTGTTAACTGCTGGGTCTGCTTCTTTCTTCAAAATCCCTCTCATTTAAAATCAGTCGAAGTGTAAAATCTCTTCTTTGTTTTCCAGATCCTAAGACTTTTCGCTCGCCGTCTTGGGCCGTTGTGCCAGCATCAGAGGAAATCGCTATTGAAGGAAGAAGCAAGACTTTATACTGCTTTGCTTACGGAAGGTAAGGTGCCATGCTGGACCTCGTGGATAACTGCACCCACTGCAGATTACTATATTGACTACGCGTTAAAGCTCCGAGATCTCCATAATTCTTTATATGATACGAAAGCCGAATTCAATAATTGTTTTATTATTCATTCAAAATAATTTCTAGTTGAAAAACATAGCTAATACATGCTTGCCTCCATCGATGTCCAGTTCATCTTCGATAGTGCACGTTTAGGGTTGTTCAGCTCCGCAAATATTCTCCAAATAGCAGATGTCTTCTTGCTGTTCTTGCCATGTTTTTAGCCATTATTTCGCCTAGTTCTTACTCTTGAAACGAGTGAAATGTCCGCCATTTTTGTTTTCACAACCAAAACAACTCAACCTCGTCTCCAGGTTTTCTCGGTTACTGGTGCATTAACCTGCAGAAGACTGCACTTTTGACGTCATCGGTCAGTAAATGCAAAATTCTTCCAAATTTGGTCATCAGTAGGTGGTTATGGTGAATTATGCGTGTGCTTTTAGCCAATCAGAATCGGGGAAATGTTTTGTTATAATGGTGACTAAGTGCTATATTTTTACAGTTGATATTTTTAAAACTGGTTGACGGATAGAACCAAAAGCCAAGGGGATTCTTATATGCAAATATTGCTCTTCTATAAAATTTTTAGCCTGCTCTCACGGGTTATATTCTCGTTCTCTAGGAACTCATAGACGAAGCTAAAAAATATGTATTATAAACCAACGAGTAGCCCAAAGAAATATAAGCCTAATGAATCGATTTAGGAAGTTGCTGATCGTTTGACTGATAGACTGACCTATTGATTGATGGATTGAAGGATTGATTGATTGATTGATTGATTGATATTCTGCAGACCGACACCAGAGATAACGTGGAAGAAGAATGGACAACCGATAACTCGAGAGCATGATTCCATTGGTATTCGTTTGGCTTTCTACGGAAGAAGTCTCTATTTCGCAAAGGCAAACCGAACGCTTCACCAAGATCGATACACATGTGAGGCAGAAAGTTCTCTGTACATTGGCCGGCCGTTGATCTATACTATAAAACTACTTGTCGATGGTAAGTCAGTTGTTATTTGGAAACGTCCCTAATGAAGGGATTTTCAAGTCTGAGAAATATTTGGGTTTTTCAGCGTAGTGTTATTTTATTACCGAGGTTTCGTTTATTTTATCGTTTATTGGGCATGACGAAAAAGAACATTTGGACCCAGCCAATAATGAAGCAAATAGTCTCGAATTTGGCCATTTCTGGATTCTTTCGGAAGCACTTCACGTTCGGATAAAACGATCGTATGTTATTTATCTGTGGTTTTCTTAAAGCCAGTATATAAGCTTGCCATAGAAAGCTAAAATGTTCCGTGTAGCGTTAAACGAAATTAGAAAAATTCCACTTAAAAGGAACGAGGCACGGTCACGGCTGCCTAGTTCTTCATTTTGTTAATAATACTTGAGAAATTACTTACGAATGAAAACGCCACAGTTTCTTATCAAGCTAATATGTCTCCCAAGCATTAATATAATAAACAACAAAAATGAACTTTGCATCGATTGACAAACTGTTAGGCAATCAAGTTTTCGTTTTACCATCCGTGCCTCCTTTTGTGTGATACCTTCTTTTAATTTTTTAAACGGTTATTTTCATGTTTTACTCAATTTAGTGACAGTTCCCGGCGTTCGAATTGTGATAAATTTCGTGACACAGTTTCTTTGGATTACCTTTGTCTTAGTTGCACCAAGATGGAGTTTGAGTCCTCCACAACAGAAAACTAGCATTGCTATTGGTGGAAATGGATCGTTGGAATGTCAAGTGACAGCTTTCCCGACAGCGAAGATCACGTGGTTCAAAAATGGAAAGCAAGTGCAATTTGCAAAGTACGTTTTGAAGAACTTTATTTGCCCTATTTTTGCATCATGAGATATTTCGTTTTCTAAATAACTCATATTCATATAATGGTTTGATGTTTAAACCTAATGGAGTATTGAATATTTGGTAATCACATTATCCGATTGCGAAAATAATCATAGAGGAGGACCACTGATATCATGCAGTAAAATGAGCTCTGTAAAAACCTTTAGAATGTAGAATTTATTCATTCATTCACTCACTTATTCAATTTATTTATTTACTCATTTCTCATTGTTTACTCGGGGACATTTTTCGATCACAATACCATTCTCGATAGGATTCAACTGCTTAATAGCCTTATTTGGTTTTCACTCTTGCTTTGATAAGTCTTATTTTCCGGTTACTCCGGTTTCCCCCTCCTCTCAAAAACCAGCATTTCCGAAATCTAGTTCAGACAGGACTGGTGCAATTGACGAAAATCCATCATGTGAATGTGCTGCATGCCTCTCTTAAAGCCTGTTTACATGGAGGTGGGGGGCCCCAGATAGGCGAGGTAATATGTGGCGGGTCACCCCACCTATCATTTAAACGTGATCAAATGAAAATGAGAGATTATATGAACGGGCAGGTTACCTCACCTAAGCGGGTTACCTCACCTTCCTGGGTTTCTCCGCCTCCTTGTAAACAAGCCCTTAATCATAATCTATCGTTCTTATTTTATCTTTTCTTTTCCTTGTAAAATCTTGTAGTTACCTTTCGCCTCAACCTGAGCTATCGTTTTTCAACAGTTCACATCTCACTCGGGAAGGACACAAACTAAACCTCAGAGACGTAAATTACATAGACGATGGCATTTATCAGTGTGTTACTGAAAATAGAAGAGGAATGATTACATCAGCAACTTGGGTTCATGTACAAGGTGCGTGTATAATGATTTGAATCCTGATATTTTGCTATTTGGCCATAAAGCACTGCTGCCCTACACAAGGGGAGCGGTAACCCCGCTTTCAGACACAAGACAAACTGGACCGTGTGGATAGATTGCACCACTTATCATGGACCTAGGGGTGGGAATGATCGGGAAATTTGTAGTGGTTTTAATCTAGCAACTCCTTTCGTATTTAAATGTACTTTGAGGCTTGCTAGAGAAACTTGTCATTGCTGCATTCTTGAATGGAAAACTCTACGAGGAACGAACGTTTCCGCTTAATCTGCGATTACTACTATCAGTTATGTGTTGGTAGTAATGTTTTAATAAAAGACTTGAAGGGAGTGCTTTTATTTTGACTCATGTATTTTTTTCTATTGTAGTTATACCAGCGATAGGCTTGTTCTTAGACAAGGAACCGTCAGCTTGGGAGCGAGGCAACATTGTTGATTATAGCCTCTCGAAGAGGAGTGGACTTATATTCAAGTCAAACATTAGGAGTCATACGTCAAAATTTCAATACCCGTCGCTTCGCGAAAGGCTCTACATAGATAAAATTCCAAAATGGAGTTCACTTGTTGTTGGAGAGACAGTGTTGGTTGAGGTTCAATCGAACGAGTTTCAGATAGGAAAGATTGTTTCCCTCACTGCGAGGTCAGACAACCGCGGCGGAAAAGTGACAGTAAAGACACAAGAAAACACGAGGGAATTTGATCACAATGCTATACGGATACAGGGTAGGTGTATTACGACGTAAATATCACATGATGTTTAGTTATTCATTAAAAGGAGCTGTGTATGCCAAGAAAGTTATCGAAATTCAAACAGTGGGAAATGCTACCAGATTGAGCGAAACATTAAAATAACTCCTCAAAATATAAATAAAAAGCATAAGTGTCACAACATATACAAAAAAGGGCATGGATGGACAAATTTGAAGAAGATTGAAACGGGTTGCAATTGTGGTTTTTTTAAAATTTATAAGCTTTACGTTAACAGTTTTTCAAAGATAATACTTTTTGTGGATCAATTTAAGTTTCTGGGAAACTGCCCACCTACCCCTCCCCTACACTAACATTTTGTCCTTAGATAAGATGTAAGTGTTAATTTTATAGCTTAAAGGAGGGGTAGGTGGGCAGTTTTCAAGAAACCTGAATCGATCCGTTTTGTTTGTAACTCCAGATGTAACGCTTGGGAGACATATTTGTCGGACATGAATCACTGATTTTGCCTTTGCTAAAGTCAAGTTCCAAAGCGAATAAGGACGTAGCTTGCGAGCAAGCTTTCCGGGGTGCTCTGGCGGCGGGGCGGGAAAAGGAAGGAGAACTTGAAACTGCGTCTATGGAATTTGAATTCCAATTCCCCTTTGGCTCCCCGTCGACTGAGCTGTCAGATTTTTGCCAATTAGCGCGAAGCGGAAACGAGTGCGAATGTAAACAAACGTCATCAACTAATGTCATCTCCGCCAAACAAAATTTCGCATCGACTTTTTCGATCCAGATTTTGAAATTCCAGGGACGTAGTTGCAAGCTCTCCTTCCCTTTCTCGCCCCGGAGAGCTTGCTTGCAGGCTAATAAGGACGTTTAATTAAAAGTATTAACAAAATGAACTAGACGGCCGTGACAAAGACCCTTTAAATCTTTGGAAATGGCAGTCCTGATAATTATCATCCGGCAAAGGCTAAAAAAAGGCTAAAACATCAATTTGATTAAATCTTACCTTGTTTGTTTATTTTAGGAATGAACATTTGCCAGTTTGAAGAGGCTGCCTGTAATACTGACTCTGAAGACTGTCGACCGATCTATCTAAATAAATGGCTCGTTATACCTTCAAAATATAAATGCTCCTGCAAGGAAGGCTACCGGATACATCCAATACACAAATGCATTGGTTTGTGATGTTTTTATAGTTTGTGACGTATTATTTACCAGCTTTTCTGGGCACATGCCTGCCCAGAGGGAATGTGCACGAACGGGACTCAGGTCCCATGCAAGGTGCCATCCCTACCCAATCCCACAACCCGTAAAGGTTGGCCACACCACCGTGGTCTACGACCCCTACTTTTTTCGAATAGTGATGTGGGTTCCTTTACGTCCCACAAGAACAAATCAGTGAAAGTGCTGTGAGACGGGACCTACGGTTTTTCGTCCTTATCCGAGAAGACTTAGAAAGTCTAACCATTTGCAGATGTCATTACAAAGGCAGCACTTTCTTCTCAGTTTTTTCAAAGACCCTGAGTGTTGGTCCGGCCGGGGTTTGAACCCGCGACCTCCCGCTCGGCAGACCGGTGCTCTCCCAACTGAGCTAACCAGGCGGCGGTTATTAAACGTGTAGCTGGGACTCTGATACAAAAGTGAAAGAGCCTTGGCAGTTCGATATAGTAAAATATTGAGAATTAAAAGAAAAGAGGTGGAGCCCAAAAATCAACACGTAGGCGTCCTCTCTTATGGGAATAAGTTAAGGTAGGTCCTTTGCAGCCAGTAATTCACATGCTACAAAACTGCAATGTTGAAGAGTAGACAAACAAAGTGGATTCTGATATTAAATGTTGTAAGCTCTTTGTATCTCTTGTCTCAGTGCGTACCCTGCTCTCCAGCATGGTGGTTTTGTACCTTGTGAATGACTAGGTACGAGGGGTCTATTCATAAACTGTTCCGACAATATTTGACCAACAAGGAGGAGATAGCCTTTACCCTTCATTAACTTTAAACAAACACTGGATTGCTTTTAGATGCTCAGAACATTGTTCTTTAATGGAATGTATGTTTCTTTCTTGAGCCAATGAAGTTAATCCTTAGCTCTTTTCATTTTTTTTATTTCTTTTGGGAGATTGCTTGAGGTTTCCCTGCTCTAATATTTATGCTTCCATTGAAGGTCCTATCACGATGGAGAACCCAGCTGATAAACCAACAGAATTTAAGGACAACAATGAGTCTCGAGATGACACAAGGGACAACTTCGACGACGACTTTGATGTTGACGACTTTGATATTGATGACACACTTTGGGAGGAGTCGGACAAAAAAGAGAACCAGTCTCATATTGGGGTCATTTTAGGGGGCTTGTTCGGGGCCCTTGGAGTGGCTGCCATCGTAGCCTTTGTTTTATGGAAGTGAGTACATTTCACTTATTACCACTCGCTATTGTAAGGAGAGGTACTGTAACGAAACGAAACTGTTACGATGCTACCAAATCACAAGCCTCTTGTTACAATCTTTTCAGCGTGTTACAAACGATTTATTATTATTTTTTTAATTCTGAATGTATGTGCTTTTGAGAGTAATATCTGCGCGACTTTGCCTGGAAGAAATATTGTCCCTTAATTAGAATGTGAAAAAATGTTTCAGTTTTGTAATCCTTCCTGTAATTCTTGCGTAATGTGCATTTCTTTTCCCAGAAAATTTGCCAAAAGAATGACCAGCGATGAGCGACTTCGAAAGAGGATCATAGAAGAAATGGTGGGGAAATGGAAAGAAGAAAATCCAGACATGCACCTGCAGGAGAAGAAAATGAAAGTCCTAAGCTACTTTCGGAACATTCCTTCAGTGTTGAAGGACAGAATTTCTGCATTCTTACAGAGACGGCCTGACACTCAGCCGACGGTGGAAGTGAAAGAAATGCAGGAGGGCCATGATGATCATATAAAGGAAAATCCTGAGCCGGAAGAAAATACTCCTGACGATGATCAAGAACACCATGATGATAATCATCACGAAAACCCTCGAACGGATGCACAAGAATGCCAAGGAGACGTGAAAGACCTAAATGAACTGAACGCGAAAAATACTCTTAACGATAATGAAGAACACCTGGATGACAATCTTCACCAAAACCATCAAACGGATGCACAAGAATGCCAAGGAGGCCTGCATGACACAACCACACAAGAAGACCAAGAGGTTTCCCATCCTGATACACAAGAAAGTCACGGTGATCTTAAGGGGGTAATCCTTCATCAAGAGGCGCAGGAAAACCAAGAAAATCCCCCCAAGGAGAGCATCTTCTCTGAAGCGCCTCAGTCAGACCTTCCCCTTCAAAATATCAATGGTCAGGGACAACTACAGCAAGATGCAGCGGAGGGTGAAGAAGAACTGCACCAGGAAGTTTCCTCTCAGGATGAGATTGAGAAGTCTTAGACAGAGACAAGTGTCAATGTTGCCGTTTGTTATTTTGTACACGAAGAACTCGTGATTTACCACTTTTGAATTTCATGTTATACTCACGTCCATTAATAACTTTCACCACAGACTCGCTGTGCAAAGTTTGAACTATTACTACTACGTCTCACATAATTCCAAGATGTCTGTCCTTTCCCGCCTGATGCATGTGCCATTCGGTTTCCTTGCATAATTTTTATCCAGTAGGGTGAAATGCTTGCACCAGTTGACACCAATAATAAATTCAGTGTCTTTGGAAAAAAGATGTATTCGAATGATTCAGTATGTACTAGTTCAAGAGTATATACCACTGCGCTATCAAAACCTAACTTTTTGAAGCTAAGAATTCGTTTAATCTCATTCTATTGCCGTTTATTTATAAACTGGAACCACGCTTTTTCCCCGTTGGTAAATGTTAATCAATTAAAGGTGTGGGTGGCAGATGTTTCGTTAAAAGCTTTTCTGGGGCTTTGCGTTCGTCTTCTCTAAATTCTTTACTGGGAGCTCACTGATGAACCCAGGATTTGCCCAGGTTGGGAGCTAACATGGCTGTTCTCTAATCCATTAGGTCCAGCCTCTCCTTGCCAACCAAACAGAAATTCTTAATTTGCCTACACTACCTAGAAAGACACGCACCCAAGAGTAGATTCAGGGGCCTGTAAGTCAGAAGGGACCTCAGAGCCAGTTTATTGCAAAACTACCGTAAGATAATAAAACCACACTAAATTACAAAACCCACTATGACAAAGGACAAACCTCTAAAAAAGCTGAGTACGTCTCCGCCAGATACGAAAACCCAAAACCACTTCGTGGAAAGAAGGGAACGTATACTTCAACCTGCTGAATTCAGCGGCGGTGCCGACAAATCGGGTCAAGCAACACCTCACTGAACGGTTCACACAATTGGCTGTGAAAACAATAGAAACGGTGACATAACAATGCGCCTATCCCTGAAAAAAAAAGGCAATATTGACCACTGAAATTAGGTTCATGAGAGGTACTGGACAAATGGGCGGCAGGGGTAAGAGGAAATTAATTTCTGCTAAATGCCAACAAGCGAATATAACAAAATTGAGTTCGAATGAACGCTGACCTAGACTAATTCAAATTTACAACGAACAACCGTACACGTCTCAGAAAGCTAACCATAATTCCCCCTAGCTGACCCAGTCCTCTGGTCCGTGCCGGCAGAATAGCTATTTCTGCCTATTCCGTTATATCAGAAGTACCATTCATTTCCATTCTCCATACCCTTGATCGCCGTAATGTCCCCCAGTTCCTAACTAATTATTTTTCTTTCAGGGGTTGGTGTTCATTCATTACTTCAACCACGCTAATCTGGTTAAAAACTCCCCCTCGAAGTGGCAAATTACATTTTCATACGGCTTATTTATAACTTTGCATCGTTCCCTGGATTAATTATACCATTTTGGTCAGCTGCTAAACGAATACCTAACCCACAGCAAGTCGCTTTAAGGAATTGATATCTTGATGCATAGTAATTGAACGCATCAAGCATCCGTATCCAAAATAACAGGAAAATAAACTGGTGCAGGGTTCTAATCCTTATTTTCTTGCATTTTCTCCTTCTTTCTTTTAGAGGAAAGTTAACTTCAGTGGTTTATCTGTTATCTTTCTAATACTATAGACGATAAAATGGAAAAGTTAGTTCGGTAAATTAATTTACTAATCCCTACAGGATGAATTCGCGTTTTATCATATACCATTAAGTCTCTTTAACTAAAGATCTATCATGATAACCTGTCTCTATTTTGATAAGTGGCAGTTTTCCACCGTATGGCGACAATCGGCGACAAAATTGTTTAAACATTTTACTCAAATAGGTTAACTTCAGAGAATTAAAGAATCGGCACCCTCCGCTGCCCACTCCATTCAAAGTTGGGGTGTTTGTTGTTTTCTATAGGTAGCTCGAACATCGGTACAACATAACATGGAGGGGATGGGGGAGGAAAAGATATATATTCTCCTTTTGAAGTCAGTAAAACATAAGGAAGCCCAGGTTAGGGCGAAGTGTCTTAACTCATTTTGTCGCCGATTGTAGGTTTGTTACAGAAGAAAACCTATAAGGACTAATTGTGTTTTAGTGAATTAAGATCTACCTTATGTTTCAAAAGGTATGGGATACTTGGGGAATTCTTGGCCAAAGTGCTTTCCTAGTTGAAAATTGCAGTGTATCTTGCTAGAATTAAGTCAAATTCTTTCATTTCTTTCTCAAGTAGAGTAAAATGTCTTGGGACAACTCGAAAGGCTAGCGGGACACAGCATCTGTTTGTCAAGAAAAATATCAGTTGTAAATATCCTGCAAAAAAGCAGTTGACAACCTTTGAATGCCTTTCTTAGGGTTCTTGTCTTCTACTTGAGTCATTTATTCACCGGGCTATTTCGTCTTCACTTAACTTTTAAAAACTTTCAGCCATTTTTTTAACTCTTGAAGTCAGGCTGCACCTCCAATCTAACAGCTGACAACATATTGTAAACTGCAAAATGCCCTCCGTTTGAGGTGAAATTACTTCTACTAACCTTACCCGAAGTTATGACAAAGAAATGGGTGCGTTCATATTGTTCCAGCCGAGTTTATTATTCCACAATGGTTCTTAAACTGTGAGTTTTCTGTTACATGCTGTTAGGAAGATTTTGGGATGAAAGATTGATGCCGCATGAAGGTACCTAAGTTTACCACAAATTAGGGAAGATGAGGGAAAACAGAAGCTAAAAAACTGAAAGCGCAGTGGTGATGTTTGCATTTTTCTTCTTTTTTAAAAAAATTTGGAGATCTTCATAAGCAGAGCTTCGTTTGGAAAACCAAGCAGTGCTATTTGCAGATGTTATCATTTTACCTCAACGACCGAAATTGATTTCATTTAAATTTTCAAGGAGAACCAAAGTAATCACCGTGAATAATCACTGTGATGTTTCAATAACATGCAAAATCCCTGGTTTGCATAACAGTTAAGGTCCTGGAAGATTCTGGCACAAAAAAAAATGATGCCACGTTATATCAAGAATAGTTGCATATGTGAGTCTCCAGGAACTGTTTTTAAACGTTATACGGTATTCTAGACGTCGAATCGATTGAAAACCGTTTGCGTTGTAATCTCAAGATAACACTTTCATTTACTGAGATGATTCTTGTTTGTTACAGGAAAGGCATACAATACTTCGGCGTCATGAAAGTTCACTTCGTTTTATTAATTTTGAGGTGGTTTGGCCATTTTGGCACTCTTGCAGCATCCGGTAAGTTTATAAAACAACTTTCATATATTTTTTTTTTGTTATTTTGAAATTATATCAGAAATAACCACAAGCGTTTGCCAAAGATATACTGCAGGACCAAATAAAGAGTGTATTTCTGCGAGAAAAGTTTAAGTATTTTTAAATAAATGGTTCGACATTTCCTTGACTTCTACAGTAGACTGTTTTATTGTGATTTGGGATTTCAGCCGTGAGAATGTTTCAAGTGAAATCAATGAACGGGAGAACGGTTCTAAGCAACGAAAAAAATGATTGATTGTCGTGGTTGTTGTTTTTTATCTTGAAATCTAAACTGAAAAAAATAAAAATTTCCTTACTATGGTAAGCGGGTGAGTGGTGGTGGTGGTGGCTGGGAAGAGGGGACGTGGAACGCTCGTTTGGTTTTGCTGCAGCGTAGCACATTATGCGGAGAAACCCCATTATAGGGAGTGCCTCCTCCCTCATTGGCCTCGTTTTTTTCTTTACTAATACCGTTTTATTGAACATGTTTAATAGGTTGTGGGCTGCTGGTCAACAATACCCTTAAGAGTCCTGGATATCCAAGCCGCTACCCGAGTAATACCGCCTGTGTGTACAGTGTTTCTATTCCAGAGGGAATGGCGCTGAAAATAGTGTTTCTCGATTTTGGGTTGCAGGACCCTCTAATACCACATATAATGTCCTTGTGGTGAGCAATTATAGTATACAGGTTACTTGTAAGACCAGCTTGTTCGCAGGGTAGTTTAATACATTCTTATTCAACCTCTCCTTCTTTTTCCAATAAGAACCATAAAAACTTTGTGTAGTTGAAAATGTGGAAGTGAATAACAAAATGCTCAATAAAGAATTGAAACAATTTGTTAACCTTGTGAAACCCTACCCTGCTAGCATCATGTTAGAATTTTAATATATGAAGTGTGGGCTATTTATTTCTATATTTAATTTCTTGCAGCTTCTCCGATTACCTAAAGGTTGCAGACGAAAACAAAGTGGAGGTTGGTAGATTCTGTGGGGAGCTTACTGGCGAAGAAGCTGTCGTTGGAGGAAGTCGAGCATTGTTAACTTTTTACTCAAACGGATGGACCGAAAAAAGAGGATTTTTCCTTAATTTTACTTTTTCAAAGCCTTGTAAGTGTCCAAAGCGTGCTGCGAGTTGTTATGGTGGGCTTCGATATGCAAATGTGTCACTCACTCAGATGTAGGCAATCTTCGGCTCCGAAATCGAGAGACTTCGGTGTCCGATATGAAAACGACATATTTGCGTTGTTGCCGAAGTGCACTTTGGATACTCATTCACTTGCTCTAACTCTGTCAATATAATATACGATGAGTATCTCGATCATAAGGCCGCTTGAACGGTGTAACCCCTGAGACCCGGAGAGTTGAGCTCATGGATACGCAAAGCGTGTTTTGAGAGGTACATGCACTACCGCCGCAGGAATGTTTTTGGGCATATAATTTCGAATAAATTATTTTTTATCACGTGACTTCTAAATTTTCTATACGATGTATTCGCTTGTTCCGCATTGTTTTTACTTTGAGCATGCATTGATATTGCATGTCATTATGATGCATTGCATCCCTCTTTATTGTATTGCATTGCATTGTATTTTTGGTATCGTATAGGATTAAACTAGTCAAAAGAGTCATTCTGGTACCGGAGTTGCTAAGGCGTTTACGCGTTAGTAAATAGGAAATTTCATGATGCCTCGCGACGGCAGCGGCAATGACGAGGTCAAAAATCTAGTAGGCCCTCTGTAAGCGGACGCAACATTGTTGCTTCCGCTTGCATGTCTCTTTAGGTTAGGTTTCTCGAAAAACTTCCGACTCCGACTGTACTCTAATCCATTGTGTTAAAGTAAATGCTGTTTTTCGCGTATTATTGTACTGCACCTAATAACGGAAGAATTTATTTGTCTTTTCAGCCTTTCCCAATATTACAGCGCCAGTTCCAGGTACTATTATTCGAACACCAGCTGGTGTCACGAAACTAAAGTGCACATCCACGGGAACACCTCCTGTATACACAGCAATAATATTCAACGGAACTGTGCGGAAAAATACAACCAGATCTGCAGAATTAAGCTTAAACGAAGAAGGAAACTACAGTTGTGTTGCCACTAGCTATTATGGAGCTAATATAAGAATTATTCCTGTTGTTATCATAGGTAAGACTATGTTCTTTTATTTATTGAGTTTAGCTACTAACCTTCCTATTATTCCAAAAAATACGTTACTCCTTTTGAATTGACTGTGCTGTTGATACCCTCTTTTCATGTTGTGAGCAGTAATTTTTGTTTTTCAATCAGTTTGGTCGTGGTTTCTACCGTTGAAATTTTGATAATTGAGGTGTCACAGCCCCTTAAAGAATGGTGCTTTTCATTTCACAGGTTGTGGCTCGGTTTTTAACAATACATTGAAAAGCCCTGATTATCCAAATGACTACCCAAGCAATATGCACTGCGTTTACAAGATCGCTATTCCAGGGGGCATGGCATTGAAAATCACCTATCAAGATTTTCTTTTGGAGTATCCAAATGTTTTTACTGGGAAATGGTAACTTGAGAAACATTCTTTATTGACTTTCTATTATATACGTCAGGGGCACCCAACGTCAATTTTCGGAAAATATCTGTTCGGAAGACGATTTGAGATCTAGAACTTTCGGAACATTTTTTGTAAAATTTCTTGCTTGCCTGCCTCTCCTAGGATTTTCGAACGTCTAAACAATGGTATAATTGCCCATTTTTAACGGATTTTTACCCTAAAAAGATCACCTAGAATTTTCGGGAGCCTTTTTTCTGGCTGAAATTTTCGAAAAGGTAAGTTTTGATTCCTATAATTTTAGGATCACTAAACTTTCAGCTAGGAAATCCGAACATATGAAAAATTTTTAGGGGATAAAAATATGCCTATATCTACCGTTTAAATACTAAAATACGTTTAACAATGCTATTTTTAAGTGGTTTTGAACTATGTTCTTGTTGGGTGCCTCTATTACGTTTCTTAGCCATACTGTCTTAAAAGGTAAACACTAAAGAATTATTTTCTTCCGGTGGTGTATCCAAGAACGAAGTAGTGGCTCGCAAACTCTCCATTTTGAGCTGGAAAGTGGCTCTTTCTTCTTTTCGGCTTAAATTATCCAATTCCAGGGCTTACCTATTACAAATCTTTTTCTATAATTCACAAGAACTTTGGCTTGTCACGTGACGTGACGTGACGGCCAATCTTAAATCGGACCACAATGAAAACTACTGGAATTTCCAGTAATTGTGTTATTCATTATTGTTATGGATATTTAATGTCACACTTACCTAGACATTCCTTGACGCCATTTTGAAACGAAAATGCAATCTTCTCTATCATATATTGAGCGATATACGCCATGTACATATGCCTTAGGTAAATTGACAGCATTCAAATAAGTTGTCCACTGAGCAGCTTCAAGTTCACCCGGCTAACCATCAATGTTACGATTGTGAGTCCTCCGCCCCCCTCCCAACACTATAGCATAAAGCAACCCCCTTAAGCTAGTTTTATTATTGATCAACTATAATTTTGCGTTTCAGCCATGATTATTTTAAAGTTACAGATGATAAAAACAATTACGTTACTCGTGATTGTGGTCAAAGTACTGGAAAGGAAATGTTTGTGGGTGGCAAAGAAGCTTTGATAACATTCCACTCTGACGGTGACTACCAAAACAGAGGATTTATGCTGCTGTTCACCTTTATTCATCCCAGTAAGTGGTTTTGTAAGAATTGAGTTCAACAAAACCACAACAATAGCTCAAATCAAATTTCTACACAGCTAATTCATTTAAAATATTTTGGGCATGGGGAAAATTTTATAACTCTTTGATCTTTTCTTCTTCTTCTTCACAATAAGAGGACAAAGGACTTTCGGAGGGGGTTGGGGGGGGAGGGTAACGTTTTGTCGAAATTTAGGTAGCTGTTGCGTGGATCGTGCGTGGATCACTGAGATGGAAGTAAACAACTTTTTGCTACATCTCTATCGTTTTGGTTGGTGTTCGAAGATGCTTAGCAACGAAACCGCGATAATGCAAACCTGGCCCAGTTGTTTTCGCAGCTTTTTTTTAACTTGGCGGTTAAGAAATACTTTTGGCGATGAATTTCAAGAGAAAATGTAAGGAAGCAATTTGGACCACTAGCTTTAAAACAAGAACAAACATCGAGGTACGAGAACAGATGTTTAAATCGTAGAGGGATTCATTTGCTCTGTTAAGCATGTGTTCTTCAAATGTGCTGAAGTGCGTTCAGTTTTTTTAAATTCATGTTAAATGCGGCTCAAACAGAGTTTTCCTGTAGAGGTTCGAGGACAAAATGCCTTTTGAATACTATATTTAAAATATAGAAGACCACCTGTAGTGATTTATTTTATTTATTTATTTTCTTTTTTCACATCAATAAGCTTTACCCAAGATAATTCTACCAGACCCTGCTTTTATTGTGCGCGCATTTAAAGATGCTAGATTATTAGTAACAACCACTGGAACTCCACCGATAGTTTTGAGTCTTATGAAGAACTCCACAGTACTTGGACGTGCAGTCAGCGCTGGAAAGTTCAAATTATCAGGTCAAGGAAACTACAGTTGTGTAGCAGTCAATAATTATGGAGACTATACGAGAATTGATTTCAGTGTCGTTTTTATCGGTAAGTACTGTTTGGTTTGTGATGTTGTATCATTTTTCTATCGAATCCCCCTTAACCCTCGGACGTACATTCAGGCAAATCCCCACCGTGGTACAAGTTGGAGGGGGGGGGGGGGGGTGTTGATAGAACCCCCTTGGGTTTTTGATATGTTGCATTATTTCGAAACAATTTTGCCTTCGGTGGAAAGCCTTTGATCTTCTCTGCAAGATGGGGTATATTTTATGGGTGGAGGCGCTGCTGAAGGTCTGTGACGTCACCAAACATAGTCGCCATCTTGACCGCCATCTTGGATTTTATCAAGAATTAGAAATCAGGTATAAACAGTGTGAATTAATAATTTTTTGCGCTTAACATGTAAAATAACACGTAAGTAATTACTTTGCATCATTTCATCCACAAGTTTTACTTTTGAAAAAAGTTGAAAAAACATGAATTTTCACTCAAAAATGGCTTGACACCTGCTACTTATGACGTCTTATCTCGTAACCATAGTAACTGACCGCCACTAAACTTGTCTCAAAATGCGTGCGAAGGATAAACTAACAGCTACAGAAAACTTCAGGTGCTGATGTTTTATCGTCTAGGGAAAAAAATCAGAAAAACGTTAGTGGGGGTGGCAACCACCTCCCTTCCCCTTGTACTTCCTCGGGTTAATACAATCTGTCCCTCAAACTGCATACATGTAAGCTATTGTTTTCAAACGAACCTAATAGTCAAAAATAGTCGTTAGAAGCTTTTTATTCTCTTATCTTTAAATATTGTTTGATGTAGATTGCAGACAAGAATGCACTATGTCTTCAGAAGTGATTCCTGAAAATAGAATTTCTTGTCAGAATGTAACGTCTTCTGTATCTGACTTTCTCGAGGAATGCGCACCAACGATTACCGACATTTTGTAAGAAATGCATTTTGTGTTATTTGGCTGTCTTGAATTATATGTACTGGAAAAAAATTCGCTTTAGTCCATAAAAGCGCCAAAAATTGGCTAAGTTTAATTTTCAATCAAGTTTAATTTTTACAAATTTAATTGGTAATTCTTTTGAATTGTATAAAACGCCGGTTAATCTCGAATATCACGCACGCTTTTAAAGAGAATGGAAGTACTCTAAAGTGAAACTGAATTTCAGTTCTTACTTTACTTTTAACATGGAAGATTTTTAATTGAGGTTTGAGAGTTTCCGAGTACATTTGTATATAACCTTAAAACTAATTTACTTACTAGATGAAAGAATTAAAATCGATGAATATAATAGAAATAATGAGATATTGGCTTATTTACTAATTGCTAGTAATTGCGATATTGCTCACGTATGATTGTTATTTAAGAAAATAATGTATTCCCTGTTTTACGATAACTTTTGACAGGTATTTAACACATTCACCTGCCATCCAAACTCTACCCAAAAGTGTATTTACTAGCCTTAGGAATCTGGAAAGGCTGTAAGTTATTTTCAAGTAACCGAAGTCTGTTATTTCAATCATGGTTCAGATGGGGTGCTAGTTTTTTGTTATGAAATACAAAATGGCGAAACTAAAATCAGGACGGTTTGTGTCACATGACGTCACCTTGCCAATTATAGTATTTTTTAGCTTAGGCACTTTTAAGGCACTACTATTAAACCTTTTAAGCTTCCCCTTATCCAAAGTTGCCGATAACTTAATTTATAGAGGATATTACACGGTGGCGCGCAGATACGAATTTTATTTTCGAGTGGCAAAACAATATTTTACGAAGGAGCGCAGCGAGTGAGAAAAATATTGTTTTTGCCACTCGAAAATAAAATTCATATCTTCAAGTCGCCGTGTAATGTTCTTTTTATTATATAGACAAACAGACATCGATAAAATAATAGAGGGAAATTACCGAAATTACGTCATCGATAAACTCACGTGTGAGATTATGGAAAATATACTACTCGGGTCCCGGATGTAGTATTTATGAATTTTACGAGTGGCATATTTTCCAGTAAGACACTCGTGTCTATATAATAAAATATAATATGTAACAGAAGTAAATACTGCTCTGTCTTTACGATTATGGGCGAAGATGTCCTGTCATACATTTCTCTCGATTGATACCACAAAAATATAATAATAATAATAACAAAAAGTCGCACCGATCGTTTCCTGCAAAGTTTGCAGTGAATCACGTCTATGAGAAAGTGAATAACCAGTAGAATAAGAATGAAATAAATAAATAAATAAATAAATAAATAAATAAAGAGTTGAATAAGCATAAAATGAAACGCTTTGCGCAAAGGGTTGTCGTCTTGTCAATCTGGAATCTTGAGTGAACGGTAGAACATGCCTTTCTTTTTTCTTCCCTTTCTAACGGTAGTAAAAAACCCACAGGAACAACAATAGCGACATTAAAAAGGCGTGTATCTTGTTCCCAGATATATCTCTCTAACCTTCCTAAAATCACGTCAATTTTTGTTGAAGCGTGTGGACGATAGAATTAATAAAAGTTGACGAGGGTGCATTAGGCCGGATAGGGTTACAATGGAAGTGTTTTTTACGGTCTTTTTTACTTGATATATTTTTATCTCTAGACACCTGAAAACAATTTTTGATGTTTCTTTCACAGGCATTTGCATTTTAACAACATTTCACTTTTATATGATGGTACTTTTGACAACCTATCTAAGCTACAATGGTTGTAAGTGAAAAGGAGTGCAGTGCAAAAAATCTAAACATTTAAAAGCATGCCAAAAAATATGTCAAGGTGAATTTCCACTGACGCATAATTTTAACGTCCGCAGGCAGGTAAATTTTACCTGCATAAATAAAATAGAGGCAATGTATGAAGTGTCGCGTGTAAACGTGAAAGTTGAACCTCGCTTGACTGTTGCTAGGGCAACATTAGTATAGGTAATAGCATGATTTGTAGCGATATTTGGTATAAATACCACGAGTGATATTTCAAAATTGTTATACGTAATTTCACGAGCCGTTAGGCAAGTGAAATTTGAGACAATTTTGAAATATCACCAGTGGTATTTATGCCAAATATCACGTACAAATCATGCTATTATTTGTTTATACTACTACCCCCAAAAGGTTTGTAATTTTCACATGTAGGTATTTCAAATAAAGATGAAATACCACTGCTCTAAGTCAATCAAATTGCAGTTATTTCTCATGTAGTGGTATAAATAGCTAAACCCTCGCGAATCATTGTACAATTTTGCGAAACTACCCCTCTCCTAAGCTACTACTGTAGGTGCCCTTCGATAGAACTGGAAATTTTGAGTGTCTGGAATATAATTCTTCGCAAGGGCTATCTCAAACTCAATCAATAAAGTCTTTAATTGTGGATCGCGGTACCGTAAAGAGTTTAGACGGAACATTTCCATTATTTACTTTTGTTATCTATGACAGGCATTTAGGCATGAACTCCATCGGACGTCTGCCGAACAATGTGTTTTCCAGTCTGAAAAATCTGTTAGGGCTGTATGTATCTAGCTGCATAAAATAAATACTTTAGCCTCTTCCGACCGGGCATTTCTCTGCTTCCTACGACCGGGGTTGCTTCGGAGGGCCCCCTCTAACCCTGTACGGCCACTGAAATAGACCTTTTTACCGATACGGTAGCCATATTGAATTAATTAGATTAAGGAGTATCATGAGATGCCCAGGGGGAACTCGCTCAGTATTTACGCGCGCTTTTCGGGCAAAAAGAGAATCTCACTGTATATTTCTCGGAAAAAAGGCGCTCGTTATTACATCCAAACACGGCACAACGATCGTTTTTCCCATTACAATCATTTTCTAGGAAAACTTTGAGAAAAATTGGCCCGAAAAGCGTGCGTACATACTGAGCGAATATATTGGATCGTGCTCAAGCCCCCTGGTCTTGCCCTTAAATCTAATTAATTCAATATGGCCGCTGTATCGTTAAAATGTCCATTACACAAAAGAATGTACCCATCATTTTTAACATTTAGCTGATTGACAAAATGACGTAATTTAATGTAGTCATCAAGTCATATTGTTGGAGTTATTAGCAGAACCCGAATTTCGTAAAATGTCCCTTTGTGTTTAATACTTGGATGCGGTTCATGAGCTGTTTCATCGTGCATTCTTCAGGTTTCTCTCGTGGTAAACTAGCCCCAGGCACATCCTCTTCCTTTAGCTTCACATTTTCATGTTTTTTTCTTTCATCGCCACCTTCCCTTTGGATGTTTGAGCTGTTTAAACCCCGCTACATTTTACTTTGCTTTCCGCCATGTTTGTTTCGCGTCACCCAAACGATCCCATAAACGCGCGCACTCTTAGTTTGGTCCCAGGCTATCACTCATCTCCGAAGTGGGCTATTAGAAATTAATGAATTCGGCTTTCGTAGGATATGAAGAATTAACCAGATCTCGGAGGGTGTTATCCACCGAGGCCGAAGGCCGGAGACCATTATCACCGTTACGCTTGCTCACGTATCCTGATCTTGGCTGTAGTTGTTTAAAATATATAATACCGATTTAAAAGTTGTTCCTGTTTTTGAATTTCATAGGAACATCATATATCTTTTCTCTTTCTCAGATTTTTGTCCCGTAACGCCTTAAGAGTGCTTCCAAAAGATGTTTTTGCCAACTTACGAAGGCTGATTTGGTTGTAAGTGCACGTGGGGTTGAAAACTTGAAATAGCTATGGTTAACCAGACAATTTTGCTTTGGTAAAAAATGACGTTGCCTATAGTTATACGACTTTGTAGTATAACTTTACAGGCGACTACAATACATAGTTGCTTTTAGAAGTCTATATGGGTATTTCTGACGAAATCTAAGTCTCGGTTAAGAAAAAACGAGAAATGGACACGCGAGGCGAAAACGACGTCCGCAGGTACCTATAGAGGGGCGCACCATTTACTAAGTTATTTACGTTATGGGCATACCGCAAGGTACTTTAAGTAACACTTACGAATATAATGTTACTTTTTACAGGATGTTGGATGAAAACAACATAACAATGCTACCTGAGGGCATATTTGACTACTTGAGTAGTCTAAAAACCTTGTAGGGAAACTCTTAATTATACTTTATGTTTTGCTTTCGGCGACCAAATGTTCTCACTATAGGAAAAAATATGAAAACATGCAGTAACTACAAGAACTTTCATTAGATCATGTGGCAACCTTGGTTTTCTGTGTAGTTGATTGGGGAGGGTCCCCTTTAAAAAAATTCCAAAATGCTTTCAAGAAATGTTATTTATTATGAATTTTCATGCGTTAGGAATACTTCCCAAAATTTCGTCACGTTCTCGTGAAAATCATTGTAAGTAATTTACGTTTCACGGAAGATTGAAACATATATTTAAGGGAACAATGCTTGCTCTCAACTTACTTTTACGCTAACAAGATCACTTGTTTGCTTTCTGTTTGAAATCTTACACAATTGTTTGGGTTTTTGCAATACTTCTAAAGACCCAAACGCCACAAAGAAAGTTTACAACCAACAATTTGCCCGTCCAAAGAAAAGCGCAATTTACGCGCTATGGGAATTAGTTATTATGCCAAACTCTTTGCCTAAAGAAATTGGACGACAATAAAATCGGCTTAAAATTTAGCCGAGATATAAAAATTAGTTCACGCAAAACTGCATGTATTGCGCACGAATTACGTTTGAAGTAAATATACGTTCACCTAAAAAGCACGCAAATGTCGTCTGGGGATGGGAAATGAATGGAAATGAATGAAAATAAATGAATAAAAAGTCAAATCACTTTTCATGCTCTATGCTTCCCTATCAGTGATGCTTAATTTATGGAAACAGTATCGGGAACCCTTATTAATGACTGGTTGATTTGAACGGCTTCTTTATCATAACAATGCTGATCGTATTTGATTATTTCATTTTTGACAGACAACTCACGTCCAATGCAATCACGTCCCTACCTGACCGAGTCTTTGCCTCCCTAAGAAGTATTGAAACTTTGTAAGAAACCTGTTATGGGCTGGTCCAGCCCAAGTAGCTCATATGTGCAACACTTTACATTACAAAATGTTGCTCTTTGTCTCCTACAATGTAATTAAAAACTTAAAGGAAATTTCAAATCTCGAAATGAATTTTAGAAATTGAAGGGTATACTTGAAAACGCTAAATGAAATTGAGCTCTCAAAAATACTAGCCACGCACGACGGAGTTTGTTTGCTACCGTTCGACCCCTATTCACTGAGGTCCATGAAAATTCTTGTTCCTAAAATTCGTCGTTTAAAATTAGCCGAACACTATGCTGCCTTCTGTTCCGAAACCAACATGTTTGAACAGATGTTTGAAGATCGGGCAAATACATTGTGCAGAAAACAAAATTGACTTTTACCCTTCGCTTTCTCTTCCGATCCTGTTTTTTTGCTTTTCTTCACCCATTCTTTCTGTTTTGCTAGGCATTTACCACGCTTAATTGCAAGGATTTTCATTGAATTTTTACTTGCAAAGTTAGCACTTTTTGCGTCTTCTCCGGTGTGTTTAACTGAATAGTGCTCATCCGGGTATCGTTATAACTCAGATACCATCCCAAGTGGTAACGCACAATCACAGATGATCCAACAGTAAATATAAAAAATATCCTTGCCTACCACTGGCAAAAGCAAAAAAAGAACCGATATGATGGTCAAAAGTAAATCAAAGTTGTGGCATGTTAAGTTAACATTAAAGAAAGTAATAAACCAAATAGTTTTTATATCCTTTCAGGTATCTAGATTTAAACAAGATAACGGAGCTACCAGAAAAAGTTTTTGCTACAATCAATGGAACACTTGAAGAACTGTGAGGAAAACTTACGCATAACATAGCTATTCGTTAATTGTACTTACCTATTAGAGAGATTAAAAGTCATGTTTACGACAAACGACAAACGTCAGATTTAAGCTGAGAATTTCTCAGAATAGAAAATAAGCAGATAAAAACAGTCCCACAATTCTTTTGGATAAAACTGGCTTGAAGCTACTTATTTTTTAGTAGAAGTAATAAACAGTAAACGACAATTAAGAGGAAAACTTGGTCACGTGGTACAAATTCACGTTTGCCGTTTGGGGTAAACGTGACTCTTAATCCATCTAATAAATCGTTTTCTCATGACGTCACGTTGGCGGCCATATTTGTATAGGTAATCACGTGATTTCAAGTGCAATTTGGAATGAATAGGCACGAGTAAATTTTTCAAAGACCAACAAAATCGCACGAGCACTTTAATTTGGGCAAGTGCACTTTGTGGTCTTTGAAAAATGCGCTTATCAACTCTATATGTATTGCGCGAGAAAAATCATGTGATTGCTTATTCCAAAGAATTCTAAAATAATGAAATTGGTCGATTCATGTGGAGCAGTCAACGGTAGTTTTAACAGAAAGGGATGAGTGACTCAGAGGAGCAAGTATTCTTAAAATTAAGGCAGAGCAGTTTTGGAAACTCTTCTGTACCTATCACTGCGACAGATTTTTGTGTCATGGTAACATGTTATGAGTCTCTCAACTTTAAAGCTGTGTACCAGGCCATTATTTATGGCTGCAAAATTTACCTATTATTTTTTCAGAAGAAATCGTTCAAATTTTTGAAAAATAATGGAATAGCAAAACAAAGAAGCTTTTCAAACTTATGTCAGTAATAACTGTATTTTTTCTTAGCATTTTTCGCATTCATTTCAATTTTAAACAGCTCTGATCGACGTCACTGTAATGCACTCTAAAGGATTTTAACCTTTAATGCTCTTCAGGAAAGTTATTTTCTCCCTATGTGTCTGCTTTCACCACAGAGTTTTGTCATCTAACGAGATATCACTATTGCCAGAAAGAGTTTTTGCTAACCTTGGCAAATTGTTCTTACTGTAAGTGTAAAATCATGGAGACCTTATGATAATCAATTTATAACACTCGTTGCTAATACCTTTAATGCTTCGTCACACTATTTGCTATATAATAAGGTAATTTTTTTTGCACCACCTGAATGCAAACAACAATGGTCTAGTTTTGTTTTTAAAGACTATATTTAGGTATTGAAACTGTTTCCTTCGTTTGATGCAACAGATGCTATGCTTGCAAAAAATATATCCACAAAAATATATTATCATTAGTGCTCCCTAACTCTACAGACTCATCAGAGTAACTAACAGTTTTGGATTACAGAAAAATCCACCTAAAACTTTCGAGACAACCAAATTTCTCTTAAGACATCCGAACAGATAAATAGCTTTTAGGTCAGCTCTAAATTAGCCGAAACGGCCTCTAGAGCATAGAGAAAACCATCTGAGACACTTAATCTGAAGTCGTTGGGTGCCCTTGAAGTATTGCGTTCATGCATAAATGTTGGCAATTTGTTCATAGGGATTTGTCGTCTAACAAGATATCATTGTTACCAGAGGGTGTATTTGTGGATCTGAAAAATCTGCGTTACTTGTACGTATAACACATGTCATTCTAGTTCTATTTAGTTGTAATTTGAGACGAAACCCCGCCCTTTTTACTCAAATGTAACTAAATGGCTTAACTAATTAACAATCAACCTAAAGATATTTCACGGCTGTTTACTGTACATTATCATCTGCTCATGTTATGAAAAGTCTACCGTATTTTTATTTGTAACTTGAATAACGTTAACGTACTTCCCCAAGCGTGACCACTAGTCTAAAAGAGACACCTGTTTGTCTTGAGAGTCTTTATCAATCGTCGCGAAGGTTTCGTTGGGTGTGACTTGAAAACACATCTCGTAGTTTTCTCATCATAGTGGTTCGTATCTGTTTCATCTTCCAACAGTAGATCAGTGGATTAAGGGTTGAATTAAGAAACGACAGCGTTATAGTGTAAAACCACAAATGCTCTACATCGATCCTTGGTTCCGAAATGGCAGCGATAACAAATAAGGTACAAATATTTGGCAAGTAGCAAACTATGAAAACCAGATACACGAAAAGTGATGCCATTGCAGATTTCCTTTTCCCCTGAACAATTTCGCCTAGGCCAGTCCGTGCTAATTGCTGGACTTGAATTTGGTTTATGTGTCGTCTTAGAGTTAGGTAAAGTTTAACGCTCAGGGAAGTTACATTTATAATACAGGCAGACGTAAAGACGACGAAAATTACGTACATGATATTTTTTGGGATGAATAACCTTATCACTGAAATAAGTGCACTTATCACCCAAATTGAGATCACGGCAGCACCAAGGCGCTTGTATGTCACAAGTGACTGGTATCTGAGGTGAAGGCTAATGGCCAAAAATCTGTCTGCACACAGCGCCGTGACACTAAAAAGCGACGCGCAAAGGAAGAAATTCGTCGGGATAAGAGTCGCGGTATATATAACATCATAAGTTTCATTGGTTTCATTCTTTTGTGTTGTGTCCATAGCAAGATATGCAACAAACATTGGCTGAGCTAGTAAACCAATACCAAGATCAGAAACAGCCAGGCTCAGTAGCAATATCTTAAAATTTCTTGACAAGGACGAACTTTTCATGATCGCGTAGATTGCTACAGTGTTCAAGATGGTGGCGGTGTAAGACAAGTTCGCGTTTAAAATGCAAAGTGTGAGATGCGACCAGTCCATTTGTTGTTCTTTATGGGTTTCTGGTGTTGGAAGCAAACAAAACTCTTATCGCACCTTGAAAGCGTTTGATATTTCAGGATGCGAGTAGAATCGGTTTTCTAGAACTGATCCGACCAGAGCCACAACACGGACTGACCAACGTTTAGAGACTTTCCGTTGATACAGTGTAGTAAGACTTTGATAAGCAGTTAACTGAACTATGATGAAACATTTCTGAACACACTACTACTTTTGACTGGGTATTGCAGTGTTGCAAAACAGATGTTCCACTTGTTTTTAATACGTTTTGAATAATTGTTATATATGTTTTTACTAACTTCAAAGCAAATCAAATCACTGCTTGAAACTTAAAATTAATCACAGGCAAACTTTTCTGAGCATTTTTTTTTCTCGGTGGGCCGATTTATCGCATCCAATCAATCGAAATGACGAGACAACACATGCAAATCCATAGAAAAACTGCCCAACGATTTTAATGCAAAAATAAATTTAAAAGTCAGGGCTCGACGTTCCGACCCGTGGGGTCGCCAAGCGACTAGATTTTATTCTGTGGCGACTAACTTTTCACGCCTGGTCGCCATGCAGGCTGGCCCCCAAGATATTTTAATTTAGTTTTAAAATTTCTTATCGAGTTCAATACTTTGATACTTTCGTGTTCGTATGAAGCCGTTGAAATCGTGTTCGTTTCTTGTTTTGGTTATTTTATTTCGCATTATTTCTTTTCTCATAAATGAGCAGAGGAGTTTTCATTGAAGCAAATGTCAAGCAATGACAAAGCTGATTTAGCAACAGAATGGGAACGTCAGTTGACGACGGGGCGTGCAAATCAAACAACTGGCTTGACCAATGGCAGAGCGGCAGATTGGCAACGAAAGTTGCGTTTAGTCCTTTCCGCGCGTTTTCCCGTCGTCAATTGGCGTTCCCGTTCTGTTTCTTTCACAGCGGCGTCAGGTTAAAAGGTTAACAAACATCTGGGCTCCTCTTATTGTTGAAAAAACTGAGATTTTATCAAGCACTGGACAAAAAAAGAACGTTTCAGACGTTTTACTTATATCATAAGACGAATCCGAATTGAAAAGTTGAACAGATGAATTTTTGCAAAGCATAAACCTATTTATTGCCATCATGAGTGAACAAGCTGTTACGTCGCCCCGCATGTACCCTGGGTGCCAGAGACTTTTCAAGCGCGGTTTTCTCGGCCTACGGCCGAAGATATGTCGGCCTTCGGCCAACACCGAAAATTCCCGCCGCACGCGAGAAAACCTCTGGTACCCAGGGTACCCCGCATGAGAGAGATATAAAATCAAGATAAGATCAAAATAGGCTTTCTCGACCACGAATCTTAAACAACTCATTAAGTATCGACTGAAATAATGGATCAACATCGCCAGCCGGTCCGTTCGAAACCATTATTTCAGAGACAATTTACTTCTCTAACAATCCGTTCGAAATGTTTTTTGCTCAATAAATAAAATTCATCATGAGTGAACTCATTTCCACGGGTCACGACAAATTCTTGAGTGGACGAATTTTCATTTACTCGCGCCCTTTTACACGGAACCGTGCAAATTCTGTTGCAGATTGAAGTACTGTTAACACGGGTCCGTACAAATTTTTACACAGTTTTGGCATTTATAATGCACTTCTGAATCTCTTCAGCAATTGATTATAGCTGTTGTATTAAATCAATCAAGTTAGACAAATCAATCATGTTGCACAAGTCCAAATTGCGGTCAAAGTAAAACAGTTGTGGTAGAAAATAGATGACTTGGACAGCCGAAGTGATAGAGTTACCAGTCTACTTTCTTGAGAACGGAAATGGCAGGCGAAGTCGAGGAAAAATATCTCGAAAAATATCTCTCCAAAATTAACAGTAAGTGATAAAACTAAACTACCGCAATTCGACCAAAATAGCGAGACAATGCAGCTTGTCTCCCCATGGCTGAATTTGTGTTTGACGTATTGTATGTCTGCTTTGTCGTCATGTACGGAACGATGAGAGACTAGACTCTTGGCTCTTATACCGCGCAAACTGTGCAGAACCTTGCTTCACGGTTCAGATGTAACTCAGGTAAAAAATTTTAACACTTTCCTGTTTAAAAACTTGTGCGATTTCGCGTTGACCCTTGTAAACGAAAGGCAGATCCGAGCTTGGGTAGACGAGTGACCCTGCTACCCGGCACAAGTTTTCTTCATAAAACCAGGCCTTAGTGAATCTTGTATATCGTATCTCTTTGACTCTTTTACCTATTTTTTGCAGACATTTGTCCAAAAACGCTTTAGAAGAGCTTCCAGGAGGAGTATTTTCAAACCTTACACTCTTGGAAACGTTGTATGTATTGCTTTACTAAACGTGTCTGCTGGAACCGCACATACTTTTCTAACAAATAAAATAGAACTGTCGTAATTTCCATTAAAATTATTAAAGGTATTGGGATTTTTGTCGCCCTGTGGAGTAAATATCATCGAACGCAAAACATCCTGGGCAAGAGGCTCGGCACACTTTTTGTCATCACTTTGCAAAATAATCAGAGGGGTTAAGACCGCAGGGTTTTTCGAGCCCCCACTCTCCATGTTGCGTTAAAAAGTTAAATAACTTCAAAACCGTTCAAGTTATGACCACCAAACTTGGCAATTTTCCTAAAATTTGTACGTCAACATTGTCGTAACCATGGCAACCGAGTCTTGACAGCAGTGTTTTTCAAAACTTCCATTTTGGCTTATTGAATTTTATAATAGATGTAATTTAGTATTATTTTATCAAATTTATCATAACTGCGGATTTAATCCAGGCCGCGAGAAAAACATGATCAAATGGCAGATGCTAAGTTAGTTTTCGATAGCCTGCGAAAACAGACGTTTCTCCTCGTTCATCGCCGCTGGGGACGTTTTGCGAGGAGGAACGTCTGCGACTAAGCGACAGAAATTCCATACTGATGACATAAAATCTGTCCGGAATCTGATCGTAAGCGCTGATTGGACGTCGGAGTAGTTATGTTGTTCTAGCCATTGTTTACGAATGACAAACATAAGTCAAAAGGCGGCAAAGGTCAAATATAAACGCAATGAATTTGTAAAAAAAAAGGTCAAAAAGAAGAAGCATTTGAATTTTGCTGGAGCTTGTTCGCAAATGAAGACAACACTTTACCGAAATCGACCAGGAGAAATGTAAAATTGAACATATTTGCATTTGAAACCCCATGCCTACCAAATTTATGATGTAAACATTGATTTACGTCATCAGTATGGAATTTCTGTCGCTGAGTCGCAGACGTTCCTTCTCGCGAAACGTCCCAAGCGGCGAGGAGCGAGGAGAAACGGCTGTTTTTTTCACACCTTGCATTAATTTGCTTCGCAAGCATCTTTATATACACAGATCAAATTTTATACGGGTTTTAAGTAAAATACAATACATTTAATTAATTCAAAATGGAGGATCCAAGATGGAGGATGGTTCCTGTTCCATTGTTGATAATAAATGACATCATCGTGACGACACTACTATTATTAAATATTATTTAAATGTTAACAAATTGGTTGATTTTATTTGACAGAATACTATTCAAGTATTTTTCGAATTATGACTATTTTGACGGGAAATTTGATTTTGATAATATGACGTCATAACAACGTCAATTACGGCATTAAGTCAATCAAGTTATACGTAGACGTTGGACATAGTGAGTACATTATTTTATGCAATTTTGGTGCCAGTATCATAAGCGGTTTTAAAGGTATAAGGAGAGGGCCTCCGGATTCGTCCCCCCCCCCGTCCGTCACAGGAGTTTTAAAAAAAGCTAGGTCTGATTAGGGTTAGCTTGTTTCCAGGACTTTTATACAGCAACTTGGCTTCCTAGTTAGAATAATCCTCGCTTGGTGCCCACCTGTCAGTACAGTGTAAACTTTTTCTTGTAGAGACCTGTCTTCAAATGCCATTACTGTGCTCCCCAACGGATTGTTTGACCAACTTTCAGTTCTAACCATACTGTAAGTAATAACAAAGTCTTTCCACTGTCGTTTTTGTTTTTAAATGAATAACTTTAGGGTGCGTTACATAGCTCGAGTGTGAGGATACTTCCTCCTTCGATTCATGCCAGTATTTTATTTGATCAACGTTCCCCAGTCAACGTTGAAAAAACGTTTTTGGGAGGCGGAATATTTAGTTCCAAACTGTACACTCCTAATAGTTGTTTCATTGATCACTCGCAGGGATTTGACCTCTAACGCTATCTCTTCACTGCCTGATGGAGTGTTTAAAGAAATGACAAATCTATTTTACCTGTATGTACTTGCAAAATGTATTTGTCCATCCATCCACCCATCCAGCCTTCCTTCCATCCATCCATCCATCCATCCATCCATCCATCCATCCATCCATCTATCCATCCATCCATCCATCCAACCATCCATCCACCCATCCATCCATCCATCCATCCATCTATAGAGCGTTTTCACATGACGTCACGACGGCCATATCGGTGCTCCAAAATAATAAAACGGCGGCCATGTTGGTGTTCCAAACCAATCCTGTGGGAGTTGAACTCTTTTCTTATGTAAACGCTTCCTTTTGTTTCAATAAATTTGCATAGATGCTGGTCACGTGAGTGAAAACGCTCTATTCATTGCGCCATCCATATTCTTTCGTATTAGAAAAATGGTATTAATTTTGTTAATTTCCTTTCATTTTCCGTGAACTAAAAAACATCAACAACAACAAAATTAATTCTACAACTGATTAAAAGAAGTTAATGCTGACATTCACAAATTTTTTAAGGAGCCAATCGTTTCAAAATTGTTTTGCGTGAGATTTTAGAGTTGTGTGATAATTTTCTATTGCACATTTTAAGAAATTACGTAAGTTGCTAAAAATTATATATTAACATTTTGGATCATATTTAGGCACTTTGAATCTTTCTTAACTGACCACCTAAATGCCAATATCGTGGGAAAAGAGCTTTCAAACGCTATTCTATTCCTTTTTTGTGATTATGTTTATCAATTGCAACCAATAACGTTAAATTATCCTTCAAAATGACAATGCCTGTCTTTTATTAAATAGATATCTGAGGAACAATAACATATCTCGAATATCAGAGAAGACTTTTGAGTGGAACCGTAATCTCTGGTATCTGTATGTACAAATGACAATCAACGTTTTCGCTTTAGTTGTCCTTAAGAATTCAAACAGATACCAGCTACTTCAGAACTGACAGTCTTGAGGATGTGTTATCGATACTGTTAATTACCTGTGTTTCTTATGCTCGAAAAAGAAGAAAAAAACATATTTTCTCATACTTAGAATATGATCATTTTTTCATACTTAGAATATGATCATCTAGCATTCCCTGTCTTTCTACTGAGTCCAGTAGAATGAATTAAGAAATATTGAACTCGGTATGCTATCCTGATACAAAATTTTTATAAACTATTTTAAAAAAAATACACCTGTAGTTTATAACTCAATAAACCAATCGATGAAATCAAAGACAAGTCATGAAACTTGAAATCTGAATGCTAAATGCACCCTTACATTCGATTCATGTACTCTTCAGACACCCACCATTTTGCAGCTATGTCATCTTAAGAATTAATTAATAAAAGTGACATAGAACTGAATCCTTGATACAACAGGAAACAGAATTCAAAACTGCTTTCTTTTACACTACCATGTTACAACAATCTATACTTTCGCTGAAAATATCTCTACCAAAACGTCGTATCTGGCAACTATAGCAACGACACGTCACAACACTTCTGAATGGACACCAAAACATATATAGTTCAGGGCCGTAATTAACATGCATACATGTAGCAATCGTTTACTTTTTCGTTTAGCCCAGCAAAAAAAGCGCAGGAGACGGGTGAGGGCATGGACTGAAAAGGAGCAAACATTGTTGGCGGAGGAGGGGTGGGGAAAGGAAAGGAAAGTGCACCCTGTTCGTTAACGAACGGCTTTCGGTAAAATGTTTGGGCGCAATGGCAGGCGTTTCCTTTCCTCTCCCGACCCCCTCCCCCTCACTCCTACTTTTTTGTGCGCACGCGCACGTCTTCTGCACTTATCCTGTTTTGTTAAATAGAAACGAAAATGACTGCTACACAGGCTAGGCCGTTTATACTTGGTTACTTCTCCCGAGATGTAAGCTATCTTTTGATTAATTACATAAATATTATCACTGTTTTAGAATTATAAGTGCTAATGGCTTGGAGATGATTCCACGTCGAGCCCTTAATCTGGCTTATCCAGCTCGTTCTCAAATTGACTATTCTTTTGTGTCCTCCGTTATGTGAGTAAAACATTTAATTAAAGCGGTCATGCGACCTAAATTCTGCCATATACTTAAAACATACGAAACACATAATTTCTTTCCCTGTTATGATTATATTTTTTTAGTTTTAAAAAAATATATATGCATTATTTTTTTAAAGAAAATATACTCTAGAGCGGTGAGCTTCTAGCCTGTACACACACGTTGTTTTTCGTTCTTTTCGAAACGATCAAAAAATCCCCCCCCCGCTTTTAATTTTATTTTTTATAACGCGTGCTCGACGGACTTTGAAGAGAAAATAGAGGGCCTGCGAACAGGATGGTCAGCTTCTTATGAACATTTTACTTGAGACAGGCAATAAACCTTGAATAATTTCTTGCAAGAAATCCACAAACCTACTTCATCCAAATTTGCTGATAAAAAAGTTTCCACTAATTTTTAGCCTAAAAATTAGTGACTAACCATGACGTGATGCTGAACATATTAGGTCGACGAGTCACATGAACTATTTTTAAATGCTGTTAAACATTCTATTTTAGCGTCGCGGAACTGTCTTCAAAAAAGGAAAGAAAAACGGTCGTCGCCTCACGTGAATATTACTCAAGAAACCACTAAGGGTTAATTGTTACAATACCAAAAGTCATACAATCTTGCTAAAAGAAGGGAGTAAGATAATCATGGGGTGAAAGAGTTACAGTTAAATGAAGTAAATTCGTGCAGCACCATATCCCTTATTTCAACACGAACAAAAAAATCTTAAAGCGCACTGCTTGTGGGGTCGTGTAAGATAAGTTAAAATGTAGAA
Organism: Porites cylindrica; assembly: GCA_964035525.1. NCBI lineage: Eukaryota > Metazoa > Cnidaria > Anthozoa > Scleractinia > Poritidae > Porites > Porites cylindrica. The sequence continues at coordinate 6,679,448 of OZ037786.1, read as the reverse complement.
CTAAAATAACTAACAAGGATAAAATTCGTTTTAATTTTCAACTAGAGTGGGTCCCCGTTAATACGGTCACCAATGGGCCAAAAAATCTGGCCGTACGGGTGACCGTATTAACGAGGGTTTTTTTTTTTTACAAGAAAATGTATGGTCGTTCTTCCCGGCGGCGAAAAAAAATGGCCGCAATAACGAGGTGACGGTATTACCGAGCTGGCTGTAAGGCGGGGTTCCACTGTACAATAAATCTCTAAAAAATATTCGACAACAGTTAGGAAAAGAAAACAACATACAATGTATATGAGATTTAAAACGAAATTGATTATCAGCAGTTAAACACAAAGACAAACAAAAAGTCGAGGCAAAGCGTGGGCATCGTCTGGACTGACTCTGGAACTAATTTACTAATAATATTAATTTTCTTCCTTTTCTCTCTAAATTATCCCTCTAGGATGTTTTCAGATAATCCCATCCGGGCAATCGAGCCAGAAGCATTCAACATTAGCTTCCCTGATGATAAACCAATGGCAATGTAAGATATCAGCTACTGATTGCGTGGACTATAAAAACCCAAACATGTTACCTGGTTGTTAGACGAAGCATGAATACCGTTTTTCGTAATAACCTCATTATATCTTTTTTCTTACCAGATATTTGCTTCGCACGAAGATAAAAGCAGTGAGCTTAGATTCTTTCGTCGGTCTCAGTGGTCTGGATTCCATACTGTAACGTATTTTTTTAAGTACTTAATATACGGTGATGCATCGTCGAACTACCAGAAAATTGCTGTTATTTTTTAAAGAAAATAGAAGAAAATAAATGACAACTATTTCCATCACAATTACAATCGACGATGGTCAAAAACGACTGCGTGAAAATACTGGCATTCTTACCTACATTGGTCTACTGATTTCCCTGATTTCCCCCTAGTCAGCACTTCTTTGCCTTATATTTGCCCCCAGCAAATTTGATCTGAATCTATGTCATATCAATTGCAGAAACATATTTTCTGGTTTACACTTTTGAATGTTATGGCTATCTTGGGCAAAATCGAAAGGTATATACCTTCCTTTCTATGATTGCTTTAAACTGGGGGACGAACAATAGCTAAAAATGAAACGGTCGTTTTTACTTAAATTTTATATTTTCAAGATCTTAAAATTTACCTTAGCCCTTTTTTTTCATCTCCCTTATTTCAGGTATCAATTTGTTTCATTTCTGTTCTTTTCAGGTTAATGGATAATAGAATACTTCGAACTCTGAAATATTCAGTTAACAACGCGATTCGCTGCACAATTTATCTGTCAGTATAACAAACACTTATAAGCAAATGTTGTTAATCTTGAGGAAATTTGAAAATGGCCAAAGCAAGACTCTCCTTCACGCTTGTGTGTAGTAAGTCATTTAGATGAAACTACTCACAATGGGCAAAAACGACGCCAAAGCTAAATAATCATTGTATTTTAAAATTATTTTATCGTGTCATGCTCTTTAAAAATTATTTATTTGATGTATCATAAGTTAAAATTGAAATTTTGCTGTCAAACTTGTGACGTCATTTTCCCCCCAAAACCATTAAAACTGAAAATAAAAAGCATACCATTGTTTGTCTTTAGACGAGGCTGTTAAGTTACTAAGTTTTACTTAACATTAAAGTCGGAAAGTTGAAACGATTCAAGAAAGTTTCAAGTGACTTGAAAAAGGAAAGGCGAAGCATGTCAATCAATCTTAATTATGTTGCGTGGGAAAATAGGCTTAAGTAAACCTGAAGTAAAAAAGATAGGTTGTGTGTTAAGCTTTCTTTTACTTGAAGAATTTAACATTTACTTGTCTTGAAATATTTCTTAGCTTATTTTGTCTCTAGTGTAAAGACTACCATTGTTTTGAATACAAATTTCTTTCATCTAGCATAGTTTTGAACAGAAGGATTTGCAACTTTTGCTGTCTTGATTTTTTCTTTTCTTTTCCTGTAACATTGGTTTTAGAAATCCATACTTGTCTGAAACAGAATCTATCGCTGTGCCTCTTCCCACATCTGAAAATGGAAAAGTCTGGATTTCTGCTCTAGAGGCATCGGGATTCACACGGACACCAGAACAAAATGATGACTTTTGGTTTTTCCTTCCTTGCCCGGTGGGAACATTTTCCAACTCTTCTTCTCAAGGTTCGGAAGGATGCATATCATGCCCTCCAGGTATTGTATAGTTTTGCATTATTATTGTTCCTCCGCGCATCTGGATAAGAAGTCTTTTGATCCCCCCCCAAAAAAGAACCTTCTCCAACAACATTGTTTCAGTTTATTAAGCCCCTCTTTTGTGTTGCATTGGTCCTCCTGTCATAACGACTTGATGATTCTTGAGCCACTCATACTGTGTCCTTTGCTGTTTAGGAGGGTTTTACTGTGACGATGTAGGCTATGTGGGAACGACTGGTAAGAAATGCCCAAATGGTTCCTTCGTAGCGTATGATAACGCACCTGGGACACAAGTGCAAGATTGTAAGACCTGTCCTTTAGGTAAATAAAAATTAATATAACTGAATGAGCAATATTTGCTCATAGTTTCTTTTCTTTTCTTCGTTGACCATTTGGAGTGAATAAGTTATTGTTATTTACTCGCTCAGAAAAAAAAGCAAACACCATCGCGAAAAAAAGTTGGGTATCAAGTGTTTTGGTAAGGACATACTGGTCATTTAAGAAGCTAGTATCGAACCCTCAAAAACGTCTTTCTTCCAACCTTCAGAATTCAGATTCGTTGAAATTGCTTAAATTTAGCTTCGTTTTTCAGACCTCATCACAGTGTCTGGCTTATTCGTATATCATAATTTAGTTCGGACTCGATGAAATTTCAATGTACTAGTTTTATAGTTTGTTTTTTTTGGTTGATTGTCTCTTATTCAAAATCTTGAATGTTTCTTAATCATTCATAGGTACAGACAGTGATCTGTTTGCTGGACTGCGTGCTTGTTCATGCTTGAAAGGTTATTATCGGACTGATATGTTTGGCAAATGTCAAAAATGTGGAAATGGTCTTGAATGCCAGAATGAGTTTGCCACTTTAAAATCTGGTTACTGGTGGAAATGGAGAAACAATACTCACAAAGATAAGTACCAAAGTTTTATAGACAATCTCTTGTCATCTTCGCCGGCCTTGGACAAAGAGAAGGTGCAATATTCATTTCCTTTGCCAACTCCATACAAGTGCCCAGAGGAAAAGTCTTGTAAAGGTGGCATGGATTCCACTTGCGAAGATGGATACAAAGGCCCACTTTGTAGTGTATGTACAAAAGGACACTATAAGAAGTTACACCTGTGTCAAGAATGTCCATCTAAGAAGTTGATAGCAGCACAGCTGTTTGCCGTTGCTGCTATTTTGTTGATAATCATCGCAGCTTGTGTTTGGAAAACCAACAGGAATGGCCAGGAGAGCGAAGTAAAAACCTCTCTCATAGATATGTTCTTATCCAAAATTAAGATCGTAATTGGGTTTTATCAAGTCACCTACGGTTTGCTTGAAGCTTTTTCGTACATCGAATGGCCAGAGTCCATACGGGTCATCAGCAAGTATTCAGAAATACTTCAGTTCAATATACTTGAGATGGCACCAGTTCACTGTGTTATCACCGGATTGCGGGCAGATGCATTCGCTAATTTGTTTTCAGTAATGTTAACAAATGCTACAGTTACTGTGTTCGCGGGCGTCGCCATCAGCGTGTGTAAAGTGATTAGTTTGAGTAAAAGTATCTTGGAAGACGAGCAGAAGTCAAAGAAAATCTCGAATCTCAAAGAAGCATTTTATAAGAATTTGTTTTTCTTTTTGTACGTAACTTACCTCAGCACGTGCTCTAAGACAGCAACTGTCTTGCCGATTGCCTGCCGAGAACTTTGTGAAGACGAAAAAGAAGGGTTTTGCTTGAAGTACTTGAAAGCAGATTATAGCATACAGTGTTTTGATAACCGGTACAACAAATTCATAATAATTGCCTATATTTCGGTCGCCTACATTTTTGCCCTTCCCACAACTGCATTCATCTTTCTCTGGAGAAAACGAAGAGCAAAACAATCGTTAACATATGCCGATCAAGGATTAAGCGACGAAATGATGAAGGGAATGCAATTTCTTTACGAAAACTACAATGGTGCATCTTGGTATTGGGAAATAATAGAAATGTCTCGTAAAGTAATCGTCACATCTGGCCTGATCCTCGTGGGACAAGAAAGCAGGTCCTACATTGGCCTGGCATGGGTCATTGCTGGTATGTACGGAATCATGTTTGCCTGGAATCGCCCTATACAAGACGCATTTGATAACCTATTGATGACAGCATCCGTTGGTGTTACTGTTTTCAATTTGGGTGTTGGGAGTATCAGCAAAATTCCCGCAGAGAACCTGCCTGCAGCGGCGGAATCGTACGTGGAAACCGTTATGTTCAATATATTGGTTCTGGCAGCGAACACGTCGGTGATTGGGCTGCTAGCTTGTAAGAAAATTATGTTGTTGAAAAGAACTTTGATCTAGCTAGAGCTCTTGAGACCAATTCCATTCAAAATATAGCGACCACAACCTATCTTAATTTGTTTTAAATACATCTAAAACGCATGCTACCCTAGGACTAAATGTAGTTGAACAGTTGCAGCTACTTCGACGGCATCCAAAGAAATATCTGTACTTGTGACGACTTAGTCAAGAGGGAAACTAGAATAAGAAACTAGTTACTTATTGTGCTCTTCTTTTCTCAGTTCAGTACATATGGCACCTTTATGAGTATATCATGGAATGGCGAAAAAACCCACAGTGGTCGTTTTCATGCTGCTTGGCCCTGATTCTTCCTCTTGTCGGTTTGCCAGGAGATATAAGTGGATTTGAAAGCTCAAATACAATAGATAACCAGCTAGAAATCGGAGAAGTGGAAATTTCTACTACATCTAACGCCGACCAAGATGACACTCTTAGGGAAAGGAAGCAAAGTAATGGTGACCTGAAGGTGGCCCAAGGTGACAGCACTTTCAGCGTCTGGTCCCAAGCTGAGGATAAAAGAACGTCCCCTGCAGATCAAGGAAGTGGAGCCATTGATGTCCGGGTGGGCGAGAACAAACAAGGTGGTGATAACGATGGAAATAATGGCTACCATGTGGTGGATAAACTTAACGATGAAAAAGAGGGAAAAAGCCCCATTGCCACTTCTCTGAGATGTAGGTCCAACAAATGCCATCAAGGGACACAGACGGTGTTTGCGCGACTGTGGAGCATAAGCCAGTAAAGGGTACTTGGAATAAGTAGTCTGTACGTGCACGACATTTGACATTTTCCTTCGCCTGTTATTGCGAAAGCGCTGTAAAATTTCCACAGGAAGTACGTGTAAATAAAATTCGTTCATTGGTATTATAATTTTTTATGCTGAAATTACTAACAAATGATTAATCGATATCACTCGTGTTGCTAGAAGTTACTGGAAACTGGCCTTAACACGTTTCTCCATGTGCGATAATATATGCCTGACTGCAAAACATAGAAGCCAACTTGACATTCAAGAACGGTCGACAAACTTAATCTTAACCGGTTTGTCTGGGACGGAGAAAAACTTTTGACGCAATTCTACTGGCTCATGGTGATACTCGAAGCGAAATCTCTGTAGTAACTGCAAAAAAGAGAAGTAAACAGTAAGAAAAGCCAAAAAGGACGGGACGAAGAAGGAGGGGGAGGAGAAGAAGGAAGATTTGTTGTTTAAAGTTGTTTTTGTTGCTGTTATTGATACATCTTATACATTTGTTTGTTTATATGTGTATTTGACGTAAACAAAACTTTACAGAACGGTCTCCCTGTTTGCGTTAGGAGGTGATTGTTAACATTTAAAAAGGGTTTCGTTCCTGTGATTGAAGGGCTACTTTAAGTTGAAGATTTCACCACTAACTGATTGTCGAGTAATTTATTTTGTACTTGTAGTAGTAGAAGTCAACTGAAAATTCAATTAATATTGCAAAAAAGGTTACTACGCAAGTCAATTTCGGTGGAAGCGATGACAGGCAAATAGACTTACAATTTGTATTCCATATGTGGCTAATAAGCTTCGACGTGTGATCGGTGGTGACACTTTGCAAATGCATAAGTTGCGTAACGAACTTCGTACTTTTAAATAACTAGTCGCCTGATCTATTTTTCCCGCGTCGCGCTAAGTTGAGGTGTCGGAGCTAGGATAAGTAAATATTAAAAAAAAACTAAGCAAACGGCTTGAAAAAAATGCAAATCAAAAAGTACTAACCTTACACATAAGCACGTACATCTCCAACTCAGCCACGCGACGACCTAAGGGAAATGGGAGCCACGCTTTAATAGTGAAGTCACGGCTTACTGCATGGGCGAAAGCAACCCAGAGTAAAACAACAACAACAACAACAACAACACAATCACACTGTTAACTAGAAAGGAAACCACAAGGCAGGGATTAGTTACGATAATGCGAAGCAACGATTACTGCCTAGCAAACGCCGCAAACACAATGGGCAGATGGATAGTTTTCCAAGACTTGTTTTTAGTCATCTTTATCATATAGAAAAAGAGCTGTAAAAACCAAAATGATCTCATGTTATTTTCGTGTGTGTATTAATCGTAGTTGTAACGTATATTTGTAACCCTTTTACTAATGTGTGTGTAATTGTAATTTGAAGTTTCTAAGTTGAAAAAGTGACTTAGAAAAAAAAATTCCTGCTGGTGATTTAATGATAATTCCGTCTGAGTACCGTAATGGAACAAGAGTGATCAGTCAAGCCTGCACTGTCCTTAAATAAGGGCCTGTTTACATGGAGGTGGGGGACCCCAGGTAGGTGAGGTAACCCGCTTAGGTGGGGTAACCCGCCTGTCCATATAATCTCTCATTTTAATGTGATCGCGTTTACATGATACGTGGGGTGACCCGCCTCATGTTACCTCACCTACCTCGGGTCCCCCACCTCCATGTAAACAGGCCCTAAGGTACTTCGAAGATCAAAACAATCCGCACGCCTTTCCGCTTCCCCCTCCCCCCATTCAAAGTTTGGGTGTTTATTGCTTCTCTCAAACAGCGGCGGCACAACATTACTTAAGGGGGGAGGGGAAAGCTACATTTGTCGCAGTTTTGAAGTTGGCAAAAGGTCAGAAAGGCCCTTTAGCACAAAGTGTCTTTACTAAATTTGTCACCGATTAAAGATTCATATCAGCTCTCTTTTCAGAACTTAAGATAATTATATTAGTCTCTCACTTACAACTAGAACATATAGAACAGATTAGAAAATATATCGAATAGTATCTCTTCTTACCAACACACATGCGAGGTCCAAATCCAAACTGTAGATGAGAAAAAGGGTGAACCTCTTTACTTTCTCTTAGCCAGCGCTCCGGTTTGAACTCCAAAGGGTCTTTAAAGTACTTGTCTGAGCGTGTCGTGGCATATAAATCCATAAATACGAGAGTCTGGAAAAAAATTTATGCTAATGAAAAATTGAAAGTTTTTTACCATGAGTGTTTCTTATCCTGCACATTAGTGGGTTGGTGGTGCGAGGAACGCATGTGCAACCCTGAAACACACGCCTGCTTCGATGGTAGACAAAAGCATTAGTCAAGAACAAATGAGCGTAATCACACTCTTGAATGTGTAAGGGCCAAGTACTAACACTCACTTGAGCTGGAACAAGGTATCCCGATAAAACAACCTCCTCTTCCAAAATCCTTGCAATCACTGTAGAACTTGGAGTGAGTCTAAAATAATAGCAATAATAATAGAAATAATAATAATAATTAATACGTCAAAATACTTTATTAAAATCTTATAAAAAGCTGCACACAAAACTTCAGTAAAATACCCCAAAAAAGAAAACGTCAATATCAATACAAAATTCCGGAAAAACCTCTTCGCAATTCAAGAAATAACATAAGTTAAAAAAAAACAAGTCAAAAGTAACAGTGGATGACATAAACGTCAATGCGCTGATTCTAATCATACGGATAAGTTTCTGATCCACGAGCAAGATATAAATCTATTGCTGTTCATTTTCCGTACCAATTTCCCGATAGGAAGACGTAAGTTAACATTAAGAGATCGATAAAAAACATTTAAAAGTAAGGAAACACATCAATAGTCCATTCGGGCTCGAGGAATAATTGTTAAATATTCACCGCGCCAGGCGGTGCATATGAAGCAAAACAAAATCGCTGTCCTGATTGAACTGGGTTTTCTGCCAAGTTTCAGACTAAGAACTTTTTGAAAATACAAGAATACCCCAGTGTTGATGATTTTGAAGGTAAGAAAAGACTTCATGGTGTTTAAACAGCGTGATTTATTGTGAAGTGATTTACTATGATTGACTTTCATACGCTCGAAGCAATGTTATTACCACTACAGAGGAAAACGAGGCCGCTTTGTCACTGTTTTGTGAACTTGGGATTTCCTCGCAAGACCAATTTTGTCTTGAAATAGAAGTTAATCAATCGTAGCCGCTGTTGACAGCATTTGCAAGAAGCGAGAAAAGAAACTTTCTGATTCACGGTGAGTTGACAGAGGCAAATACAGCTCTGTGTTTCTTCTCAGAAACGGGAGTTATTTCAACTTTAAACGTTTTTTTTCAATTATTGATGCTAAAGCTGACAAAAAAAAATTAAAACTATGATATGCTATGTTTGAAAATACTGCAGATCTTGGAGGGTGTTATCCACCTCCGCCTTCGGCCTCTGTGGATAACACCCTCCTCGATCTGCAGAATTCTTCATATCCTACTCAGCCTCATTCAATAATTGCTAAATTTCTACAATATTTAATTCGCCTTCGGCGAATAATTGTTAATTAAAGTACTGAACATTCAATTTCCCTTAAAAAATGTACATAGTATGGTTATATATTTGGCTGAATATTGCAAGCGAGCAAGGTAGTCGTCAAAAAAAAAAATAAAGCCTGTTCAACTTTTCCGTAGACGCGTGCGATCAACTCGGAAGTAAAACTTTACTTAAACCTGTCTATTATACTTAGTGAGGAATATGCAATTGCAAAATTAATCTTCTCTAATTTAACCTCATGGACTCCTTAAGGCACGCCTTGAGATAGCGTAGTTTGGCGATATGCTGAGGTGTGACGTCATCATCTTTCCCCAAAACACTTTCTATCTCTTGATAGAGCTTTTCTTGGACCTCAGGAAATCGTGCCAAGTTATACAGCCACCAGAGGGTAGAAGATGACGTCTGCATAGAAAGAAGACGAAAAATTGTTTATTATTATTTTTTTTTCATTAACCGCACTAAATAGCAGTCTACTCGAGTTTGAATTTTATTGCTCATTATGTAAATGTAAAAAATAAATGCATAAATAAATAAACTAGTAGTAACCAAAGGTTACGGAATGCGGGCGACACGGTCGAAGGTCAAAACGCTTTTGCTCCAGCCGCTTGCTTTGCGTAAGTTTCACGTGACAGATGGTCAAAACAGATAGAAAGTCGAAACGCGCGTGATCAAAGTGCGTTCTGTGCATTTTATACATTCTTAGTGGAAGTCCAAACGAATGCTTGCTACATACATGCGACGCATGGGTAATAACAACCTGAGATTAGGATTGCAGGCTCCTCTTGTCGCCCGCAATAAATGAAAATAAAAAATGAAAAGCTTTTTGAAACTGTCTAAAGGTCTAACCAGAAACGGTATGTCTAAAAATAATGTGATATGCGTCACTGAGGAACCGCGACCTCATTCAACATGGCCGTTTTCTTGAATTTTATTAACATACAGGTTTCTTGAAACAGATCACAAACTGAAAAATGTTCGTTCTTGTTGTCTTTGATTTGCTAAAGCGAAAGGTTTTTTTTTACTTTTGATTTTTTATATCTTCTTTGGACCAAATTTACGATTAAACGTGTGCGAAAAACTAGTAATATCTCCCAAAATGTTTATTATTACTAATAATATTACTATATTATTATTTTTATGATTATTAATTATTAATCTTACCGTATCAACGCCAGCACCGACGACATCAATTGCGTGTCCACTGACCTCCTCTAACGTAAGATCTTCCTTCATGAGTAAATATGTCAACAGTGGAACAACTAAATCAAAGAAGCAAATTTAACCAACGTTGTTGGCAGATGGTTTACACCAGGAAGAAATTTTGCATAGCTAATTTATCCCACGCCAGTCTCCTTGACTTTTCTCCGTTTTCAAAAAAAAATTCGCGTCCACTCTTACCGTTTTCTCATCGTTTTCGCCCGCCCGCCCACAAGTACACGATGAATCGATTTGAAAACGATAACTTACCCGACTGCGCATGCGTGTTCGCTATTATGAACCCGCAAAATAATAAATTGGCGCCATCTTTGAATTTCTTTGGTGTGGATTTATATTCTTGTTGTGACGTTCTTCAAAGTCAACAAAGTCAAAGTAAAGGGAGATCCAGCCTTCCGCCTCTTGACACCGGTAGCGAAAGTAACCTGATAATAGGTTCTTCCACCTCCTGGAATAATCAGCTTGAGGAATTAACAAAGCTAAATTTGCTTGAAAACAAGCAATTAGGTTAGAAATAAGCCGAAGCATAAAAGACAAGAAAGGGAAGCGCCCGTCCGCCATTTTGAGTAAGTTTTTAACATTGCGCGGAGTAGATTGGAACTGATAGTGCGTCTTCAGCGTTCTCGAAAAGTTCCGTTTTCGTCTGTCCACACCTACACGGGAAAACAGCGTTTTCAAAAAGTTCCACTCTATAGAGTGTTTGCGAAAAATTCCCTTTTCATTGATCGTTTTCATCGAATACGTGTGGACGGAAGCCGTATCCGTAAAGAAAAAGTTGCGTTTTGAAATGAAAACGGATACGTGTTGACAGGGCCTAAGACTAAATATAATGAACAAATAATTAGGATAAAGAGGAAGCAAAACAAAAAAGACAAAAAGCAGCAAAAAACAAGTGTTATTTACAAGTGGTAAAGTAGCTAAGAAGAAATGTTTTCAATCTGGCCTTATAATACGTTAACGCACCTTGAGCGTCGTCCTGATCAAGTCCCTTTTCATCCACGTCTTTCAGTTCCCTCATCTTCTTTTCAACAAAACTATGTCCGATTTCCAGTATTAAGTCAGCGTTCTTAAGAAACTTCTTAAAGACTGGTGTGTCTATGTATTGGTAGGCAATTCTGCTAAATATATTAAATGTAAGTTGTTGGGCAAGTTCAAGGAAGTTGTTAACGGCCTTTGTGAATTCCAGTGCTACCTGAGGCGGAGGATCTTCATATAATCCGAGACGAGTATCAAATGCTAGTGTACCAACACCTGCAACAGTTTACAAGGATAATAAAGCTGGGGTATACAGGAGGACACGAAGGGTTTATAGAGTTCATACAAGGCTGGCTCAAGAAGGAAATGTGGCTCCTCTGTGTGGCACTCTAGCCTAACAGAGATGGAGAAGCCATTCACTATGTTAATTTGCGCCACGCGTATCGAATCCTGAAAGGACCTGACATGCGTAACTAGGTGATTTCGTTATACAGCATTACAGCTGTGACTATAATTGAATCCTCCTCTTCCTCCCAAGTCCGTCATCCCCATTCGGGGCTCTCGTTAGACAATTATTAGATTTTAACAGACAACATGTGATTGCCTGACAAAATAATAATAATCGGATTATGATGATGATAATGATAATGACAACAGAATGATAATGCTAATGCTAATGACAATAATAATAAATATTATCATTCGAAGCTAATTTTTCTTTCTTTTCATTGGCCGAGAGCCCACCACGTGACCTGCAAATGACGGCCTACAAATAATGGTCCGCTCATGCGCAATGCCGTCAAACAGTGTTTGGCTGCAAATGATATTCTGCTCATGCGTAAAGGAAACCGTGCTTTTCTCCTTCTTGCGATCGCTCTTGAGTGAAAATGGCAGATCGCTTCGCTTCCGAAGGATATTCATTAAAAAAAGCAAACTCGGTGATGGAATGATAAAACAATTATTGAACTCGGTTGTCGCAAAATATCGTGATTTTTGGTCTGCTCGCCACAGACAAATCACGATATTTTGCTCAACCTCGTCCAATAATTGTTAAATATCGACAGTTCTTATACATAACAGTTTTACCACGTAGTGACGATGCAAATGTCATCTACAGTTGTCATCGACTTCTCCAAGCTTACCTTCTAAAGACCATCGATTCAGTTCCTTGTCCAAGTCAGGAATGTGATCATCTTGCTGGTAAGCTTCCTTTAGTTCGACAAACCTTGCTACAGCGTCCTTACTTACAGCATTAAAGTTAACAATGTTTTCTTCCACAATCTTTGGGCGCATGAGTTTCGGAGCGATGGTTTTCCGCAATCTGTGCCATTCTTCTCCATCTCTGTCAGAAAAAAGAAAGAATGAAGCAGAAAAATCCGAAGATCGAAAGATGGAAAGTTTTACAAAAAGAAGCCTTGTGACAATCTTAATAAGAAAATTTCTTGAGAGTTAACTAATTTCCTAAGAGTTAACACATGTTCTAAAGTTTTTCAGTCTTGGGAAAACAATAAATGAAAGTAAACGTTCCCAGATGTATTTTCTAGATACAACCTTACGGCTCCTGCGATTTCTGATTTCCTAATAGGCCCTTTGAAGTTCGCTAGTCAGTCACCTAGTAAAGTGCGTTTTTTGCTCTCCGGAAAGGCGTTTTTGAGTTGAGTCTATCTCATCTGTCTGGCATTTGTCTTCTGTGTCTTCGCGGGGTGTTTTACACTGCCAACTTTTTTTTCCACCGGTTGTTCGAGATTAGTGCACATACAACTCGTGAGGCCAGCGAGTGTTGTAGCTGCTTTAACGATCGCTCTCCCTTTCAATCTCCATGTCTCTCTGACGCCTCTACAGCCAGGTTGAACGCATTCATCAGGTCAAAGGAAGCAATGTATAGGGGCATACAGTTTTCTACACTTCACCTGAGGTTGGCGAAGGGACTATTCCAATTAGCTATAGTCGCTATACTGCCCATTTATATCTTCTGCACTAGTTTAAATCGTTAACAGCCCCACGAGCATTTGTCAAGAATTTGTTAGAGTTTGAGTTGGTTGGGACATTTATCATGAAAGGCCTGCCCGAGGTGAGACTTGCTTATTGCCGAATGTCAAATTTTCTTATCCTTTTCTTCGTCTTTTTTTTAAGCAAAACATATGCTCTTTAATTTCCAAACACCTGCATTAATATGCACACTTGTGGCGTAGGCGTTTAAGAATTAAACCACAGCTTTTGTTTCGGCAAGGATAGCGTGACGAGCCAAAGCAAGGACCGGAAAACAGTATTTATACATGTAATTGATGTATGTTTGCAATTAACTTCGTCGCGAGATCTTCAAGAACTAAAAGGAGGGGGTTTAGATGAGATCGACTTAAAAATTTACTTCCCATGTAAAAAAAAAACGAAAAGTAAAGAACAAAGAGTCGTTTCCGCCTGAATGGTCCCGTTTATTTAAATGTTTGACTGATTACACATCATACATGATGATTCCGGCCAGAACTGGCTCTAGCAGGAAAAGGGTGCTAAACTCAAGAAGGGATCAGAAGTATTTCTTTGAACTCATTTTTCTTGTGGAGTCAACGCGCCGCTGCTGTTGAGCATTATCGCTGTGGCTATTATTACTTGGCAGCCGGGAAGGATCTTACAAAAACTTATTAAGTTATATAATTCGAAGTTATGATATTACATGAGGCTAAATGCCCGGCAGTCATGTTATGAAGCAAGAGTGTAGCGTGATTGTGATTGTGAGATGGCGTGATTTTATTCCTTTTAGATTTTGTTATTAATAGTTTCACTTGTCTGTCAGACCGACAGAGAACTTGATGACAGATCGGATTAAAAACTAAAGCTTACAGATTCACAGAAGTCAGTATTTTGTGTAGTGTGTGAGCGAGCCATTGTACTTTGAGGATTGAAGCTGTGAAATAAACCCTGTTTTTGCTTAAAACTGTGATATCGTGAGGAACGGCCCTTCGGCATTCACGACAGTCAGAAAATTTGCTAGAATTTGTGCAAAATCCCTTTTTCTAATCGTTTGAAAGTATTCCATCTTTATTTAGAATAACCAAGCGATCAGCAAAACAAAACTGGCTTCCCAGCTGAGCGGTTGTGGTTTCTTGGGCATAGAGAAGAGTCCACTAGAAAAATTTCGTGAGTAGTTGTGCGTGACTCACAGGCACGATTTCATACAGGCTATAGAATACCCGCCAACCTCAAAGCGGAGCTGGTAAATTAAAAAGCCTTCTCTTAAGCTCCAGAATACATGCACACTAGCCTCGATTAGTTTCCCAAAACAATCGGAGAGAGAGTGCCTTGATTTTGAAACTTTACTTCGCAACCTCGATCGAGACGCCTAACTTGAACAGCTTGATATACTGGTGGTGCTCCTGAATCTTGGAAAAACGTTCCTCTGATTCTCCTCAAAATATTCTGTCATGGTTTAGAATTGGAGAGTAACGAGAAAAAACAGAGTTTCTTAACCAGAGGTTAAGTATCACTCAGTTTTGAGTAGGCATAGTCTATGTGATGGTTGACTCAAAGGCACGGTATGCCCGGCAATCCGATTTGTCTAGGGAATTTAAACATTAAGTGTCTCTTTAGCCCTCATTCAAAGTATTTGATCGACCTTCAGAGTAGCCAAGCAGGTACGAAGGGTTCAATAAACCGCTAAACATACGGTGTGATAAAGCAGACTGCTGCGGGTATTTAGCTTGGATGAAAACGTGCCAGTGAGTCACGCAATGCTTCACGAAGTTTTTCAGCGTCGACTCTACTCTATGAACAAAAAACCACAACCGCTCAGCTGCGAAGCCGTTCTTGTTTTCCTGATCGCTTGGTAATTCTAAAAGAAGATAGAATACTTTCAAACGATTAGAAACAGGGATTTTGCAGAAATTGTAGAAAATCTTCTGACTGCCGGGCATTTAGCCACATGTAATATTGTAACTTCAAATTATGTTTTTTTACAAGCAATCATTAGTCATTGGTTTACTTACACTTGAGTTATGCCTGGGAAATGATTCCTTCGTTTGCGGTGCTCGACCATAAAATCAAACATCAGCCTACGCGGATATTTTCCTTCTGCCCTAAAAACCTTCTCAAAATCGTCTGGGTCTTGAACGTGTAAAACCTCGGTCGGCATCAGCATCAAATTTTCTTTGTAAATTGGACCAAGCTCGTGATACAAGCGTTCAGTTATTTTGTAAGCTTTGGTAAAGCCCTCGGTCTTTGTACAAAGATCGTACATGAACTTCAAGCCATTGGGTTCTGGAATTACTCGGTAAGGTCGTACTCCATCGAAAGTTTCTGGGCTTCCTACCTGTTTCGGCTCTGATCTCTGTGATCTCCAGAACAGCGTTAAAGGTTTACGATAAGTTTTTGTAAAATCGAGGATATTCCTGCGAAAAGCGATCCTTGGGGACAACATTTAGTTTTGAATTTAGTGGGATGTCGCAGGTTTACGAAGTACTTGAGGACTTGAGAGAAGACTGACCGGAATGAATGTCAAGAAGGTCATGTTGAGCCTGCAAAAACCTTTCGTGCGGTCAATTCTATTGACTTGGATAGGTCATATATGAAGTACCTATCTGGCTTTGTCTCGGAAAAAAAATTATAGGGAGCTTAAGCAAAGACGTTTTTGACCGACGCACGTCAACCGGAAGTGAGGCATTCTCCCTTTTTATATACCTTGACTCTAACAAATTTGTATTGCTAAGTTTCTTTTCTCTTATAATGAGGATTTACTCGACAGTTTCAACCAAACCACTGCCCAATGATGCAGAACGTCTACTGTTCCGGTTGAGGTCCGTCGCTCAAAAACGCTGTTGCTTAAGCTCCCAGAGGGGTCACAAGATTTCTTTGCATTTCTTTGTACTTGCTCGAGTAATAAACATAGCCAGGGCTAAAAGCGAAGCTCCCATTAATAAATTTATTATTTAAATCAAACAATAAACTTGTAATCCACAAATAATGAACTCGCCTTTCGAATTTTGACCAATGAGAGCATAAAAATTAGACGTAGAGCGTGACCAACGCGTAACTATGGTGAGAAAAGTCAAAAGCAACTGTCTTCCCTGCCTTTAACAGCTGGCTGAATTTTCGCTTCCGAGCTCCTTCCGAGGTCAGTTTGAAATCAAAATTTTAATAGAGCGGCACATAAACACAAAAGGTTTGATCAATTCACGCTCGCGCGTTCTAGTCAATTTTCTAACTATAAAGACACTAATTTAGAAAAAACTTTATAAAAGGACATCTGTGAGCAGGGAATGCGTCAGCACAGAATATAATTGTCGGCAAATTACAAATTTTCGGGTATGTGAAAGACACGATGAGGTAATAGGACGTAATGACGACGGCATGCTTTTACATTTATGGGTGGAATCCACCTGCATCTCATCATTCTTCCCTCTATAAAGAGATATAAAACAAAAACACTAACTAGGGATGTGTCTGGTAAAATTATGAGTTTGGATATCACACTGATAAATTTTGATAATAACAGTGACGTCAGTGACGTCAGTCGTTTACAATATAGAGTGTTTTCACTCACTTGGCCAGCATCTATGCAGATTTATTGGAACAAAAGAAAGCGTTTGCATAAGAAAAGAGTTCAACTCCCAGAGGATTGATTTGGGACACCAACATGGCCGCCGTTTCATTGTTTTGGGACACTAATATGGCCGCCGTGACGTCATGTGAAAACACTCTATAGGAAGGAACTTGAATCATCCGCCATTTTGAATTAATTAAATAAATTTATCCTGCTTACAAATGGAATAGCTAGACATAAAACGTTTTTTTTTTTGTTTTTGTTGTTATGTGAATAGGTTATGGAAAACATGCCAGCCAATTTCGGTTGCCAGGATAAGGTCAATATTTGATGTATACATCACAAAGACTTAAAAAATATTTCTAAATAAAAGTCCCTAAGTTTGGCGACCATAATGGTTTGAGGCCTTATGTGCCACAAGGCGCCAAGAGCATAGACGATGGTGTAAAAGTTGTTTAAATTTAAGCCGAGGGAGCCTCAAAAACCCTTTCCGGTCTGAATCAGATTCTAAAAAGGGTGTTGTAAGAAGCTGTAGAACCTTTCCCTTGTAACGTTCTCAAAAACGTTCGATAAACTTGATTTTGACCGGTTTGTCGGGAACAGTAAGCATCTTTTGACGTATTTCTAGTGGCTCGTGGTGATACTCGAGGCGAAATCTCTGAAGTAACTGCAATAAAGAGCGATAAAAAGTAAGAAAAAAGGAAAGGAGGAAGACGGGAGGCGAGGCTAGGAGGGAGGAAGAGGAGGATGGCGGGAGAGGACGAGATGAAAGAGAAGGAGGACGAGGAGGAGGAGGACAGTGGAGGGGAGGAGAAGGATGAGGGGGAGTAGGATGATTGAAAGGGGAAAGAAAAACATGCAGAGGGGGGGGGGGGGGGTAACAGTCTCATTTTCTGAAGAGATGTACAACGTTTCCAGATATAACAGTACTGACCCTGCATATTAGCACGTACATCCCTAACTCAGCCACACGACGACCTACAAGAAAAGTGCAGATTATGCTTTAATACTGAAGTCTCAGCATACTGTATGGCTGAAAACAAGCCCCCTCCCCCGGCCTAACAACAACAACAACGAAATCAAAATCATAATCTCACCAAAGGACATTGATTCAGCTAGCTAACTGCTTAATTTTTCTGCAATGGACAAATTGGGACAAAGTTTCATTTGTGGTGCTCTTTTTTTTTTTTTTTTTTACCATACATCCCCACTGCCTGCCACCAGCCCTCATACATCTCCACAATTTTCCTGGGTTTCAAATTGTAGAAAAAAGATTGATCTCCTTTCTCCCCCCGGGCATTTGACTGGAGTTTAACTCCTTACAGGGGGGATTTTGACCCAAAATGAGGCCCGCCCAGTCGGGCGTTTGATTTTTGTGTCAAAACGTTGGTGAGCGGTCGAGAGCAAAAGGATTTCGTAATTCTTTCATTCAGCATGTGCTTGCTCAAAAAACGGAACATGTCTAGACCAAAATTGGAAAAAAAAAAACATTAAACTAACTAAATTATTACATAGTATATTCTGAGACTTAAAATGAGAATATTCTTGTGAGTGCCTCAGGAGGACATGAGTCACTGTATCGATCCAAGTTTGATTACATCACCCTCTCAGTTACCGAACTAACGTACATGGAATAACGTCTCAATTCTTACCAACACACATACGAGGCCCAAATCCAAACTGCAGATGAGAAAAAGAATGAACATCTTTAGTCCCTCTTAGCCAGCGTTCCGGTTTAAACTCCAAAGGATCTTTGAAGTACTTGTCTAAGCGTGTCGTTGCATATATAACTCCATCGAGATAAGAGTCTGTAAAAAGTCATTTATAGTGATGAGAACTTTAAAAAAAGGTTTCTAACTTTGGTGTTTCTTATCTTACGACATTGACCATGGGACGAAGAACGTAGGGCCCCACCCTCTGCGAAACCAACACAAATGTCCCCACCCTCTAGTCCCAGCCAAATTGTGTGATTAAGGCCTGTTTCAAACGTGGTGCTACTGCCGTGCTAAGCTGGCTCGACTGTAGCTCGACTGCAGCACGACATTAGCACGACTTGGTTTCAGACGTCGAATTTAATTCACTCGAATAGAACGGTTGTTGCCGAAAACATAACACAAGAATAAAGAAACGGTTTTGCAAACTTTTAAATGTATTCTAATGTATTTCTAATTTATGAATTGAGTTCAGCACGGCAGTAGCGCGACGTTTGAAACCAAGTCGAGCTACTACCGTGTAGCACGGCAAGGCTTGCCCTGCTACACAGCAGTAGCACGACTTGGTTTCAAACGTCGCGCTACTGCCGAACTAAAGTCGAATTTAATTCGATCAGTTGAGTTCGGCACGGCAGTAGCACGACGTTTGAAACGGGCCTAAGTCATATTGGATTTTCGTTATGAAAGAGATACCCAGAAAGGGGCACAAGATCAATATGTAGCGATCCATGCTAATGGGGTCTGGGTTTAAGACCCTATACGGTACAAACTCATCCCAAATTTGTGGGAGTACCCACCCTTGATTCCCCACTCTTAAATGTCAGGAGGCCGACAATTTAGCAGGACGGTCCTACCACTTACTTGAGCTGGAACATGGTATCCCGATAAAACCACATCCTCATCCAAAAACCTGACATTGGCTGTAGTACTTGGAGTCAGTCTAAAAAACAACAAGAATAAGAAGGCAGAATTGTTTTCTTTTTTACTCACTTTGTTTAAAGCACGACCCTTTCTGGCGGAAAAAACGGGGCGTATTTTCGGAATTTTGCGATATTGTGGGAAAAGAATTGGACAAGGGAAATCATTGTTTTTTGCTATATATCCATTTTTTAGAGAGAAAAAATACATGGCTTCCACCCTTACCCTGATGTCGGCCTGCGGCCGACACCCGACGAAAGCTCCTCGTCGCACGCGAGAAAAAACCTCTGGTACCCAGGGTAGAAGCCCCTAAACCCCGATTACATTAAGCAATAAAAATGTAATAGTACAATTTATCTTCTTTTGAATTCATAGTTTTACCTCATGGACTCCTTAAGATAACGTAGTTTAGCGAGATGCTGAGGTGTCACGTCCCTATCGTTTCCCAAAACACTTTTTATTTCTTGGTAAACCTTTTCTTGGACGGTAGGAAATCGCGCCAAATTATACAACCACCACAAAGTAGCGTTCGATGTCTGCACGGGAAAGAGGCAAAAAAAAAACTTTAATTTTTCCATCTGCGCAAGATAGAATCTTACTGTTTCATTACCGCTTAGCAGTTTATATTTCGTTATTCGTCACTTTGAGAAAAGTTTTCGGCCGGAGAGCATCTTGTAACGCCCTGAGATGGCACAAAGTTAATACGATTCGCAGAGTCTGCATCGCCCAATATCTTACCGTAGTCTCGTTTAATTTCATTTGGATAAACCGATCAATTACTCTGATCAGGGCTGAAACAGAAAGTTACCTTATTGGGTCGCTTGTCTTGTACCTAGCCTCCCACGCAGGCGTTTTTAGGGGAGCTCGTGTTTCGTTCCTCTGTGGGAAGGGATGGAAAACGAGCTCCCCTAAAAACGCCTGCGTGGGAAGCTAGTCTTGTACCAAGCATAAAAACGCTTTGTCGGTGTTAGCTTAGGTGACTGTGCCTTACTTAGAAAACAAATTCTCAGCTTTGGAAAATTGGATCAGCGGGCACTTGGCTTTTATCCATAGGCTATAGACTACGAGCAGTCTCTTTTTTTCTTCGTCCACTGAGCGAAACACGCGAGACAAGCAAATGACCACGCACGTGACTGAGCCCCTCACTAAATCTGAAGTTAAGGGACTGCTCGCAGTCTATCCATAAGCCTGTTTGAGGAGATCAGGGGTGATAATTTGTGTGCTATGTTTCAATGTTTATTGTAGCTAATCCATGCAAAATCCCGTCATTTATCGGCCCGAGAAAATAGTAGTATTTTGCTAGCTATTTAAGTTGTTATGTAAACCTTAACCCCGCCTTAACCAGGCACTTTTGACAGCAATTCACTCGACTTGAAAATTTTTAGACTGAAACGCGGACACCGGCTTGAAGCTTCACGGAGTCAGATTAAATTTGGGCGCAGTGAAATGCTACTGGGGACCATTTACGTACTGCCTGGGGTCAGATAAAGGCTTTTGATCGGTCTTTGAGTGATTTTTTATTGTTGTAAATTGCCAGGTAATAGAATGAGTTGATTTTTTTGCCAACCCGGCTTTCAAAACTCCAGGTATCTTACCGTGTCAACACCGCCAGTAACAATATCAATTGCATGTCCATTAACCTCCTCGGGAGTAAGGTCTTCCTTCATGAGTAAATATGCCAGTAGTGGAACAACTAATTAGAAGAAGTACGACAAAATTCATTGTATCTTGACCGATAAGGAGATGGAAAGTGAGAACAAATAGTGGATTACCCTGGCTACAGAGGTCTGTTCTCAAAATACCTAATATGAAAGAAACCGTATCGATAAGAAAAAAGTACCCTCTGGAACCCAGGGTAACAGTGGATTCACATAGTCATTAATATTTTTGGCCAGGTATTAAACGAACTCTAACTTAGTAAACTATTTATGAGGTGTTATGAGAGGGATTTTCACATTGCAGATAGATAATGGGGAGCTAAAGCAACGTCACCCAAACAGCGAATTTGCGCTGTTTCAATCTTCATCGCTCTTATTCCAACTCGAATTTTAATTTGTCAAATGTTCGCGATTTTTTCAGGAGTTGAATTCTAAACCAAACGACTGTGGCTAAGTAAGAAAAAGAAAATCGCTGTCGTGTGTTCTCGTCCTCCATAAAGGGTGAAATAAGGAAGGTTCACGTCGTTGTCGTGCAGTGACCAATGTACTGTACAAAAAAGCGTGATGCACGGGAAAAGTTGTTGTTTTCACCAATTTAAACTTGACGTTCTCGTTGCCGTCCCCGTCGTCGTTGCTTAAGCTCCCTAATTAAACTTTACTAACGGATCCTTTCCAGACGTTTAAGCCTTTCTATTTTTCTTTTTTTGACATCATAAAGACCTGATAGACAAGAGGTTAGCCTTCTTTCCTCAGGCTCCGCCCTCGTTTCTCGCCGCCCGCCCCTCGCGCGTTCCCTCGTTTCTCGTGCTCGCGTGCTACCGTGTCTCAAAAGAAAAATAAGAGACTGCTCGCAGTCTAGCCGAAACTCTTTATTACCGAGACGAGAAGAAATGACCTCATTGTTCCGTTAATTCTACTAATTCCGTAATTAAATGGGTCAAGCGACTAGATATATGGTCACATTCTAGGTATTCCAGGAGTTATTCCCTTTCTAGAATGATAACATGCCTATCATCAATAATTGCGCACGCTTGTTTCGTTAAAGAGCAGAAATAAAGTAGAACCGCTACAATGTTATTACGCTTTGGTGAGTTGAATGGACAAAAAAGCTGCAAACTGGTACAAACCATCAAAAACAGAACTGAATTGTTCATTGCTTTCAAGCTCTGTATATGTATCGTCATCAAACTTTATTCTACCTTGTAGTCTAAAGAAATATGCTGCACTGAGCCCTACGGGTGCGCTTGTTTCCAAAAAAAGCCAATACCGCAATTCATTTTGGGGAAAGCGGATTCCATGTATAAGATCGCTGAGATGACTAAATTTTATCTTAGCGATAGTTGCCGGTCAGTCACAGCTAAGTTTATTGCGCAGTGATTTCAGTTTTCGTAGCGGTTATATGAAAAACGGGTTGTCAATGAATAACCTGCCCTAGGTATATTGTTTACGCACCTTGGGCGTTACTCGGATCAATTCCCTTCTCTGCCATTATATCCAGTTCCCTCATCTTCTTGTCAACAAAAACTTGCCCGATTTCAAACAAGGCGTCGGCATTGATAAGGAACTTCTTAAAG
This sequence comes from Porites cylindrica, assembly GCA_964035525.1. Classification (NCBI taxonomy): domain Eukaryota; kingdom Metazoa; phylum Cnidaria; class Anthozoa; order Scleractinia; family Poritidae; genus Porites; species Porites cylindrica. The sequence continues at coordinate 6,657,071 of OZ037786.1, read as the reverse complement.
GTTGGTGTGTCTATGTAAGGGCGAGCAATTCTGCTAAATACATTAAACAGAAGCTGTTGGGCAAGTTCGAAGAAGTTGTTAACGGCATCTGTGAATTGCAGTGCTGACTGAGGCGGAGGATCCTCATACAATCCAAGACGAGTATCAAATGCTAATGTACCAATACCTGCAATGGTTAACAAGAATAATAACGAGGCGGGTGCACAGAGGAAAATGGAGGGCTTTTATAAATGTTTCCCCTTACAAAGCTGGCTCAAGAGTTTTGGCCCCGCGGTGAAATGGCGCTTCCATTCAGTCCCGAGCAATCAAGAAGCTCACTGAGGAACTAGGCCATTTACGGGAAAAGAAAACGTCGAAACAAGGATTTAAGGTCACACCTAGGAATCCAACTCGAATCCTCCCACACAGAAGGGCCTCCGATCACTAGCCGGCTGTGCTATTCCTCGAACCTTGGACTAAAGATTTGGGCAAAACTTCGGCTTGGAAATAGAATTTTGGGCCTCCCTGCTCACAGGGCCCTCGATAGAGAATGATTAATCGCCGGGCGTAGTTAATCGATAAAAATCCATATTGGAAATCGATAGGAATCGAAGTCACAGAAGAAAAATCGATTATGATCGATTAACAAAATCGATAACAATCGAACGGAATCGATAGTAATCGATAAAAAAACATTATCGACTTCTATCTGAAAATCATCGATATTAATCGAAGTCACAACCTTTTTCTTCGATTTCTATCGATCGATATCGGAAATCGATATTCATCGATGATTGATATCGATTACTATCGATTATTATCGATTATCGGTTTATTGATTAACTACGTCTGGTTAATCGTTATCTATTTAAGTGAAGTCAGTGGTAAGATTACCTTCTAAAGACCATCGACTCAATTCCTTTTCCAAGTCAGGAATGTGATCATCTAACTTGCAAGCGTCGTTTAGTTTGACAAACCTTGCTACAGCATCCTTGCTTACAGCATTAAAGTTAACAATATTTTCCTCCACAATTTTTGGGCGCATGATTTTCGGAGCAATGGTTTGCCGCAGTCTGTGCCATTCTTCTCCATCGCTGTTAAAAACATTATTTTGAAAACAGTTTGTTTTACTTTAAAAAAATATTTTCAGCAACACAGCTGAACGACAAGCAACAATCATATTTTCGGATTAGATATAAAAAGGAATAAAAAAAGCCTAGAGAAATCCATACAAGGGTCAAAAAAGCCTTAGCAAAGACTGAAACTCGTTGAAAATGACTCAAGAGGCAATAATTTCAGCTAAAATGACAGATTAAAACACTCTTTCAATTTTTAGTAGTTTTAGAGGATGTCTTCATAATATGCAGACAGCCTCCGTGTGGTATTCGCTGTCGTAGCAATTGTGTGTGCTGGGAAAACTGACGTTTTCACTAGCTGTTCGTTTATCCCTCGCGCACATTTTGAGCCAAGTTCAGCGATTGTCTATGGTTACGAAATATGACGCCATAAGTAACAGGTGGTAAACCATTTTGAGTGAAAATACATGTTTGTTCAATTTCTTTCAACAATAAAAGTAAATCTTGTGGCTAAAATCATGCAAAGTGCTTATTTATGTGTTAATTGCCATGTCAAGCACAAAAAATTGCCATTTCTCGCGATTTTTTTAAACTTGATTTCTAACTCTTGGTAAAATCCAAGATGGCGACCATTGTTGGTGACGTCACAGGCCTCCAGCAGGGCCACTACCCATACAATATACCTAATCTTGTTGAGAGGATCAAAGGCTTTCCACTAAAGGCAAAATCGTTTCGAAATACTGCAACATATCAAAAACACTGGAGAGGGGTACCATCCAACACCCCCCCCCCCCCCTTGTAACCACCGTGGGGATATGAATTTGCGTATACGTCCGAAGGTTTAAATGAGACCGAATTCAATATCTGTTCCCCACTACCGCTACCTAAATTAAATTTTTAGCAAAACAGTCAAACTGTGTATTGTAAACTAAAGAAAAACTAGTCCGCAACGCGTGCGAAAGAGCTATCAAAGAGGTTTCCGAATCGTTCTCACTCATTTATGTATGTGTTTGTGTGCCCATTTTAAGATGAAAGCAATCATATAGTTCTCGTCCATAGCTGGCTCTGGGAAGAAAGGTTACCGCATAGATAGTCTTTCTTTAAGGTTTTTGGTCTACGAGTCTACGTGCCGCTGCTTTCATAGTTTTTGGAGCTAACATTTATTTGCATATATGCTTTATTGACCAACCGTGCACTCAACTCTGCTGGATATTGGTTAAGTTTTTTTCTTGCATTGTTGAGGACGGAAATCTATATAAGAGAGCAAAATAGATCAAGGTTCCAATTTCCAGCCATCTCGTCTCTTGCGAGACAGATGCAAAAAACAATTCCGAGCGGGTTATCTTGCCGCTCCGGTAGTTATACAAGGCCGTGTATAAAAGTGTTGGTGCTGTGTATAAAAGTGTTATTTTTTGTTATTTCATACACAGCCGTTTTACAATACAATAACGTGTGGCTTATTCATGATGTTAAACAATAAACGAAAGTGTGTAAAAATACAAAAACGAGAAAAAAAACATCATGAAAAGGCTGCGATGCAAGCTCTCCGCGGTCCCAGAGAGCTTGCTCGCAGGCTAGAAAAAGAAACACGAGGTCAACCCCAACGTTTCCTAAATAAAAATTAAAAAAAACTTTGAATTATTACCTATCAGTATTCACGTATTCTCTAGTTACATACTTACATATTTAAAAAAGACTTTAACCTAGCTTTAAACAGTTTAAAAGATTCTGCTTCACCCACATACTGCGGTTAAAATTATTTTTCATCCTTTCAATATGCGAATAAAGAATGAATATTTATGGGGGTTAACCCATACATAAAGTGAAATGAAGAAAACTGAGCGGATTCGCTTCATCGGTGGCAGGCATGTAATAATTAAATTCTGATAGAAATACAAATTTTAATTCTTTCCAAGCAAAAAGAACATTGTTACTTACACTTGAATTATGCCTGGCCAACGATTCCTTCGTTTGCGGTGCTCGACAAAAAAATCTAAGATCAGCCTACGCGGGTATTTTCCTTCTGCCCGAAAAACCTTCTCAAAATCGTCTGGGTCTTTAACGTGCACCGTCATGGTGGGCCTAAACATCAAGTCTTCTTTGTAAACGGGACCAAGATCGTGGAACAAACGCTCAGTTATTTTGTATGCTTTAGTAAATCTCTCGGTCTTTGTACAAAGATCGTACATGAACTTCCAACCTTTAGGTTCTGGAATTTCTTCAAAAGATCGTACTCCATCGAAAGTTTCTGGGCTTTCTATGTGCTTCGCCTCTGTTCTTTGTGATCTCCAGAAGGGCGTTAAAGGTTTAAGATATTGTTTTCTAACGTCGAGGAGATTCCTGCGGAAAGCGATGCTCCGGGGTAACATTTTGCTTACGTTAAGCGAGATGTCGCTCGTTTACGGACTGGGAGTTTTGCCTTCTTCGATCAGTAAAGAGCACAGAGTCCAGAGGAGTTCGGTTTGTCGTTAGAGCATCAAAACCCGTGAAAAACCTCTGAAAAAGGTTGATTGCGTTACAGTTTCGTTACACATTCTATATACCGCAAGCAAGGGCATGACAAAAACACTATGCGGCTTCCGCTCCAAAGAACATCTCGCCAGTGAACATGTACTTTAAACACAGGAAAAAAGGCTGAAAGTAGTGAAAAAAATTGTAATTTCCTGGATCGAACTGTTGCCTTCTCACATCGTACACTTGACTAAAATTTCTTCGCTGGCATCAAAATATTTATCTGGCTGTTTACATTAGGGACGGACCATTAGAAAACTTATCGGGGGAGGGGGGGGGGGGGGGGGGCGGGAGAAGTACAAAAAAAAAATTCGCGCAAGGGAAAATTAAATGAAAAAAAATTCTTGCACGCCAATTAACGCTAAGAAATATTCATGCAAGGGCCTGAAAAAAATTCATACAAGGAATTTGATAACGAAAAAAAATTCCTGCCGCTCGAAAATGCCCCTTCCCCCCATAACTTTTCTAATGGTCCGTCCCTTAATAAACCCTACTTATAGCGGGCTTTTTCGTGCCTCCCCGGCCTGGTGCAGGGGGGAATTAAAAGCAGCTGATCATGCGGCCAAATTGACAATTAATAGGTGTACTGGTTATTTTTGACATCTATAATCCTGGACAAAAGTCCCTGGGACACAGTGGCGGATCCAGGGGACCAAACCTTAGCCCAAACTGAGGCCCGAAGGGCCAAAAAAAATTTTTTGGAAGACCGCCCCCCCTTATCTAAGAGTCTGGATGACCCCCCCCCCCCCCGATTCATACTTTTCTCATTTCTCTGTTCCCTCTTAAAACAGTGCATCTTTTTCGAAATTTTCCTGCAGTTCAGTCCCTCCCCCCGCCCTATACAAAGTTGAAACTCGGAACAATTTCTCGATACACGAGTCCAACATTGTTTGTGCGGTGAGGGGACGGGTTGGACCTGTGTGAATTGGGAAATGCCCCAGAAATGCAAAAGTGTCCCAAGACTTTTGTCCATGATTGAAGGAATGTAATACTAATAGGCACGATGAGGTAATGAGACCTAACGACGACGGCATATTTTTCACTCATGGACGGAACCCACATCTCACCATTCTTCCCTCTCAAAATTGATGTATAAAAAAAACAGTAAGTAGGGACGCGTCTGATAAAATCATGAGTTTGGCTAACGCACTGATAAATTTTAACAATAAGAGTGACGCTGTTCTCAATATAAGGGACCGGTCCTTATTTATCTCCTGGGGGGGGGAGCAGGCAGACGGTTTTAGGGGGGGATCACTTGATTTTTAGGAGAACAAAAGGGGGGAACAGTCGTGACTTAGACCCCAAGAGGGGGGACCACTCAAATTTGCTTGGAAAATAAAGAAATACAATGTGGGGTGGGGGGGGGGAGGGGATCGCAAAAGTCGTCAAAAGTCATTAGGGGGGATCACTTCAGTGAAGTAACGTTCAAAGAAGGGATCGGCTAATTTTTACCTTGTTTAGCCCCAAATCCTTCCCCCCCCCCCCCCCCCCCGCCGACGATAAATATCCTAAGAAGGAACTGGACCAGGACCCATCTGCCATTTTGAACTAATTAAATAGATTTATTTTGCTTACAAATGAAATAGATTAAGGCAATCATGAGGTAAAATTCTATTGCAGGAAAGGTCTTTTCACTTTTTTTATTTTAATGTTATTTTGAAACATTTAGAAAAGAAATATTGAGTATGTACGTTAAGCTCATTGTAAGTATTATCCCCTCTCATATTACAACCTAAAAAGCGTGGATTACAGTAACAGTTACAATAAATTTGATCAACAAAAAATGAAAAGCAAGTTTAAGGAAATGATTTCCAGGGGGAAATCTAGCTACAAAAACGGTTTTTATTGAAAATATAAATTATGAAAAAACATGGCAGTTAATTTCGTTTGCCATGACAACGTCAATATTAACGTTCACATCACAAAGAAGTTTGGCGCTCATAACTTGAACGGCTTGAGGCCTTCTATACCACGAAGAGGATAGGTGAACTTTAGGGGTTTAGAAGCCTCAAAAACCTTTACCGTTCTGAATAAGATTCTGAAAAAGCTGTTGTAAGAAGCTGCAGAAAATTACCCTTGTTATGTACTCAAGAACGATCGACAAACTTGATTTTAACCGGTTTGTCGGGAACAAAAAACACCCTTTGAAGCATTCCTAATGGATCGTGGTGATACTCCAATCGAAATCTCTGAAGTAACTGTAATAAAGAGAGATAACAAGTAAGAAAAGAGGAAAGGAGGAAGAGAGGAGGCGGAAGAGGAGAAGGAGGAGGAGGCTAAGGTGGAGGAGGATAATGGGGACAGAGGAATAAGAGGAGGAGGAGAAGGAGGATGGGGAGGCTAAGGTGGAGGAGGAGAAGGAGGAGGAGGGGAAGGCTAAGGTGGAGGAGGGTAAGGGGGACACAGGAGTAAGAGGAGAAGGAAGAGGAGGAGGATAATGGGGACGGAGGAGAAGAAGGAGGAGGACGAGGCTAAGGAGGAGGATAATGGGGACAGAGGAGTAAGAGGAGGAGGATAATGGAGACAGAGGGGTAAGAGGAGGTGGAGGAGGAGGAGGAGAAGGAGGAGGAGAAGGATAATGGGGACAGAGGAGTAAGAGGAGAAGGAGGTGGAGGAGGATAATGGGGACAGAGGAGTAAGAAGAGGAGGAGGAGGATAATTGCGACGGAGGGGGAGGATAATAGGGGAACTGAAAAAGGAGGAGAAGGAGGAGTGAAACGGGAAAGAACAACAGAAGGGTGGGTAACAGCCTCATTTTAATTTCTTTGTTTTCTTGAGAGATGTACAACTTTTAAAGAGAGTGGTACTGACCTTGCAAATCAGCAAGTGCATCTCCAATTCAGCCACGCGACGACCTAAGAAAAGCATAGATCATGCTTAAATACTGAAATCTCGGCTTACTAAATGGCTGAGAACAACCTTCCTCCTTAAAAAAAAAAAAAAAACCAATATCATCATCATAATCTTACCTAGAAAGGAGAAGCAAAGGACATTGTTACAGCTAGGGTAACTGTTTAATTTTTATACAATCGTGTACACAAACGTCTTTGGGACAAATTTTCATTTGTGGTGCTTTTTATCATGAAACCATGTCATGCATGGTTTTGTAAGTTTTGCATCATTTTCAACATTATTTCAACGCCCCTTTGATTAGCTACGATGATGTGAAAAAGTGGTTACCTCGTAGCAAACAATGGATAGATGCTTGCAGCCAGTATAGAGCCAACCAAGTCCTTAAGGTGGCCCAAACCTATATTTATTTGCACGTTGGTGATGTTTTTGAATCGCGTTTTCCGGCAGATTTCTATGATTCTTGGCATCCTTAATAAAGAATAGTGCAACTTCAAGAAAATGTTATTTATTTTCTTGTAGGTATAAAAACGTTCGAGATATCGGCATATGTTTAAAACTGCATTTTTACAAAAAATGTCAATAACTTCGAATTGACTACGACAGATTTTTCTCTGACTTCAGCAAATAAGCCTCAGAGCTCCCTAGTTTTATATCTGCAAGTTGAAGTCAATTGTGATCGTAGAACTCGCTGCACAAAATGTTGCTCAAATTTAACCTTAAAATGCAACGCTAACACATTTGTCCCTGCGTGCGATATGAAACATGCATTGCTTAAAACGCGAACACATCAAAGGGAAGCAACATGTCCAACAAAATTGATACCATATCATACCAGACTCAGCTTGATTTAATTTTTGTTTTTACATAGCACAAACAGTTCACCCTGATATAGACTTACTAACAATATTCGTGTGATTACCGAACCAGTACAAGCTCAGTACATGAGTCAGTGTATCGATCAATCACGCTCTCAGTTACAAATGACATGAATCGATATTATTTCTTCTTACCCAGACACATACGAGGCCCAAATCCAAACTGCAGATGAGAAAAAGAATGAACGTCTTTACTTTCTCTAAGCCAGCGCTCCGGTTTAAACTCCAAAGGATCTTTGAAGTACTTGTCTGTGCGTGTCGTGGCATATAAATCCATAAATACCAAAGTCTGGAAAGAATCATTTATAACGATGCCAACTTGAAAGGTTTACAATATGGGTGTTTCTAATCCTACACATTGAGTATGGGAGGAAGAACGCGGAGCCCAACCCTGTGCGAAACAAATTTAGATGCTCCCACCCTCTAGCCCAAGCCAAATTGTATAATTAAGTCATATTGGATTCTTCGTCATGAAGGAGACACCCAAAAAGTGTTCTCGGATTCATAGGACGAGCGGTGGGTCCTAAAAATCCTGAGTTGTTTTCGAAACTTTATAAGAGCCTAGGGCCCGTTTCTCGAAAGTCCCGGTAACTTAACGGGCCCGGAATCATATTTTTGAATCAAAGTCTCAAGAAAAGTAGGGTGTGTTCTGTCCTCTAATGAAGTCCATTTTGTTTCGTTAGCTAATAACTCTACTGTATAATTTTCAAAACTTCTAAAACTCCCTTCTAAAATGGAAAACAAAACAGCTTAACGGGCCCGGTAATTACCGGGAGCTTCGAGAAACGGGCCCCTAGTACGTACGATACTCGAGTACTGCTCTCCAGTCCGACAGAGTCGACAGTCTGATGTCCGCCCCTTAAATAAAGACTCGGTATCAATTTAGGCTTCTGGGAAACTGCCCACCTACCCCTCCTCTAAGCCAAGAGTTTGCCCTAAGTGGGAAGTAAGTGATAATGTTGACCTAGGGGAGGGGTGGGTGGTCAGTTCCCCCAAAACCTAAATTTATCCAGAGACTCAAACACCTTGGAGAAAGTACAACGTAGAGTATCCAAATGTGCCCTTGGAAATATTGGCGAGACATGTCCTACGAAGAACGCCTAAAATTCCTTAAATGGCCACCACTTCAACAAAGAAGATTATTTCCGTCGCTTATCGAATGTAAGACAATAAACAGACTCAATGGACTAGATCCCTCAGCATTTTTTACGTTTGCATATGATTTTCGACCCTTAAGAGCAAATCACCGTTTTAAACTTAAGTTTGCATCCGCAACTTTAAATAGTTTTAAATATTCTTTTTTATTATATAAACACCAATGAAATACCAGGTGAGCTTTCGCGCGAAAACTTGATATCTTCACGTGTGAAAATAACATGTTATCTTCATTATTATTATTATTATTATTATTATTATTATTATTATTATTATTATTATTATTGTTAAAGGGGAACAAGATCAATTTGTAGTGATCCATGCTAACGGGGTCTGGGGTTAACTGGCCCTAAATTTAAATTTATGGAAGTACCCGCCCCGGAGTCCCTACTCTTGAATGTCGGAGGGCCGACAATTTAGTTGGAAGGTCCTACCACTCACTTGAGCTGGAACATGGTATCCCGATAAAACTACATCCTCGTCCAAAAACCTGCCATTGGCTGGAGTACTTGGAGTCAGTCTAAAAAACAATAAGAATTAGAGGGCAGCATTGTTTTCTGTTTTGCTCACTTTGTTTTAAGCACGATCCTTTTTGGTGGAAATATAAGTTTCTGGGTTGATTTCCAGTGTCGCGTAATTATTAGAAAAAACTGTACAAAATAAAACGTGCGTAGGCAGTTTCCACGTTGCGAAAATCGAATACAGCGAACCGAACACCTTTCTACAACGCGGCCACTTTCTTCTGTCCCCAAGGTGACCGTTGGTGGGGGGTCATCTGCAAGCGCTTGGTTGCTGTCCTTTGCTTCCAGCAAAGCTGGAAGACAGGGCAAAATATATGAGAAAAGAATCGGACAAGCGAAATCAATTTTTTTTTGCTTTAATTTTTTTTTTTAGAGAGAGAGAGAGAGAGAGAAAAAAAGTGGCCCCGTTCCCCAGAAGTCCCCCCAAACCACAGTTAAATTAAACAAGAATGTAATTATAGTAAATTTAATCTTCTTTTCATAGTTTTACCTCATGGACTCCTTAAGACACGCCTTAAGATAACGTAGTTTAGCGAGATGCTGAGGTGTCACGTCCCCATCGTTCCCCAAAACACTTCTTATTTCTTGGTAAACCTTTTCTTGGACGGTAGGATATCGCGCCAAATTATATAACAACCACAGAGTAGAAGTCGATGTCTACACGGAAAAGAGGCAAAAAAAATTTTTCCATCTGTGCAAGATGGTTAAAGGAAAGAAGACACCCTTCTACTTCCCTGCATGATCTGCGAATTCAACGGCCGCCTGCAGCTAAAGGCCTTCTATATTTTTTTTCCCATTTTCTCCACACGCGTCCTGCGCTATCCAGAGTCGCAAAACGAAAGCCAGTTACTTTTTAATTATTATTTTTGACGTTCGAAGCCAGAAATAGTGAAATTCACTTTCCTATAACCTTAAGTGACGCTGTGAATGTTTGCATTTGCCCTAATACCTCATGGTCATAGGAAGTCGAAAACTGGTGTCGTTTCAAGTATGAGCGTAAGACATCATAACGCTGCCTTAAAAAAGTTTGGATAGTCCGCCTGTGTTTACTACGCGAGACAACTTTATTTTATAAACCAAATGTGAAATGCAATGATTGACCAGACATAATTCTACCTGGATTTATGAAAACTGGGTTGGTAGACATTTTGAAATTTCTCTCAACTTCCCTGGTCTTTTGTCGCATCTATTCTTAGTTGTTTCGTGGTTAGGGATTTGTGTGGAAGTCGTTGTAGACAGAATTTCGTGAATTCGCGTTCTTTCCAACAGCCCCCCCCCCCCCCCTCCCCTCCCTACCTGCCTGCCTCCCTCTTTGGTCTTCTTCCGTCCCTACTCAGAATTCTCTGTGTAACACAAGCGATAGTTTTTGGAAATCAGTGCGCGCCTAAAGCTGATTTCGTTGCCGCTTCGCAGTTTCAAGAGAGCGTTCTCTCTGGGCGGTTTATATTTCGTTATTGGTCAGCTTGAGAAAAGTTACCCGGAGAGCATCATGTAACGCTTCGAGACGGAACAAAGTTTTGAATACGATTCGCAGAGTCAACCTCGTTCCCAGGGTTCACTCCTACCCGTCCCTACAGAGCGAGAGAGGTAGGAGAGAGAACCTGGGAACGAGGTTGTAGCAGAGTCTGCAATTGAGTCTGCATCGCCAAATATCTTACCGTGTTCACGTTTCATTTGACTAAACTGATCAAATCACCCTGATCTTGGCTGAAACAGAAAGGTACGATATTATTCGCTTTTCTTAGGTCACCACTAAGACTTTGGCCTTGGAAACAAGGTTCTAGGAGTCAAATCTATTTGGCGAGAGCAAAATTGCAGGCAAACTTTGACCAGGGCCAAGATGTGAAAACAGAATCTATGCTGGTCTGCCGAGCGTGTGACGGTACATCCGGCAAACTGAATACGACGCGCGTAAGAGAAATATGTAGAGGTGTTTATCTGTCAAAAGTCTCAGTTTCTCCGAGTTATTTGATGACATTCTCTTCTGTTAAACGAGAGAGGATTATGCGTGGTTGTGGATAGTCTTATCAGTGCCGCGAAATTGTATGATTTTGTGATTTCTTGATGGTGTTAACAGGCAGAACTTAGGAATGCGGTCGTGCGCTTGACCTGTTGCTCTACAATATTCTATACCAGGCATAAAAACGCTTTGTCAGTGTTTTTAATAGCTTTATGGGTGACTGTGCCTTAGAAAACCAATTCTCGACTCAGGAAAAGTGGAACTTGGTCTAGCTTCAGCGGGCACTTGGGTTTGAACCATAGGCCGGTTTTAGCAGATCAGAAGGTGACAATTTGTGTGCTTTGTTTCAATGTTTATTGTCTATTCCATGCAAAATCCTGTCATTTATCAGCCTGACTAAATAGTAGTGTTTCGCTACCTTTTGAAGTTGTGATTTGAGCCTTAACCAGGCACTTTTTGACTGCATTTTCACTCAGCTTATTCTAGACTGAAATGACACCGGCTTGAAACTGCAGATTACTGAATAAATGTTCGAAAATTTGCGTCATTTGAAAGTGGACTTAATGAATGCCACCAGGGACCACTAACTTACTGCCTGGAGTCGGATAAAGGCTTTTAATCGGCCTTTGAGTGATTTTTTATTGTTGTAAATTGCCAAGTAGTAGAATCAGTTTTGCTAACCCAGTTTTCAAAACTCCAGGTATAATTATAAATACTTTAATCTTACCGTGTCAACACCGCCCATGACAATATCAATTGCATGTCCGTTAACCTCCTCGGGGGTAAGATCTTCCTTCATGAGTAAATATGCCAGCAGTGAAACAACTAAAGAAGAAGTACTAAATTCACTGTATCTTGATTAAGATAAGAAAATGGAAAGTAAGAACAAACAGTGGATTCACACAGTCATTAATAGTTTTGGCCTGGTATTAAACGGACTCTAACTTAGTAAAGTAAAAGTCCACAACTATAGACTACAAAACAGTCCGTATTTTTTCGTATTCAAGAACGCGCAAGCAGTCAAACAAAAGGTCTGGAACGAGGCTGAAAACAGAGGGCGAGACTGGGGAGAGACGCTAAGACATGGTTTTTTTTCTCTCGCCTCACACGCCCTGAGGCTCGCGCGCTTCGCATAAATTGTAATTATCACACGGCATGTCTGAAAACCAGCTTGCTGAGCCATTTACCGTGTTTAAATAAAGTTGATTGATTGATTGATTGTAAGACTCTTACGCCACGCTTTACCGATTTCTTTAATGACTTTGAGAAAAAAAAACCCGCCTGTTTTGCAGTCTACCATAACTATTTATGAGATATCCTAGTCCCTAGGCGTTCTCTCTTGCCCCGTTGTCCGCGCGAAGTCTGGGAAACGTTACAGCTCAGGGTAGAGTCCAGGATTGACTCAGCCGAGAATGCCTGGGCACTAAGCTGATGAGAAGGGTTTTCACCCGGGGGGGGGGGGGGGGGGGGGCACTGCCATATATGGGCCATATAGGTATGTGCCGCTGTGAAGGGTATGGTTTTCAAGCCGTTTACTCTAGGATAGGGTATATAAATCAGAGCGTTTGGCTCTAGAATAGGGTATCATTTTTCAGGAAATTGATCAGTTGGTTGAAGATTTTACCTAGACTAGGGAAACAGCTACTCTAGGATAGGGGGGATTTGGGCAGTTTACTCTAGTATAGGGTAGCAAAATTCAGCTCAACTAGCTCTGGTAAAGGTTAAGGGTTCCAGGGTCCCAGCGGCACACCCCCACCCAGAAATTCCTAAAGTACCCCCCCCCCGGGGGTTTTCAAAGTGCAGACTTAAGCAACGATGACGACAAAAAAGTGAATTTGCGCTGTTTCAATCTTCATCACTCTTATTCCAACTCAACTTTTAATTTGCACTTTTTTTGCCACATTTCCTTGCATCTGTGCGATCTTGGAACGTTACAATAGCATGTTGACGTCTCGATACCATCATGCTTGGCTTGTTTCGTATCGTTCCTCGTGTCAGGGAAAACGTGGTTTATGTCATCAAATGCCAAATGATAATCATATTCAAGCGCAGAATGATATTCAGCTACCGGACACTGGACCCAGCTGGACTAAATGTGGACTTCAATTTGATTTGAACCCCTCAAAGTCAGCGCGCGCATGAAACATTACGTCTTTATTTTGAATTTTATTTGAAGGTTACCTTGCGCGTGCATTTTGCTGTTGCTTTAAAACCTGCACGGAGGAAGAGGGAGCACATGCAAGGTTACGACTTTGTTTAGAATTTTATTTGAACGTTACATTGCGCGTGCATTTTTCATTTGCTTTCAAACGAATATCCGTGATGCACAGTTTCTTTTTTGAACGTTACATTACGCGTGCATTGTTAAGGTGTTTCCAAACGAATATTCGCGTTACAGAGTTTCTTCAAAATTTTTGTGACACTTCCGTGTGACTTGGAGGCGAGGTAAGATCCTTTTCTTCTTGATTTATCTTTTTATTTTCTGCATATTTCGTAGATCAAAGCTGTGCTGGGCTGTGCTGTTAATAATTTTTTTTTTTCAATTTTGATCTAGGCATGTTCCGTTTTTTTTGAACACATGCTGAATGAAAGAATTACGAAATCCTTTTGCTTGCGACCACTCACCAACGTTTTGACACGAAAGCCGGGCAAACGCCCGACTGGGTGGGCCTCATCTTGAGCTTTGAACATTTCGACGTTATCTCTATGGTCGGTAAGAGTACAAACCATGGAAAATTGTTGTCGATTTGTTAAATATTTAGCAGTCTAAAGGAATGTGCTGTACTGAGCCCTAAGGTTGCGCCTCTTCCCAAAAAAGTCCATACTGCACTGCGTTTTGTGGAAAGTAAATTCCACACATATGAGGTTATTGCGCAGTGATCTCTGATGTTCACTCACCTTGGGCGTCACCATGATCAATTTCCTTCTCTGCCACTTCTTTCAGTTCCCTCATCTTCGTATCAACAAAACTTTGCCCGATTTCAAACAAGGCGTCAAGATTGTTTACTAACTTCTTAAACGCTGGCGTGTCTACATACTGACGAGCAATCCTGCTAAATGGATTGAATACAAGTTGTTGGGAAAGTTCGAAGAAGTTCATAACGGCCTTTGTGAACTCCAGTGCTGACTGAGGCGGAGGATCTTCATACAGTCCAAGACGAGTATCAAATGTTAGTGTACCAATACCTGCAGTGGTTAATAAGAATAAAGAGGGTTCACAGGAGAAATCGGTGGGCGTTTATGGCTCCCCTGTAAAACTGGCTCAAGAATTTTGGCTCCACGGTGATATCTAATGGCGCTTAAACTCCTGAGCCATCAGGAAACACTCACAGAAAACTAACAGCTTTAAACTACTTTAAGTCACACCTGGGATTCGAACTCGAAACCTTCCGCACAGAAGGCCATGTTCTAGCCGTCTGTGCTAATCCTCGCTCCTAATAGACAGGAGAAGTCGTTACGTCAAGTTGCCATAGTAGCAAAATTTTTGAATGACAACAAACCGAAAATTTACTTCAAAAGTAAATTCGCACTGTTTCAAACTTCATCGATCTTATTCAATTTCATTTCATTTGTCAAATGTTGGAGAATTTTCTGAATTGAATCCGACAGGACCGTATTTGAGTTTAGAAAAAGAAAGGGAAACTTTTTGAGTTGTGTTCACCTACTCCGTAAAGCGGCCGCGTGAAATTAGGAAGTTTCATGTCGCAGTCGTGCAACAATAGCTAAAAAATGTGCAAAAAAGCGTGATGCACGTGCAAAGTCGTTGTTTTACTCTAATATAAATTTATTGCTTTTTTTGCCGAACTCTTTGCCGTCGCCGTCGTTGTAGCCTAAGGTCCCTTTTGTTCTGATCCGAAAATTTTGCTACCATGGTAACGTGACGTCACACTTCTCCTCTCTATACTGGAGATTTGGGCAAAACACTACGGCTTGGAAATGGAATTTTTGCCCTCTCCGGGCTCTCTTCTCGCCTTATGTAAGGAAATCCAGATTCCGGAATCCAAGGAATTTTTGCCTGTGGAATCAGGAATCCTGGGCTTTGAAATTCGGAATACAGCTCAAGGAATCCGGAATCCCACCACCGATTGGAATCCAGAATCCGAGTTCCACTGTCAAAGACTGGAATCCAGTACCTGGAACTTGGAATCCGGGACATGGAATCCAGGATCCAGGACTGTCTTGGATTCCCTTACATGAATGGCCCTCTTTAGAGAATTATTAATGGTTCTTTATTTAAGTCAAATATATGGCTAGAATGAATCATGGAAAGTGTGTCACGGAGTTTTTGTGTTACATTTCGTCACGCGTGACATTTAGGCTATCACGTTTGGAGCACGTGATCATGTAACAATTTTTCGATTGAGATTTTGATGACAGTGCACCTTTGACGGAATTGTAATTTTTGTCGAAGACTAGTGTTCGGTTTTGAAGTCCCAGTGTTTTGGCTAGTGTATAGGTTTTGAAGCCCGTTACTTTTGGAGTCCTATTGGTTTGGAATAAAATCTATCACAAAGTGGTGTAAAAAGAGATAGCTTTAAAATGTAGCCTGATGAAAAGATTATCCCAAGCTATTATTTACTGCTCCTAAAACAGGTATAATAAGCTTACTTTCTAAAGACCATCGATTCAGTTCCTTTTCCAAGTCAGGAATGTGATCATCTTGCTTGCAAGCGTCTTTCAGTTTGACAAACCTTGCTACAGCATCCTTGCTTACAGCATTAAAGTTTCCAATATTTTCCTCCACTATTTTTGGGCGCATGACTTTCGGAGCAATGGTTTGCCGCAGTCTGTGCCATTCTTCCCCATCTCTGTCAAAAGGATTATTTTGAAAACGGCTTGAATTAAAGATCTCAGAAGAAGGAAAATTGGCTTGAATTACTTTTTAAAAAAATCAACAACACAACCTGAACGACAAGCAACTATCGCAATATTAGCGAAAAAACATGTATAAAAGATCTATAAAGGAACTGAAAAAGTCTAGAGAAATCCGTTTTTGTTTTCCTTTTCAATTTCAGCTTGAACAACGGGAACGCTGTTCCAAAGGCCCTGTTGCTACTACAACAAAAAGTACAGTTTGTCATTTGCAAAAAAATTTAAAATTTTGTAGTTATCAATTTTTCGTTTTTGTAACCTTGTTCGCACCTGACGCACCCGAAAGTTTGCATGTATCCAGGAACGTCAATTTTAAAGGGCCTATAATTGGTGACGTTCGCGAAATAAGATGACCCGACGAAGGATGAGGGCTGTCGAGGAAAAATGGATTTTGTCGCATGACAAAACATTGTAGGCCTCCAAACTTTTTCGATGGCATGCTTTGAAGTTTGGTTTCACTAGAAATGGCTTCCTGTTGACAGATTTCTTTTGCAAAAGAAACAAAATTTTGCGTAGTGCTAACAGGGCCAAAGTTTTAAGCCTTAAGAAAACAATGAAGAAATAAAATTAGTAAACGCTGTTAGTGGCCTTTTCTTGATTCAGTAACTTCTGGAGGGCTCGGCCCGCCTTCGAGGTCTGATATGGTTCCTTTGCACGTGGTTCCTTTTACTGAGGCAAACTTGAATCAACCTACCAGGCTATTCTCAGACTATTCGAAAACAGTCTGCTACACAGCCGTTTTTAGTGTGGGGAGGAGCGTTGCGTGACGACAGTACACTAAAAACTGGCTGTGTAGCAGAGTGTGCAATATAGAAATGTATATTTTCAAACAATACTACGGTATTTGAATTTCATTGTATACCGCTTTGTTTCTGAACAAAAGAGACAAGCTGTAATTCAACAGACACGATTTCGTAGTACTGTATTTTTGTGTAGTGAATTTAAGTTAGGGAATATTTACTCTGGAGTAAATCTTTGCGGTAATTTTTATTTGCGGGACTTATTTTTGCGGATCGCTAAAAAAAAAACGCAAAGCGCCAAAATTAGAACTAACCCGCAAAAATTTCGTGCCACACGGTAAATAAAAACGCAACCGACTAAAAGAACAAGGTTCCAATGTTCATCCATTTTGACCAAACAATCGAAAACAAGTGTTGTCAAAATAGGATCAACACTCGCAAAATGGACCTTTTCTTCTGACAAACACGGGAAATCTTGCCTATTCGGGTAGCTAATCAGAAAACTGGAGAACAGGATTCGCTTCATAAGATTTTAGCGGCCATATTATTATAATTTAAATTCGAATTATGAATTCGTTACAAGCAAAAAGAACATTTACTTACACGTGAGCTATACCTGGGAAATATTT
Organism: Porites cylindrica; assembly: GCA_964035525.1. Classification (NCBI taxonomy): domain Eukaryota; kingdom Metazoa; phylum Cnidaria; class Anthozoa; order Scleractinia; family Poritidae; genus Porites; species Porites cylindrica. The sequence goes on along the minus strand of OZ037786.1, from coordinate 6,639,900 downwards.
CCTTCGTTTGCGGTGCTCGACCAAAAAATCGAACAAGGGCCTCCGGGGAAATTTCCCCTCTGCCCTCAGAATCTTCTCAAAATCGTCTGGGTCTTTAACATGCACCGTGATGTTGGGCCTGAACATCAAGTCTTCTTTATAAATGGGACCAAGATCGTGGAACAAACGTTCAGTTATTTTGTATATTCTAGTAAATCCCTCGGTCTTTGTACAAAGATCGTACATGAACTTCCAACCTTTAGGTTCTGGAATTTCTTGGAAAGATCGCACTCCGTCGAAAGTTCCTGGGCTTTCTATCTCCTTCGCCTTTGTTCTCTGTGATCTCCACAAGTTCGTCAAAGGTTTGAGATATTGTTTCCTAACCTGCGGATTCCTGCGGAAAGCGATCCTCTGGGGTAACATTTTGCTTACGTTAAGCGAGATGTCGCTCGTTTACGGACTGGGAGTTTGCCTTCTTCGATCAATAAAGAGCACAGGGTCCGGAGGTGTTCAGTTTGTTGTGAGAACATCTAAACCCGTCAAAATCCTCTGAAAAAAATGCAGTGTCATTTCATTGATCGCGTTACAGTTTCGTTACACATTCTGTATACCGTAAGCCAAGGGACTGAGGGCTTGCAAGATCGGCTGACAGTATATATAAAACTTGACTGCCTCCTCGAGGAGGCACGCCCAGTTCATAAAATGCGCCGATTCTCCGTCAAAAAATGAACACAAAATTATTAATCCACTAAACCTAGAGGGTTATCAATTGTTGGGTAGTAACCCAGAGGGCGTTGCGTGATCCATAATCACGTTGTTGTTCTGAATGTGGCTTTAATAGATGTGTGGGTGCAGAGCTGTGCAAGGAAGCCGCGCATTGTGCACGATGTGGGGCACTGGGAGCTAAAAAGGACAAAATCAAAGATGGCGCGCGGAAGCAATGCAGAAGGCATGGCTGGTCTTTCTCTCGTTTTTCATCTATTTTCCAAGGTTAGTAGCGATTATAGGTGGATCAAACAGTGAGAACTGTAGAAGGTATCTTTTTAAGAAGTGTTAGAAGTGCTTGTGGTAATTGTTTACGTTACATTTGCCATTTGGTGAGACTGTTATGCTTAAAGCTTATGTGCAACTCTTTCAGTAATTCAATCTCCCCCTTCTTTAAGTCTCAACGCTTTGAATTTAAAGGGATTTCGTTGCGTATCCAATAGTGTTTAAAGGCTTTATTTGCAAATTGGCTTTACAAAATTTTAAAAATTAAAAGTGTTACAGTAGCAAATAATTACCTTATTTGTGTGCTTAGTAACCAGGCCTCTTGGGATTTTGGGGGAAGAGGTCGATGAAACATGAAAAAAACCTCACGCAATGACTACAGTTACAACAACAGGAATTTTACTGGTGATTTCAATTTTTGTTCTTTCAATTGGTTTGTGATTTTTCAACTGGGTCAATTTTTCTGAGTTACTGGCCCGGGGGGGGGGGGGGGGGGGGGGTACTGCCATATATGGGCTATATAGGTATGTGCCGCTGTGAAGGGTATGGTTTTCAAGCAGTTTACTCTAGGATAGGGTATATAAATCAGAGCGTTTGGCTCTAGAATTGGGTATCATTTTTCAGGAAACCGATCAGTTGGTTGAAGATTTTATCTAGACTAGGTACACAGCTACTCTAGGATAGGGGAATTTGGGGAGTTTACTCTAGTATAGGGTAGCAAAATTCAGCTGAACTAGCTCTGGTAAAGGTTAAGGGTTCCAGGCTCCCAGCGGCACATCCCCACCAAGATATTCCTAAAGTGCCCCCCCCCCGGGGTTACTGGTAGGTAAACTTTCCAGGGGGTTAATTATAGCGACTGTGTCTAAAGCAAAGAGCTGCTTCATTGAGTCTCTAAATAAAGTGCAAGTAAGAGACGGGCAGATGGGGAGGAAGGACCAAAAGGCAGGCAACCTTCTTGTGAAATAATTGACATTGTAGTCCTTTTGTGCACTTGGTCTTTTTTTTCATTTGTTTATTTTCTCTCTTTTTCCCTTTTGTTAGAATTTTTATCTGCTTTAATGTAAAGGAAAATTAGTGACCAATAATTAGACTCAATTTTAATGAATTGTAACTGTTTGTAGAGAATTTTTTAAAAAAAATCTATAGCAAAGAGCTGCTTCGTTGGTCCTCTTCTCAATGCTGTCAACTCTCTCATATAATCCGGGAGACTCCAGATTTTGGACCATACCTCCTGGTCCCCAGATTAGCGTCTGATATCTCCCGGATAATCTCCAAAGTTGCAATTTCTTATAGACTCGACTTTCCGACCACAAAATTTCAAATATTTTGTATTGTTTGAGCCACTGTTAACATGGAACGTTTCCCCATAAATTGTAGTATGCCACTGTAATTTAAGCAATAATGTGGCTAAATGTGAACTGTTTATAGGTAATATGCATCGATTGGAATCAACATACTTTTTTTGCACAAATGACTTCATTTGTCGTGCGATATGATGTCATCTATCATTTCTTCCCTATCAATGCTCAATATTTGATAACGTGGGGGGTTGACAACCCTGTCTTCTCCAGCCATTAGTGGGACACAACGTCATAAGCAATGCCTCGCCCTCCCCTCCCCTCCCCTCCCCCCCCTAAAATGAGGAGAACTCCTTCTTACTTTTTAAATGAGTATACCTTGGGACTCTATGAACTCAGTAAACTACACCTCGTCCCAAATCTTGCTTGCGAGCAAGCTATCCAATTATATATGGTGAGGCCAGAAGTGAGCTGCAAGAGAATGATCAGCCGAGGTTTGAGTTCGTATATCCCTATCATGCTCAGCACAAGACAGCAGCCACTGAACCTCTAACAATACCAACAACTGACTAAAAGTCATTTAATCACGACAAGCTTGCAAATTGTTGCCTTTTAAATAGCTTCAAAAAATAATGCTAAAAAGTTATCCAAAAATCTTCCAACATTTTCAACAACATTATTTCTTTGGAAAATTGTTGGAACACACAATGGTGCTGGGACATTTAATTTCCAAAATCCCAGTCATGAGACGAAAGTCTAAAGCATTTACTCAGAGGATGGCACACACAAAGACCTCCAAACATTTATCAATGCCATCTTAGATATAACTTAAGTTTAATGTCAATATTTTGGAAGAATGTTCCCAGTAACAACAATATTTCCCTTTCAAAAAGAAATGCACCTTTTAATACCTCCCAAATACTACAATATTTGCAATGTCATGAAAACAAAGACATCCTAAATCCTGAGTGAGTGGCTGGCTGACTGTCTGATGTGCTGATTGAGTTACTGACTGATTGGGTGGCTGACTAACTGATTGACTGGCTGTCATGTGAACTGACTTATTGACGGACTTGCTTACCAACATAGTGGTCAATTGACTTGCTGACTGGCTCAATTACTGACTGGCTGTTTTACTGATAAACTGATTGACTGACAGTCACTGATTGACTGATCATGGCTGCTGGCTCATTGACTATTGACTTGACTGGCTGGTTGATATACTGAGATTCATGGAAAGAAAAGAATCAAGATTACTTATTGTGAATCAAGATTACTGATTGCTAATGAAGATGGTCAATTTTTCATTTCAGATGAGATGTGACCAGCAGATGTCCTAAGACTTCAGCAGCCAGGATTTTGAGCTTATCCTCAGTACTGTAAGTGCTGTATACATTGCATTGTAATCTACAACCCCGGTCAAAACTGTTGAGGCAATATTCCATCTATTTTCTAACTTTTGCACCCTACTCCCGTCTCTTCTAAAGAGAAAAAGTAAGCCCCCTCCCCAGCCCCTATTCAACGTTGTCTTGGTCTAAAAACCAACATGTATAATTGTCATGCTATCGTAAACAACTTTGGGTAAGGGGAGGTGGGAAATAGGGCATTCATTTGACGGAGGTTTCAGTTTTTGCCAGGATGATAGGAAAAATGGGCATTTTCATGATTTGTCTCAACAGGTTTTGTGCGGGGTTGTAGCTATTGAGTGAACCACAGAAATGGAACTTGTGCAGTTTGTTAAAATTAATTATGATTGACATACAGATTCATCAGCTTTTAGTGGCCATGCATACCTTGCACAATTTAACACAAAATTTGAAACTGTTTTGAATTTAATGTCTCTGTAAAATGAGAGATACATGTCTAAAATTAAAAATTTTTTTATACCGGTGATTATTATAGTGAAAGAATGCACTACTTGAGTGAATTGACTTCTTCTTTATGTTAATATTTGGCGAGCTGTCTCCAATGTTTATTACTGAGAAGACAGAGATTCCAAAAAAAGTTTCAAACTCAAAGTAAGAATATAAAACAGTTTGTAAAAAATTTTGCTCATAATTTAACCTTCATTTATTGATCAAAAGAATGTTTTTTTATCTTTTCATGAAAGACAGCTGAAAATCTGTACATGCCAGTTTGAAGCCAAGGTGTACAGTTCTTTCGAACAAGTGGCGCATGTGTATTAGTCCAAGTGATTTAAAACGTTCATTTTCAAATTCAGTTAGGAATTATGTTGTATTATTGACTGAAAGCATTAAGCACTGACTGACTGGTTGACTTGCTGACTAACTGACTGAATGACTGAATTTTTGACTGACAACTTATTTTATTTACTGATTTACTGACTTACTACCTGACTAATAGACTGACTGTCTAATTGTGTTGCTAACTGACTGATGGATTATAATAACCGACTAACTGACAGATTAACTGACTGATTGGCCTTAATACTGATGGACTGACTGACTTACCTGTACTTGGCAACCGACTGACTCATTGACTGACAAAATGTCTGACTTGTTGTTGACTGACCGACTGGTTAACTAACTTTCTAATTGACTGGCTGAATGACTGACTCATAGTTGACTTTCAAACTGGCAAACCAATTGACTAAGTAGCTGACTTGTTGAACTGACTGACTGGCTGGCTTTTATGCTGACTGAGTGGCTGTCTATTTGACTAGCGTACTGATGGACTGACTGATGAACTGATTGATAAGCTGAAATGTTGACAGACTGACTTATTGCCAAAGTAACTGACTTACTGACTGACTGACTTGTTTATTAATATGCTGAGTAATGGACTGATTTATGGACCTACCGGCTTATACAATGGCCGACTTACTAACTGCCTGACTGAGTTACTAACTGTCTTATGGACTTACTGAATGGCTGACCTGTTGACTGACTGACTGACCAAATCGTCACTGACTTACAGAAGCTGTTGATGACCAACCAACTGACTGACTTATTGATGGACCCAATGACTGTCTTGCAGACGTGCTGAGTGACTGGCTGACTGGCTGGCTTGCTGACTGACTGAATCATTGACTAGATGACTAAGTGGTTAACTTGCTAAGTGATTCACCACTTGACTTACATTGTATTGACTGGCTAAATGGCTCGCGTTTTGACTAACTGACCCCTTTTTTGATTGGGTTATTGACTGAATGACTGACCTGCTAAATGACTGCCTTATTGGCTAACTAACTTACTAGCTGGTCGATATGCTGAATGTTTGCTTTGAACTCTTCATGATGCAAGTCAGCTAAAAGCTCTCGAACAATTTGAGGTCAAAGTTTGCATTTCTTTCAAACAAGTAGCACTTGTGGTGTATAAGTCTGAGAGACTTAAAAAATTGTATATGGCTCAGTTATACAAGACTGTAGCATAACTGTTGGGAATTTTCCCAACTCCTAAAGAGTTAATATCTGCTTTTAAAAATACAGGGGAAAAGTTTTCTATTGCTTTTATAAATAAACTTTCCCGAGAAAAAATGCAAAACTCTTTGTTATGACACTGATTAAAAGAGAAATTCTTATCAGTCTTTACACAAAGTCTTGTACAAAAAAAATGCTCTCAAAGAAAATTATTTTAAAACCAGTACAACCTTCACTGTAAGACAATTATAAAATATGAGCTGTAGCTCCTGCAAGTGGCATGGGCAATAATATTTGGAAAATGAATAAATGAATAAGATGAACTTTAGGTTTCTTAAAATCAGTGTCATTTGATTATGAGTTGCCATTGAAATATTGATCACCCAAAAATGATCCTTTTTCTGAAATTCACAGTGCCAAATCATTGAATTTGTTTTTTAATTTGTACATTTATGCTACTCACTTCTGTATTTTGTGTTTCAAAATGGAAGGGTATGGCCTTTAAAAAGGCTTAAGAAGCTTCTTACTACTTATGGCCGGGAATTCCTCTAGAACACATGAAAAGATTCGACTTCATTTTGAAATTAGTTTTGGGTCATTGACTGATAGCATTAAGTACTTTGACTGACCAAATAACAGACTGATTGACTGATTAGCTGACTTGCTGACTGAGTGACTGAGTGGCTGACTATCTGACTGCCTGAATGAATGACCTGATGACCTGCTAACCAACTTACCTATTGGCTAACTGACTGACTGGCTGACTAACTGACTCAAGAACTGGATATTAATGGATGAATTTTTGACTGATGACTGATTTACTTACTTACTAGCTGACTGATAGACTGACTGTCCAATTGTCTTGCTAACCGACTGACTGATTATAAAAAGTGACTAACTGATAGATTGACTGACTCGTGGACTAACTGGCTTATAGATGGACTGACCAACCGGCAGACTAATTGACTGATTAGCTGACTTGCTGACTGAGTGACAGGGTGGCTGACTAACTGACTAAATGGCTGACTTTTTGACTGACAACTGATTTACTGACTTACTAATTGACTTGTTAGCTGGCTTACTTACTGACCCATTGACTGACTGCTGATCATTGGCTAACCTACAATTGACTGACAGATTGACTGACTTACTTGCTGACTGACTGTTGACTGTGTGACTGATTAACTGACTTGTAGTTGACTGACCAACTGACAGAATGATTGAATGATTTAGCTGACTTAATGACAGAGTGACTGAGTGGCTAACTGACTGCCTGAATGAATGACCTACTTTCTGACTTACCTATTGGCTAACTGACTGACTGACTGGCTGACTAACTGGGTCAATGGTTGACTTTTTGACTGACAGCTGATTTACTGCATGATATTCTAAGACTGACTAACTGACTTACAGCTGTTCTTTATGACCCACTGACTGTCTGATTAGTGACTAACCTACAGCTGACTGACAAAACTGAAAGACTGAGTAGCTAACTTGCTTTACTGACTGACTGACTGACTGACTGACTCACTGGCTATCTAGCTGACTAAGTGGCTGAAAAATAACTGATAACCTTCTCACAACCTCGACTTCTCCGATAACTGTATTATGACTGACAGCTTGACAAAATTACTGACTATTTGTTAGTAAACTGGTGAACTAGAGAAATGTTGTGTGACTTATTACTTGACAAGAAGACTGACTACGTTTTTGACCAACTGATTGATTAAATAAAAGCCTTATGACTGACAGCTGGACAAGATGACTGACTACTTGTCAGCCAGTTGAATGATTAAACACCTCTCTTGACCGACTGTATGACTGTACTTGTTGATCGGCTAAGTGATACATGTAAGTCTAAGCGATAGCCTGCGAGCAAGCTCTCCTATTTGGGTGAGCAAAACAAGCCACGCCACGTGTGGCACCAAGGAAGGGAGAGCTTGCAACGATCTCTCATAAATTTTCATTTGTACTTTGCTCAGACGAAGGGAAATACCACTGGCTGAAAAATGACATTCCAGAAATCAAAGTTGATTGATAACAGGCCTAGCCTACCCCTAAATTTTCATGGAAACGTAGAAACATGATGCTCTTATCGCCAAATCCTGTGTTCTGTTGGTGATTGCTGAACTCACTCTGAAAAGAAGACCAGCAGAGGAAGAAAATCGCTTTCTTCTTCTGTGAGAGATAACTGTTGTCTGTGTGTCAAATTTGGTTCTCAGGGTATTATATTGGAACTGAGAACTTGTTTTTCAGCCCTCAAAGCAGACGGGCTCGTTTGATGTGATTCTTGCAAAACTGTACGTGTGAAAGTGATGGATTGCCAATAGAATATTGCGAGACAAGGATAGGTCGGACCGAGTTTGTTGCCGTCTTGTGGAGGGAAATCAGAACCCTTCATCAGGTGTCAAGGGCCTTGTTTAGTTCTGAAAATGAGAAGAGTGAAAATGAAGAGAGATTCAAGTGCTGCCTTCCAATGTCAGTTTCTTTGCCCGATTGAATTCCACTGGGTAGAAAAATTCAGAAACATGTACGTGACAGCGTAGCTGACGAAGAAGTAGGAGTTGACCGTCAAGAAGGACAATAGAAAGGGTAGGAAGCAACTGCAGTATCACATAAGAGAACCAAGTCCAGGAACACGCTGTTCTCTAGTTCAGGAACGGACAAATATAAAATGTTGGTGATTGCGACAGGGAGCTCAATCTGGGAATGTGGATGACTTTTCAAATGTAAACAAAACAAGAATCAAAGTATTGAGTTCTCATTCCAGCGGACACATTGAAGTTCAATGTCCAGTTGATAAAAAAACATATCATTTGTCAAAAACATTGCTTTCATGCAGTGGAAAGTTGTTACGAAAGCGATTTAATAAATAAATAAATTCTATGCACCCTTGACAGGCGGTTGTCACTTTTCTAATCTGTGGCACAATTGTGGTGACAGTTTTCACGCTTTGCCGTGTCCCGGGGCTTCGGGGGTGGAAAGGAAAATTTATGAGAGATCATTGCAAGCTCTCCTTTCTCTCCCCCACCGCCCACTTTTGCGTCTCCTTTTGCGTGCTTCTCGCACGTCTACTTTTCACGATATCCCCAGATGGAGAGCTTGCTCGTAGGCTACTGTCTTAACTGACTGATTGACAAGCTAGCTGATCACTTTTTGACCAGCTAAGTTATTAGATAACTGTCTTGACTGACTGTATGACGAGCTGGCTGATCACTTGTTGACCAGCAAAGTGATTACATAACTGTCTCCACTGAACGTTTGACAAACTGGCTGATCACTTGTTGAACAGCAGAGTTATTAGATAACTGTCTTGACTGTCTGGATGACAACCAAGCTAATCACTTGTTGACCAGCAGATAATGATTAGACAACTGTCTAGAGTGACTGTTTGACAAACTAGCTGATGCCTTGTTGACCAGCTGAGTGATTAGATAACTGTCTAGACTGACTGTTTGACAAACTAGCTGATGTGTTGTTGACCAGCTGAGTGGTTCAAAAATAGATAACTGTCTTGACTGACTGTTTGACAAACTGGCTGATCACTTGTTGACCAGCAGAGTTATTAGATAACTGTCTTGACTGACTGTTTGACAAACTGGCTGATCACTTGTTGACCAACAGAGTTATTAGATAACTGTCTTGACTGACTGTTTGACAAACTGGCAGATCACATGTTGACCAGCTGAGTGATTACATTACTGTCTAGACTGACTGTATGACAAGCTAGCTGATCACTTGCTGACCCGCTGAGTTATTAGATAACTGTCTTGACTGACTGTTTGATAAACTAGCTGATCACTTGTTGACCAGCTGAGTGATTTGATAACATCTTGACTGACTGTTTGATAAGCTAGCTGATCACTTGTTGACAAGCTGAGTAATTAGATAACTGTGTTGACTGACTGTATGACAAGCTGGCTAATCACTTGATAACCAGCAGGGTTACTAGGTAACTATCTTGACTGACTGTATGACAAGCTAGCTGATCACTTGTTGACCATCTGAGTGATCACATAACTGTCTAGACTGACTGTTTGACAAGCTACTATCAGGGACAAAAGTAGTTGACATACTTGTTTAAAATGGGTGCTTTTAACAAACATTTAATTCATTTATTATTTCATTCTTTTTAAATGCCGTAAATCCCCTCACCCCCTGAATCAGTGTTGTCTGAATTAAAAAAAAGACTTGAGGGCCCAAAATTCAACATTGATTTTGGGGGGAAGAGGTTGGAGTAGACAGGGAAAGGGGATAAGTATATCCACTCTGCAAGAAGGGGCTATTTTACGGAAGTGTGTCAACACTTTTGTCCCTCATTGTAACTCATTACTTGTTGACCCACTGAGTTATTAGATAACTGTCTTGATGGACTGACTGTTTGACAAACTGGCTGATCACTTGTTGACCAGCTGAGTGATTAGATAATGTACAGGTCACTGTCTTGACTGACTTTTTAACAAACTGGCTGATCAGTTGTTGACCAGCTGACTGGTTAGATAACTGTCTTGACTGACTGTTTGACAAACTGGCTGATCACTAGCTAACCAACTGACTTACTGGCTAATTGACTGACTGACTGGCTGACTGACTGACTGACTGACAGACTGACTGACTGACTGACTGATTGACTTGCTAACTTACTGAATGACCGACCGCAGAACCTCACCAGTTCATTTCATCTCAGTTTCCTCGATGGCCTTGAATGTAGAAACGTGTCAGTGTCAATCATCGTCTTACAACGACTTCCAAGAAATGAATAATTGAAAATCTATATGCTGATAAACAGTAGTCCTAAATAATTTGAAGAAATAAAGAAATGACTCAATGGAACTGTCTTCCATATTTTCAGGTCAACCCAAGAGATGGAGATAATCCCCAACTCTCACAGTTCTTAGTGAATGGACATGATAAAAGGCGGTGAAAAAAACTTTGCTGGAACCTCTGGAAAAGTATAAAGAGATCACAAGTTCATAGGTTGGTTATTGACCTTTACTGGTGTTACAACTAGCATGGCAAAGTAGAATGTAACTAACTTAACTAACTTAATTCTTATATTCTGGGATCAGTCCCAGTTAAATTGGGCGTTTTGATCATGTATACTTCTTTACATCCTCAAGTTTACTCAAGTCTCTGAATGTGATGAGTTGAACCTCATTGAATGAAGTTATTATTATTATTATTATTATTATTATTATTATTTAATGAACAATTAATGAATGAGGCTGAGTATCTTACAAAGAATTATGGAAATCGAGGAGGGTGTTATGATAGCATCCTCCGAGATCTCCATAATTCTTCTTATGATACAAAAGCCGAATACAATAATTGTTTTATTATTCATTCAAAATAATTCCTATTTTAAAAACATAGCTAGGTCGTCTTCGATAGTGCACGTTTAGGGTTGTTCAGCTCCACAAATATTCTCCTATTAGCAAATGTCGCCTTTTGAGTTGTGTTCTTGCTGTTCTTGCCATGTTTTTAGCTTTTATTTTGCCTAGTTCTTACTCTTCGAATGACTGAAATGTCTGCCATTTTTGTTTTCACTATACCGAAACGACTCAACCTTGTCCTCAGGTCTTCTTGGTTAACAGTGCATTAACCTGCAGAAAGCTGCACTTTTGACGTCATCGGTTCATTAATTGCAAAATTCTTCCAAATTTTGTCATCTGCAGCTAGTTATGGTGAATTATGCGTGTGCTTTTGGCCAATCAGAATCGGGAAATATTTTGAAAGAATAATAGTTATTGTTATTATCATTATTACTGTTATCATAAATTATTTTATTATCATGGCTACAGCCTGTTACAAAAAGGCTTAAGGGACTATTGATTTCAGTTTGGAATTTTGTAACATAGGTTGATTCTCAATTTATTTTGTCTTCTAGGGCTAGGAGATGAAAGAAATTGAGAATCAAACTAAGTTAAATCAAAATTACCCTGAAAACACTTAATGACATAAAACATGTACTTTTTGCTATATTAATACATGTAACAAAAAATCTGTTATGTGTTTTTATACAGTCAGAGCCTACTCTACAGACACCCGCTTAAAGGAGCTGTGTCACAAAATTCAGCCAAATTAGGAAATTACGAAATGCCCGTTAATTTAGAGAAACTTAAAAATAACCACTTAAAACCTTAAAGGAAGGTTAAAATAACATATTAACAGTACATCATTGTATGTCTAGAGTGGATAAATTATGTTGAAATCTGAGTACTGTGTATGTACATGACTGTAACACTTACATTTTTGCTGTCGTCATAGTGATGAACTTGCTGAGGCTTGGAGGATTTTTACTCCTCTTTTGCACAAGATTGAAAGGGAAAAGATCAAGCCAATTCCTTATAAATTTGGAAGGTAAAGTGTCATGTTTATGTTCTTGACCTAAACGTCCTTGCTTTGCATGTCTGTTCATGTAATTCCCATATTATGCTGATTGACATCTGATGTTCTGAGTTAAATGGACCAATAGTGTGCACCTTGACAAACAAGGTACCTGTAATGTGTGAACACACTGATTTGTGCCTGTACCCTGCTACAAAAGCTTGGATACCTCATGTGAACATAGCTTCCTAAGTTATCAAACAGATAATTTTTCCATCACGTACCTCTCGTAATGCTGTGAAAGGTTTGAACCCAGGAGTCATTTTATGAGCAGGTTGAGTATGATCATGCGGGTGACCGTCGTCCTGAATAGGACTGTTGTTGTTGACAGTGACTGACATTTCAACAACCTGTGCGTTAGTCATCTTCAGAGTCAAAGTGAATTGTATCATGTTGGTTGATGGTATTAAAGTCTGGTTATTGGTCTGATTGGTCAATTATGTTGCGATGTTATTGTTTCTCTTTCTTTCCTTTCAGTCGAGGTCCTGCTGAGTCAGATACCCTGATCAAGGATAGTGGGTTTCTTTACAGTGATACTTACAAATGGGAGAAGAAACCAACAAAATAGATATGATCCTCTTGAACTGTAGGTAAGTACACTTCAAATCAATAGTTACTGATAATAACAGGGGTTTCAAAACAAGCCAGCAACCACCGGATTTCCACCAACTACTTCATTGTAGGTTGCTGGCTACTCTAGTCATTTATAACAATCAGCTCATGACAAACAATCTCAATGTCACAGCTGCCTAGTTTTCCAGACTCAGCCGCCTACCTCAAAACTTTTTAAACCCCTGTAATAATGATTTTAATTAGCAGACATCCTTCCAAGAGTACCACTATGATACTACTATAACTTGTACATGCCAACTCTCCTGGATTATCCAGGAGTCTCCTGGATACAGCACTGATATCCTTGCTCTCCGTATGGGTCATCAAATCTCCCAGTTAAAAATTAATCATCTTTTGATCTTTTCTGTGCTTTAGTTTGAGAGTTACGCCATTTTTTCCTGAAAATTTGAATTTTTCTTATCCGTAGTACGGTTAAAGGTTTCTGGGGCATTTTTACAAGTATTTGGTCACTGACAATGATTATTTTGGCATCAAAACGATGGTCGCGAAGTTTGATAGTATGTATCTCATGTAAGACTTCATATAATGTCTTGAGCCATTCCCATTGGGGCTGGGTCAATTTGTCCTTGAGGGGCCGGAAGGGGGGCCCTCCATCGAAATCCAGGGGGTGGGGTTGTGAAAAAGAGATAGTCTCCAGACTTTACATCTCCAGAGGTTGGCATCATTTATTCTCTGCTAATTCTCTTATTTCTTTGCTGGCTTTCATACCATGAGGGACTGGGTATGAGTACACATGCATGTATTATGGAATTTAGTTACACAAGACTTTCCTGGTCCAAAAGAACACAAAAAAACTTCACAAAAGCCCCAGGTTTGGTGTTAACTAAGGCTGTTATTGCAAAAAATAAATACAGCCATTCAAGTGTCAAGCAGTCCATACTATTTTCTGAATCATATTCTAGAGGAATCGTTCCATTTTCACTTGACATTTGTACAACTAAAATAATATGATTAAAAAGTTTACTCTACAGTAAAAATCTTTTCTTCCTTATTCCTGGTTATTTGCTCCGAACTCTTGATAACTGGAAACTTTAATTTTTTGCGATTTCCCTTGAAGGCTTGAGTTATCAGGAGTTGACTGTACCAACTCATAACTCCAACTCCCCAGAATTTGAAAGCCAGCAATGGACACTATTCTGTTGTACCTTGTAACCTTCCTTCTTGTGGGTTAATTACTCTATTAATTTTGGTCATCAATGTCAAAACTTAACTAAAGGCATATAGGCACCTGCATTAGGCATAATAATAGTTATTATAATTATACATTGTACGCATTATCTGTCTTCTCATTGGCTAACAGTGTACAGATAATTTTGGAAATCAGCGCAACCTACAGATTAATTAGTTACATGTATCTGCTGGCAGATAACTGACTAATCTGTAGGTTGTGTGCACAATGCATGATTTCCTTGCAAGGCATGTTTGTTGTTTTTTCTTCAAAACAATGTATATTGGTCTCAGTACATGTTATCAGCCCCAGCCTTCAGCTTGGCTGATAACGCTTACCTTGTCCTTGATTATTCCAGATATCACAAAAACTCAATCCAATGATAATGTTTATTATTTCATGCTCTGGTTTATAGTTACCTTTTTAACAGAAAGTACATTTCTTTTTTAACAGACTTGTGACTAATAATCTCCTCACTCTGTACCTGTGTCAATAACCTCTGGATGAATTTTTTCAAAACGAAGAAGTATGTTTCTTCAACAATCTGCCTCTTAGACGTTTTGCCTAGATGAATATTTTCTTTGAATTACACATCAAGACTAGTGCATGCACATTTTTTAACAAGGTAGCTGCAGGAATCTAGCCTTACTAACTTATATAAATGCTTCTGTAGTTATAAGTAGTATGTTTTTTGTTGCAAATCCATGAACACTTGAAATGTCAGGAATGTTTTTCGTGGTAGAACCAATCAGAGCAGCTAGTGTACACGGTTTACAGTGTTTGATGTGAAACGTAATATTTAGGTGATAGTTATTTTTTTATGTTTTGGTCTTGCATGTTAAAAATGAAAATAGGAAAATACTGATAAGAATTAATATTATTAACAAAATCATTGTCAATTGGACAGTTATAAACAATGTAGGGACCTTTTTGTTTAAAGTATAAGGGAGTAGAAATTAAAGGAGCTGTCACACATAACTTAATTTCCAAGTTCAAACCTGACAGGTTTTTTTTTAAGTTTATCAAAATGGTTTTATGCGTTGTTCGTAAGTATGATACTTGTGAGATGTTAACTCATTATTTTTAATGAAGATGTCACTTTATCTGTTAAAACGAATTTTTTTATTATTGTTAAGTTTCATGATGAGAAACTGACAGAATGAGAAAAATGGATTACACTGCAGTGGCAGTGCCTTGAAATCCCGAAATCTCATGTATTTTTATTAAAATCAGTGAGGCCTTATTAGGAATTATTATAAGTTAAAACTTAAAGACAGTCAAAAGCATACGCAATACCCACCTTCAGAACAGTTTTTTTGGAGGATGATGTGTATAAGTATTAAAAGGTGTAGTAAGACTATGATTCCCTAGTAAAAGAAATTAAAACTAATGAAAAGAAAAACTTAATATGACTTGTTGTAAATCTAGGTGTTGGTTGTAAGGGTCACTAGGGGTGTAGTTACCCATACTGGGCAGTATGCAATAGCGCATGCCTTAAAAAAATGTTGAAGATATATGTAAAATAATAAGCAAAAACAACTTCAACTGCAAACTTAGCCCGCGAACACCAGACGTTTTTCCGGTCGTCGCTTCTCTCCCTCCGAAAATGCAAGACAACATTGCTAAGCTAGTACGCGAAACATAGTTGAAGGCCATGAAGAGCATGTACATGAAGTTTCCTTTAGGTGTACTCCCACCACAGAGTTCTTAAATCAAAATTTTCCCGGGAAAGCCTACCATGCATCACGCCTGTAAGTAGGGAACTTAAGATGGAGACTACAACGGCTGTACAAAATTCTATTGAAAACTCTACCAGCAAAACTGAGAGCAGTAGAAGCGTTGTCAAGTAAGCGGCTGTCTGAAAACCAGTTGGAGGAAATTACCTGGAACTGGGACACAGATGGCAATAGCAAGGTGAACAGCCCATTACGTGTGGTATTTGGTATTTAACCCTCGGTCGTACAAGGGGGGGTGGATGCCACCCCCCCCCCCTCCCATAAGGTTTTTCTGAGTTTTTTCCTAGAGGATAAAACATCAGCATATGACGTTTTCAGTGGCTGTTCGTTCATCCTTCGCGCAGATTTTGAGACGAGTTTAGTGATGGTCAGTTGCTATGGTTACGAGATATGACGTCATAAGTAGCAGGCGGTCAAGCCAATTTTGGCTGAAGTTACATGTTTTTTCCACTTCTTTCAACAATAAAAGTAAATCTTGTGGCTAAAATCACGCAAAGTGTTTATTTATGTGTTATTTTTCATGTAAAGCACAAAAAATTACCATTTTTCGCGGTTTTAACCTGATTTCCAATTGTTGGTAAAATGCAAGATGGCGGCCAAGATGGCGACCATTGTTGGGGACGTCACAGGCCTCCCGCAGTGCCACTACTCATACAATATACCTCATCTTGTTAAGAAGATGAAAGGCTTTCCACTAAAGGTAAAATCGTTTCAAAATACTGCAACATATCGAAAACTCCGGGAAGGGATTCCATCCACTCCCCCCCCCCCCCCCCCCCCCCACTGTACCACGGTGGAGGTATGAATTTGCTTGACCCGACTGAAACACACTCAAAAGTTGCCATGCCCAGCGAGCGATTGTTTGGACTTGCTTTATTCTTTGACCTCCCCTCGTATCACCCTCTGCGCTCGTTTAGCGCTTTACGGACAAGCCCCGTTCAACCTCGCTGAGCTCATAAAGCGCCTGTCATGCAGGCTACTCTGATAAACATCCGTTACAGTAGGCTCTTGCCGTTAGTTCAACAATCGGCATTTTTGCACGGAAGCATACAAGGCGCCACCTTCTTGCTGATATGCCAGCTGAGTGAACAGTCCATTACAAGACCACAGTCTTTGAAGTATGTTATTTATTCAACAACTACTGACTGGTGCACTTTTAACCATCTCTATAGGAAGCGTGATTTGCAGCCTCTCTCAGAAATTCTAGGTACATTTGACACTGACATTATTAGAAATTTGTGACCAGAATCAAGAAATCGCCATATGAGGACATGCACCCTCACCCAATGCCTCTCACAACAATACCATCTTAGGAACCCAGTATGCCAAATTGCTGGCTACGCCCCTGGACCTGGTTACAAACATTGGCCCAGTCTGATAGCGCTAATCCCCAACTGATTTTCAAAGTGAGAGGACACATAAAAACAAAATATAAACAGTGTCAAAACATGACAAAACAGTGCTTCATCAGTGTAAATTATATATACAATCCAATAGAAAGCAGCGTGTTTCTGCATTCATGATTATCTCAGGTTATTTGAGCATATTTCACTTGATCTTCATACATTAATTAGAAGGAATAAGTGAATTTTCTGGACAAATAAAGGTTCATTATTCAAGTACATTTATTCATATTCAAACTAAATTTTCAAATATTGAAACTAATCTAAACTCAATATTCAATATTCCGCTTCCAATTGCGAAGGTAATCGATGGGTAATCGGTTGATTAGTCATTGATTATATCCGATATTCAATGAGTAATTGATGAATAATCAATAGGTCAAAATTTTCAGTCATCGATTAGTCATTGATTAATTATCGATATAATCTCGCGGGTACGCAAACCATACCATATCGAAAACTTGAAGAAGCAGACTTCTTTGACAAAAATGTCACGATACACTTTATTTATTCCTGATCTTTTATCCGGTAGGCACTCTATGGTGGCTGCGTTTCTCAACAAAGACACAGACTCCAATAGACAAGAGATTAAGACAGATAACTCGACCTTCTGAATATTTTGTTTTTGATATTTCAGTTACTGATGTCCAATAAATAAATTTGATTTGCCGTTCTGTTTTCGTCATGGCAAGTTCAATTACCATTTGGCAAGGCTATTACTATCGCCAAGAACCATTGACGTAAATTTTTATCACCGGAAATAAGTTAAGAAACAAAATTGCTTGAAATTGTATGAGATGTGTAATCAATTCGGACTAATCGATGGATAATCATTAGTTATTAATCATTCAAAATATTTCCCCGATTCTGATGGGCTGAGCACTTGCATAATTCACCATAACCAGCTACTGATGACCAAATTTGGAAGAATTTTGCGATTAATCAACCGATGACGTCAAAAGTGCAGCTTCCTTGCAGGTAAATGAACTGTTAACCGAGAAGACCTGGGGACGAGTTCGATTTGTTTTGGTTGTGTCAACAAAAATGCGGGACATTTCACTCGTTTCAAGAGTAAGAACAAGGCGAAATTATACCTAAAAACATGGCAAAAACAGCAAGAAGACAACTCGAAGGGCGACGTCTGCTATTTGGAGAATATGTGCAGAGCTGAACAACCCTAAACATGCACTATCGAAGATGATCTTAACATCGATGGAGGTAACCATGTTTCAGCTAGCGTTTTTAAACTAGGAATTATTTTAAATGAATAATAAAACAATTATTGAATTCGGCTTTCGTATCATATGAAGAATTATGGAGATCTCGGAGGGTGTTACACCCACCCTCCTCGATCTCCATAATTTTAGTAATTTACTAAAATGAGACCTTGGTTTTGTGTTTTGATGATGTTGTTCTTTCAAAAGGAGCTTTTTAGGCGAAAAAAATGTCGTTTTCCTATAGTTGAAAATTTTGCGTATTTCCAAAGGCGTTAACACATGATTTTGGTCAGTTCCAAATATTTTTCGAGCCTACTTTCCTGTAACAGAGACCTTGGTTTTGTCCTTAATTCATTATGATGTTTTCTCAAAAGAAAGCTTTTTGAACGATTAAAACGTCATTTTACTCTAATTCAAAAACTTGCGTATTAGCAAAGGGGTTAACGCATGATTCTGACCCAAAATTCCAAATATCTTTCGAACCTACTTTTTTGTAATACCTTTGTTTTGTCGTTTGATGATGTTGTTTTCTCAAAAGGAGCCTTTTAAGACGATAAAACAAAACATAAAACTAAAGTTGAAAAATTTTTCTTTTTCTCAAAGGGGTTAACCTATGATTCTGGTAAAAAGTTCCAATATCTTTCAAATCTACTTTTCCGTAAAACAGACCTTTTTTTTACTTTTCAGGAAGTTGTTTACTCAAAAGGAGGCTTTTTAGACGACAAAGATTTCATTTCACTATAGTTGACAAATTTGCATATTTTCAAAGGAGTTAACCCATGATTCTGGTAAAAAGTTTTAAATATCTTTCGAGCTTACTTTTCTGTAAAAGAGACCTTTGTTTTATCGATTTAAGACGTTGTTTCTCGAAAGGAGGTTGTTTAGACAACGAAAGTGCTATTTTACTATAGTTAAAAAACTTTCATATCTCCAAAGGGGTTAAACCATGATTCTGGTCAAAAATTCTAAATATTTTTGTAGCCTACTTTTCTGAATAAGAGACAGTAATTTTGTTGTTTGATCTTGTTTTTTCGTCAAAAGGAGGCGTTTTAGAGGAGAAAAATGTCCCTTCAATATATTTGTAAAATTTCCATATTTTCAAACGCGTTAAACCATGATTCAGGTCAAAAGTTCCAAATATCTTTCGAGCCTAATTTACTAAAAAGAGACCTTGGTTTTGTGTTTTGATAATGTTAATTTCTCAAAAGGAGGCGTTTTGGCGCTAAAAATATCATTTTACTATATACAGGATTGGATCTAGGGGGAGGGTGCAGAGGGTTCCGCACACCCCCCCCCCCCCCCCCCCCCTCCGAGATGACCTGCGGTTTTCTAATAGAACTGGTATTCTGCAAAAAAAAAAACTATGTGCTTTATTGGTGTTGAAGTACAGCAAGAGACGAGTGCACCCCCTCCTAAAAAAAATCCTGGATCCGTCCCTGATAGTTGAAAAATTAGCATATTTCCAAACCCTTGAGTTTGGTTAAAAGTTCCAAATATCTTTCCAGACTACTTTTCTGTAAAAGAGACCTTGGCTTTGACTTTTGATGATGTTGTTTTCTCAAAAGGAGGCTTGATATAGACAATAAAAATATCATTTTTATATAGTTGAAAAAATTGAAAAAATCTCCAAAAGGGTTAAACCATGATTCTGGTCAAAAATTCTCAGTAAATATGTTTCAAGCCTACTTTTCTGAATAACAAATTTTGGTTTTGTCATTTGTTGGTGTGGTCCATTCATAAGGAGGCGTTTTAGACGATAAAAATGTCATATGACTAAAGTTGAAAAATTAGAATATTTCTTGAAGGGTTTAACCCCAATATTTTGGTCAGTTGTTCCAAATATTTGTTCGAGCCTACTTTTCTGTAAAAGAGACCTTGGTTCTTCCATTTGATGATGTTGTTTTCTTACACGGAAGCTTTTTAGACTGTAAAAGTGTCATTTTACTATAGTTGACAAATTTGCATATTTCCAAAGGAGTTAACCCATGATTCTGGTCAAAAGATTCAAATATCTTTCGAGCTTACTTTTCTGTTAAAGAAACATTGGTTTTGTCTATTGATGATGTTGTTTTCTCGAAAGGAGGCTACTTAGACAATAAAACTGTCATTTTACAATAGTTGAAAAAATTGCATATATTCAAAGGGATAAACCATGATTCTGGTCTAAATGTGTTTTCTAGCCTACTTTTCTGAATAAGAGACTGTAATCTTGTCTTTTGATGATGTTGATTTCTTAAAAGGAGGCTTTTTAGATCATAAAAATGACATTTTACTATAGCCGAAACATTTCCATGTTTTAAAAGGGGTTAATCCATGATATGAATAGTTTATTAAAACTCTCTTACAGTAAAAGGAACTGAATTATCGAGAACATTTTACAATCTTAAGGCAACTATTATCTAGAGTATAGTAATTTACAGTTGTAACAATGAAAATAACAATTGAATCACTTAAAAAATTCAAATGTAAAGAAGTCCTTCACTCTTTTTACCCCACAGACCTGTATGTTCCGGAAAAGATAATACTTTTGTGTTTTCTGCCTTAAGGTGTAGGTGGGCGTGTCCAGAAGTGGGCTGGGAAGTAGGTGGTGCAGAGGGTGGCTGGGGGACTTCATTTTCGCCATATATATATTTGTAGCACAAGAGTACTCTTCTATCATATAACCTATCTAGTTTACCTAACTATAAGGCATGAGCATATGACTCTGTCTCGGGGTAGATTATGTTAAGCTCCATTTTTGCACTCGCTCTATGGCTTCGGACAGGTAAGCAGGGATATTCTGCCAGACTGGTACAGCATACTCTAAAGCTGGCCGGACTGTGCTAAGGTATATCCTCATGATGTTGTGTTGGCTCACCCTGGCTCTGCAGGGAACTCTAACGGAGTGTAACTTCTTACAAGCTTTCTTAATAATGTAATCAACATGATTCTGGTCAGCAGTTCCAAATATCTTTCGAGCCTACTTTTCTGTACAAGAAACCTTGGTTTTGTCGTTTGATGATGTTGTTTTCTCAAAAGGAGGCTTTTTAGACCTTAAAAACGACATTTTACAATAGTCGAAAAATTTTCATATTTTAAAAGGGGTTTATAACCCATGATTCTGGTCAAAAGTTCCAAATACCTTTCGAGCCTACTTTTCTGTAAAAGAGGCATTGGTCTTGTCGTTTGTTGATGTTTTTTTCTCAAAAGGAGCCTTTTTAAACGATAAAAACACCAGATAACTAAAGTTGAAAAATTTGCATATCTTTAAAGTGGTTAACCCATGATTCTGGTCAAAATTTGGAAATATCTTTCAAGTCTTCTTTTCCGTAAAAGAGACCATGTTTTATCGTTTGATGATGTTTTTTCGTCAAAAGGAGGCTTTTTAGAGGATAAAAATGTCATTTCACTTTAGTTGAAAAATTTGCATATTTCTAAACGAGCTAACGCATGATTCTGGTCAAAAGTTTTAAGTATCTTTCGAGCTTACTTTTCCATAAGAGAGACCTTTGTTTTGTCGATTTATGATGTTGTTTTCTCTAAAGGAGGCTACTTAGACAACAAAAATGCCATTTTACTATAGTTGACAAACTTGCATATATCCAAAGGGGTTAAACCATGATCCTGGTCAAAAATTCTAAATATGTTTCTAGCCTACTTTTCTGAATAAGAGACAGTAATTTTGTTGTTTGATCATGTCGTTTCCTCAGAAGGAGGCGTTTTAGAGGGGAAAAATCTCCCTTCAATATATTTGTGAAATTTATATATTTTCAAACGCGTTAAAAAGCATGATTCAGGTCAAAAAACTCCAAATAACTTTCAAGCCTAATTTACTAAAAAGAGACCTTGGTTTTGTGTTTTGATAATGTTAATTTCTCAAAAGGAGGCGTTTTGGCGCTAAAAATATCATTTTACTATAGTTGAAAAATTTCCATCTTTCCAAACTCTTGATTTTGGTCAAAAGTTTCAAATATCTTTCCAGACTACTTTTCTGTAAAAGAGACATTGGTCTTGTCGTTTGATGATGTTGTTTTCTCAAAAGGAGCCTTTTCAGACCATAAAAACGACATTCTACTATAGTCGAAAAATTTGCATATTTTAAAACGGGTTAACCACATGATTCTCGTCAAAAGTTCCAAATATCTTTCGAGGTTACTTTTCTGTACAGGAGACTTTGGTTTTGTCGTTTTATTATGTTGTTTTTTCAAAAGGATGCTTTTTAGTCCATAAAAACGACATTTTACTATAGTTGAAGAATTTGCATAATTTAAAACGGCTTAACCCATGATTCTGGTCATCAGTTCCAAATATCTTCAGAGGCTACTTTTCTGTACAAGAGACCTTGTTTTTGTCGTTTGATCATGTTGTTTTGTCAAAAGGAGGCTTTTTAGTCCATAAAAACGACATTTTACTATAGTCGAAAAATTTGCAGATTTTAAAACGGGTTAACCCATGATTCTCGTCAAAAGTTCCAAATATCTTTCGAGCCTACTTTTCTGTACAAGACACCTTGGTTTTGTCGTTTGATCATGTTGTTTTGTCAAAAGGAGGCTTTTTAGTTCATAAAAACGAGATTTTACTATAGTCGAGAAAATTGCATATTTTAAAACGGGTTAACCCATGATTCTCGTCATCAGTTCCAAATATCTTTCGAGCCTACTTTTCTGTACAAGAGACCTTGGTTTTGTCGTTTGATCATGTTGTTTTGACAAAAGGAGGCTTTTTAGTTCATAAAAACGACATTTTACTATAGTGGAGAAAATTGCATATTTTAAAACAGGTTAACCCATGATTCTCGTCATCAGTTCCAAATATCTTTCGAGCCTATTTTTCTGTTCAAAAGACTTTGGTTTTGTCGTTTCATCATGTTGTTTTGTCAAAAGGAGGCTTTTTAGTCAATAAAAACGACATTTTACTATAGTCAAAAAATTTGCATATTTTAAAACGGGTTAATCCATAATTCTCGTCAAAAGTTCCAAATATCTTTCGAGCCTACCTTTCTGTACAAGAGGCCTTGGTTCTGTCGTTTGGTCATGTTATTTTGTCAAAAGGAGGCTTTTTAGTCCGTAAAAACGACATTTTACTATAGTCGAGAAATTTGCATATTTTAAAGTGGGTGAACCCATTATTCTCGTCAGAAGTTCCAAATATCTTTCGAGCCTACTTTTCTGTACAAGAGACCATGGTTTTGTCGTTTGATCATGTTGTTTTGTCAAAAAAAGGCTTTTTAGTTCATAAAAACGACATTTGACTATAGTCGAAAAATTTGCATATTTTAAAACGGCTTAACCCATGATTCTCGTCATCAGTTGCAAATATCTTTCGAGCCTACTTTTCTGTACAACGGACTTTGGTTTTGTTGTTTGATCATGTTGTTTTGTCAAAAGGAGGGTTTGTAGTCCATAAAAACGACATTTTACTATAGTCGAAAAATTTGCAGATTTTAAAACGGGTTAACCCATGATTCTGGTAATAAGTTCTAAATATCTTTCGAGCCTACTTTTTTGTACAAGAGACCTTGGTTTTGTCGTTCGATCATGTTGTTTTGACAAAAGGAGGCTTTTTAGTTCATAAAAACGACATTTTACTATAGTGGAGAAAATTGCATACTTTAAAACGGGTTAACCCATGATTCTCGTCATCAGTTCCAAATATCTTTCGAGCCTACTTTTCTGTACAAGAGATCTTGGTTTTGTCGTTTGATGATGGTGTTTTGTCAAAAGGAGGCTTTTTAGTCCATAAATACGGCATTTTACTATAGTCGAAAAATTTGCATATTTTAAAACGGGTTAACCCATGACTCTCGTCAAAAGTTCCAAATATCTTTCGAGCCTACTTTTCTGTACAACAGACCTTGGTTTTGTCGTTTGATCATGTTGTTTTGTCAAAAGGAGGCTTTTTAGTCCATAAAAATGACATTTTACTATAGTCAAAAAATTGGCAGATTTTAAAACGCGTTCACCCATGATTCTGGTAAGAAGTTCCAAATACCTTTCGAGCCTACTTTTCTGCAAAAGAGATATGGTCTTGTAGTTTGGTGATGATATTTTCTCAAAAGGAGGCTTTTTAGCCCCAACAAAGGAAATTTTACTGTTGTTGAAAAATTGGCATATTTTTAAAAGGGGATAACCCATGATTATGGTCATCAGTTCCAAATATCTTTCGGGCCTACTTTTCTGTTTAAGAGACCCTGGGGTTTTTCGCTTCACTATGTTGTTTTGTCAAAAGGAGCCTTTTTAGTCCATAAAAACGACATTTTACTATAGTCGAAAGATTTGCATATTTTAAAACGGGTTCACCCATGATTCTGGTCACAAGTTCCCAATATCTTTCGAGCCTACTTTTCTGTACAAGAAACCTTGGTTTTGTCGTTTGATCATGTTGTTTTGTCAAAAGGAGGCTTTTTAGTTCATAAAAACGACATTTTACTATAGCCGAGAAAATTGCATATTTTAAAACGGGTTAACCCATGATTCTCGTCATAAGTTCCAAATATCTTTCGAGCCTATTTTTCTGTTCAAGAGACCTTGGTTTTGTCGTTCGATCATGTTGTTTTGTCAAAAGGACGCGTTTTAGTCCATAAAAACGACATTTAAATATAGTCGAGAAAATTGCATATTTTAAAACGGGTTAACCCATGATTCTCGTCATCAGTTCCAAATATCTTTCGAGCCTATTTTTCTGTTCAAAAGAAGTTGGTTTTGTCGTTTGATCATGTTGTTTTGTCAAAAGGAGGCTTTTTAGTCAATAAAAACGACATTTTACTATAGTCAAAAAATTTGCATATTTTAAAACGGATTAATCCATAATTCTCGTCAAAAGTTCCAAATATCTTTCGAGCCTACCTTTCTGTACAAGAGACCTTGGTTCTGTCGTTTGGTCATGTTATTTTGTCAAAAGGAGGCTTTTTAGTCCGTAAAAACGACATTTTACTATAGTCGAGAAATTTGCATATTTTAAAGTGGGTTAACCCATGATTCTCGCCAAAAGTTCCAAATATCTTTCGAGTCTACTTTTCTGTACAAGAGACCATGGTTTTGTCGTTTGATCATGTTGTTTTGTCAAAAAGAGGCTTTTTAGTTCATAAAAACGACATTTGACTATAGTCGAGAAATTTGCATATTTTAAAACGGCTTAACCCATGATTCTCGTCATCAGTTGCAAATATCTTTCGAGCCTACTTTTCTGTACAACGGACTTTGGTTTTGTTGTTTGATCATGTTGTTTTGTCAAAAGGAGGGTTTGTAGTCCATAAAAACGACATTTTACTATAGTCGAAAAATTTGCAGATTTTAAAACGGGTTAACCCATGATTCTGGTAATAAGTTCCAAATATCTTTCGAGCCTACTTTTTTGTACAAGAGACCTCGGTTTTCTCGTTTGATCATGTTGTTTTGTCAAAAGGAGGCTTTTTAGTCCATGAAAACGACATTTTACTATTGTAGTAAAATTTGCATATTTTAAAACGGGTTAACCCATGATTCTCGTCAAAAGTTCCAAATATCTTTCGAGCCTACTTTTCTGTAAAAGAGACCTTGGTTTTGTCGTTTGATCATGTTGTTTTATCAAAAGGAGGCTTTTTAGTCCATAAAAACGACAATTTACTATAGTCGAGAAATTTGCATATTTTAAAACGGGTTAACCCATGATTCTCGTCAAAAGTTCCAAATATCTTTCGAGCCTACTTTTCTGTAAAAGAGACCTTGGTTTTGTCGTTTGATCATGTTGTTTTATCAAAAGGAGGCTTTTTAGTCCATAAAAACGACAATTTACTATAGTCGAGAAATTTGCATATTTTAAAACGGGTTAACCCATGATGCTCGTCAAAAGTTCCAAATATCTTTCGAGGCTGCTTTTCTGTACAAGAGACCTTGGTTTTGTCGTTTGATCATGTTGTTTTGTCAAAAGGAGGCTTTTTAGTTCATAAAAACAACATTTTAATATAGTCGAAAAATTTGCATATTTTAAAACGGGTTAACCCATGATTCTGGTCATCAGTTCCAAATATCTTTCGAGCCTACTTTTCTCTACAAGAGACCTTAGTTTTGTCCTTTGATCATGTTATTTTGTCAAAAGAAGGCTTTTTAGTCCATAAAAACGACAATTTAATATGGTCGAGAAAATTGCACATTTTAAAACGCCTTAACCCATGATTCTCGCAATCAGTTCCAAATATCTTTCGAGCCTACTTTTCTGTACAAGAGACCTTGGTTTTGTCGTTTGATCATGTTGTTTTGTCAAAAGGAGGCTTTTTAGTTCTTAAAAACGACATTTTACTATAGTCGAGAAAATTGCATATTTTAAAATGGTTAACCCATGATTCTGGTCATCAGTTCCAAATATCTTTCCAGCCTACTTTTCTGTACAAGAGACCTTGGTTTTGTCGTTTGATCATGTTGTTTTGTCAAAAAGAGGCTTTTTAGACCATAAAAACGACAGTTTACTATAGTCGAGAAATTTGCATATTTTAAAACGGGTTAACCCATGATTCTTGTCATTAGTTCCAATTATCTTTCGAGCCTACTTTTCTCTACAAGAGACCTTGGTTTTGTCGTTTGATCATGTTGATTTGTAAAAAGGAGGCGTTTTAGTCCATAAAAACGACATTTCACTATACTTGAGAAATTTGCATATTTTAAAACGGGTTAACCCATGATTCTCGTCATCAGTTCCAAATATCTTTCGAGCCTACTTTTCTGTACAAGAGACCTTGGTTTTGTCGTTTTATCATGTTGTTTTGTCAAAAGGAGGCTTTTTAGTCCATAAAAACGACATCTTACTATAGTCGAAAAATTTTAATATTTTAAAACGGGTTAACCATTATTCTCGTTAAAAGTTCCAAATATCTTTCGAGCCTACTTTTCTGTACAAGAGACCTTGGTTTTGTCGTTTGATCATGTTGTTTTGTCAAAAGGAGGCTTTTTAGTTCTTAAAAACGACATTTTACTATAGTCGAGAAAATTGCATATTTTAAAATGGTTAACCCATGATTCTGGTCATCAGTTCCAAATATCTTTCCAGCGTACTTTTCTGTACAAGAGACCTTGGTTTTGTCGTTTGATCATGTTGTTTTGTCAAAAGGAGGCTTTTTAGACCATAAAAACGACAGTTTACTATAGTCGAGAAATTTGCATATTTTAAAACGGGTTAACCCATGATTCTTGTCATTAGTTCCAATTATCTTTCGAGCCTACTTTTCTCTACAAGAGACCTTGGTTTTGTCGTTTGATCATGTTGATTTGTAAAAAGGAGGCGTTTTAGTCCATAAAAACGACATTTCACTATACTTGAGAAATTTGCATATTTTAAAACGGGTTAACCCATGATTCTCGTCATCAGTTCCAAATATCTTTCGAGCCTACTTTTCTGTACAAGAGACCTTGGTTTTGTCGTTTTATCATGTTGTTTTGTCAAAAGGAGGCTTTTTAGTCCATAAAAACGACATCTTACTATAGTCGAAAAATTTTAATATTTTAAAACGGGTTAACCATTATTCTCGTTAAAAGTTCCAAATATCTTTCGAGCCTACTTTTCTGTACAAGAGACCTTGGTTTTGTCGTTTGATCATGTTGTTTTGTCAAAAGGAGGCTTTTTAGTCCATAAAAACGACAGCTTACTATGGTCGAAAAATTTGCATATTTTAAAACGGGTTAACCCATGATTCTGGTCATCAGTTCCAAATATCTTTCGAGCCTACTTTTCTGTACAAGAGACCTTGGTTTTGTCGTTTGATCATGTTGTTTTGTCAAAAAGAGGCTTTTTAGACCATAAAAACGACATTTTACTATAGTCGAAAAATTTGCATATTTTAAAACGGGTTAACCCATGATTCTCGTCATCAGTTCCAAATATCTTTCGAGCCTACTTTTCTGTAGAAGAGACCTTGGTTTTGTCGTTTGATAATGTTGTTTTGTCAAAAGGAGGCTTTTTAGTCCATAAAAACGACATTTTACTATCGTCAAGAAAATTGAATATTTTAAAACGGGTTAAAGCAGGATTCTTTTCTTCAGTTCCAAATATCTTTCGAGCTTACTTTTCTGTACAAGAGACCTTGGTTTTGTCGTTTGATCATGTTGTTTTGTCAAAAGGAGGCCTTTTAGTCCATATAAACGACATCTTACTATAGTCGAGAAATTTGCATATTTTAAAACGGGTTAACCAATGATTCTCGTCAGAAGTTCCAAATATCTTTGGAGCCTACTTTTCTGTACAAGAGACCTTGGTTTTGTCGTTTGATCATTTTGTTTTGTCAAAAGGAGGCTTTTTAGTCCATAAAAGCGACATTTTACTATAGTCGAAAAATTTGCATATTTTAAAACGGGTTAACCAATGATTCTCGTCAAAAGTTCCAAATATCTTTCGAGCCTACTTTTCTGTACAAGAGACCTTGGTTTTGTCGTTTGATAATGTTGTTTTGTCAAAAAGAGGCTTTTTAGTCCATAAAAACGCCATCTTACTATAGTCGAAAAATTTGAATATTTTAAAACGGGTTAACCGACCTTAACCCATGATTCTCGTCATCAGTTCCAAATATCTTTCGAGCCTACTTTTCAGTACAACAGACCTTGGTTTTGTCGTTTGATAATGTTGTTTTCTCAAAAAAAGGCTTTTTAGTTCATAAGAACGACATTTTAATATAGTCGAGAAAATTGCACATTTTGAAACGGCTTAACCCATTATTCTCGTCATCAGTTCCAAATATCTTTCGAGCCTACTTTTCTGTACAAGAGACCTTGGTTTTGTCGTTTGATCATGTTGTTTTGTCAAAAGGAGGCTTTTTAGTTCATAAAAACGACATTTTACTATAGTCGAGAAAATTGCATATTTTGAAATGGCTTAACCCATGATTCTGGTCATCAGTTCGAAATATCTTTCGAGTCTACTTTTCTGTTCAAGAGACCTTGGTTTTGACGTTTGATTATGTTGTTTTGTCAAAAGGAGGCTTTTTAGTCCATAAAAACGACATTTTACTATAGTCGAGAAAATTGCATATTTTGAAATGGCTTAACCCATGATTCTGGTCATCAGTTCGAAATATCTTTCGAGGCTACTTTTCTGTTCAAGAGACCTTGGTTTTGACGTTTGATTATGTTGTTTTGTCAAAAGGAGGCTTTTTAGTCCATAAAAACGACATTTTACTATAGTCGAAAAATTTGCATATTTAAAAACGGGTTAACCCATGATTCTGCTCATCAGTTCCAAATATCTTTCAAGCCTACTTTTCTGCTCAAGAGACCTTGGTTTTGTCGTTTGATTATGTTGTTTTGTCAAAAGGAGGCTGTTTAGCCCATAAAAACGACATTTTCCTATAGTCGAAAAATTTCCACATTTTAAAACGGGTTAACCCATGATTCTCGGCATAACTTCCAAATATGTTTCGAGCCTACTTTTCTGTACAAGAGACCATGGTTTTGTCGTTTGATAATGTTGTTTTGTCAAAAGGAGGCTTTTTAGTCCATATAAACAACATTTTACTATAGTCGAGAAATTTGCATATTTTAAAACGGGTTAACCCATGATTCTGGTCATCAGTTTCAAATATCTTTTGTGCCTACTTTTCTGTTAAAGAGACCTTAGTTTTGTCGTTTGATCATGTTGTTTTGTCAAAAGGAGGCTTTTTAGTTCATAAAAACGACATTTTACTATAGTTGAAAAATTTGAATATTTTAAAACGAGTTAACCCATGATTCTGGTCATAAGTTCCAAATATCTTTCGAGCCTACTTTTCTCTAAGGGAGACCTTGGGTTTGTCGTTTGATCATGTTGTTTTGTCAAAAAGAGGCTTTTTAGTCCATAAAAACGACATATTACTATAGTCGAAAAATTTGCATATTTTAAAACGGGTTAACCCATGACTCTCGTCAAAAGTTCCAAATATCTTTTGAGCCTACTTTTCTGTAAAAGAGACCTTGGTTTTGTCGTTTGATCATGTTGTTTTGTCAAAAGGAGGCTTTTTAGTCCATAAAAACGAAATCTTACTACAGTCGAAAAATTTAAATATTTTAATACGGATTAAACCATGATTCTGGTCATCAGTTCCCAATATCTTTCGAGCCTACTTTTCTGTACAAGAGACCTTGGTTTTGTCGTTTGATCATGTTGTTTTGTCAAAAGGAGGCTTTTTAGTCCATAAAAACGACATTTTACTATCGTCAAGAAAATTGAATATTTTAAAACGGGTTAAACCAGGATTCTTGTCTTCAGTTCCAAATATCTTTCGAGCTTACTTTTCTGTACAAGAGACCTTGGTTTTGTCCTTTGATCATGTTGTTTTGTCAAAAGGAGGCTTTTTAGTCCATAAAAACGCCATCTTACTATAGTCGAAAAATTTGAATTATTTTAAAACGGGTTAACCCATGATTCTCGTCATCAGTTCCAAATATCTTTCGAGCCTACTTTTCTGTACAAGAGACCTTGGTTTTGTCGTTTGATAATGTTGTTTTGTCAAAAGGAGGCTTTTTAGTCCATAAAAACGCCATCTTACTATAGTCGAAAAATTTGAATTATTTTAAAACGGGTTAACCCATGATTCTCGTCATCAGTTCCAAATATCTTTCGAGCCTACTTTTCTGTACAAGAGACCTTGGTTTTGTCGTTTGATAATGTTGTTTTGTCAAAAGGAGGCTTTTTAGTTCATAAGAACGACATTTTAATATAGTCGAGAAAATTGCACATTTTGAAACGGCTTAACCCATGATTCTCGTCAACAGTTCTAAATATCTTTCGAGCCTACTTTTCTGTACAAGAGACGTTGGTTTTGTCGTTTGATTATGTTTTTTTGTCAAAAGGAGGCTTTCTAGTTCATAAAAACGACATTTTACTATAGTCGAAAAATTTGCATATTTTAAAACGGGTTAACCCATGATTCTCGTCAAAACTTCCAAATATCTTTCGAGCCTACTTTTCTGTACAAGAGACCTTTTTTTGTCGTTTGATCATGGTGATTTGTCAAAAACAGGCTTTTTAGACCATAAAAACGATATTTTACTATAGTCGAGAAAGTTGCATATTTTAAAACGGGTTAACCCATGATTCTCGTCATCAGTTCGAAATATCTTTCTGGCCTACTTTTCTGTACAAGAGACCTTGGTTTTGTTGTTTGATCATGTTGTTTTGTCAAAAGGAGGCTTTTTAGTCCATAAAAACGACATCTTACTATAGTAAAAAAATTTGCATATTTTAAAACGGGTTAACCCATGATTCTGGTCATCAGTTTCAAATATCTTTCGAGCCTACTTTTCTGTACAAGAGACCTTGGTTTTGTCGTTTGATAATGTTGTTTTGTCAAAAGGAGCCTTTTTAGTCCATAAAAACGACATTTTACTATCGTCGAGAAATTTGAATATTTTAAAACGGGTTAAGCCATGATTCTCTTCATCACTTCTAAATATCTTTCGAGCCTACTTTTCTGTACAAGAGACCTTGGTTTTGTCGTTTGATCATGTTGTTTTGTCAAAAGGAGGCTTTTTAGTCCATAAAAACGACATCTTACTATAGTCAAAAAATTTGCATATTTTAAAACGGGTTAACCCATGATTCTGGTCATCAGTTCCAAATATATTTCGAGCCTACTTTTCTGTACAAGAGACCTTGATTTTGTTGTTTGATCATCTTTTTTTGTCAAAAGGAGGCTTATTAGTTCATAAAAACAACATTTTACTATAGTCGAGAAATTTGCATATTTTAAAACGGCTTAACCCATGATTCTCGTCAAAACTTCCAAATATCTTTCGAGCCTACTTTTCTGTACAAGAGACCTTTTTTTGTCGTTTGATCATGGTGATTTGTCAAAAACAGGCTTTTTAGACCATAAAAACGACATTTTACTATAGTCGAGAAAGTTGCATATTTTAAAACGGGTTAACCCATGATTCTCGTCATCAGTTCGAAATATCTTTCTGGCCTACTTTTCTGTACAAGAGACCTTGGTTTTGTCGTTTGATCATGTTGTTTTGTCAAAAGGAGGCTTTTTAGTCCATAAAAACGACATTTTACTATCGTCGAGAAATTTGCATATTTTAAAACGGGTTAACCCATGATGCTCGTCAAAAGTTCCAAATATCTTTCGAGGCTTCTTTTCTGTACAAGAGACCTTGGTTTTGTCGTTTGATCATGTTGTTTTGTCAAAAGGAGGCTTTTTAGTTCATAAAAACAACATTTTAATATAGTCGAAAAATTTGCATATTTTAAAACGGGTTAACCCATGATTCTGGTCATCAGTTCCAAATATCTTTCGAGCCTACTTTTCTCTACAAGAGACCTTGGTTTTGTCGTTTGATCATGTTATTTTGTCAAAAGAAGGCTTTTTAGTCCATAAAAACGACAATTTAATATGGTCGAGAAAATTGCACATTTTAAAACGCCTTAACCCATGATTCTCGCAATCAGTTCCAAATATCTTTCGAGCCTACTTTTCTGTACAAGAGACCTTGGTTTTGTCGTTTGATCATGTTGTTTTGTCAAAAGGAGGCTTTTTAGTTCTTAAAAACGACATTTTACTATAGTCGAGAAAATTGCATATTTTAAAATGGTTAACCCATGATTCTGGTCATCAGTTCCAAATATCTTTCCAGCCTACTTTTCTGTACAAGAGACCTTGGTTTTGTCGTTTGATCATGTTGTTTTGTCAAAAAGAGGCTTTTTAGACCATAAAAACGACAGTTTACTATAGTCGAGAAATTTGCATATTTTAAAACGGGTTAACCCATGATTCTTGTCATTAGTTCCAATTATCTTTCGAGCCTACTTTTCTCTACAAGAGACCTTGGTTTTGTCGTTTGATCATGTTGATTTGTAAAAAGGAGGCGTTTTAGTCCATAAAAACGACATTTCACTATACTTGAGAAATTTGCATATTTTAAAACGGGTTAACCCATGATTCTCGTCATCAGTTCCAAACATCTTTCGAGCCTACTTTTCTGTACAAGAGACCTTGGTTTTGTCGTTTTATCATGTTGTTTTGTCAAAAGGAGGCTTTTTAGTCCATAAAAACGACATCTTACTATAGTCGAAAAATTTTAATATTTTAAAACGGGTTAACCATTATTCTCGTTAAAAGTTCCAAATATCTTTCGAGCCTACTTTTCTGTACAAGAGACCTTGGTTTTGTCGTTTGATCATGTTGTTTTGTCAAAAGGAGGCTTTTTAGTCCATAAAAACGACAGCTTACTATGGTCGAAAAATTTGCATATTTTAAAACGGGTTAACCCATGATTCTGGTCATCAGTTCCAAATATCTTTCGAGCCTACTTTTCTGTACAAGAGACCTTGGTTTTGTCGTTTGTTCATGTTGTTTTGTCAAAAAGAGGCTTTTTAGACCATAAAAACGACATTTTACTATAGTCGAAAAATTTGCATATTTTAAAACGGGTTAACCCATGATTCTCGTCATCAGTTCCAAATATCTTTCGAGCCTACTTTTCTGTAGAAGAGACCTTGGTTTTGTCGTTTGATAATGTTGTTTTGTCAAAAGGAGGCTTTTTAGTCCATAAAAACGACATTTTACTATCGTCAAGAAAATTGAATATTTTAAAACGGGTTAAAGCAGGATTCTTTTCTTCAGTTCCAAATATCTTTCGAGCTTACTTTTCTGTACAAGAGACCTTGGTTTTGTCGTTTGATCATGTTGTTTTGTCAAAAGGAGGCCTTTTAGTCCATATAAACGACATCTTACTATAGTCGAGAAATTTGCATATTTTAAAACGGGTTAACCCATGATTCTCGTCAGAAGTTCCAAATATCTTTGGAGCCTACTTTTTTGTACAAGAGACCTTGGTTTTGTCGTTTGATCATTTTGTTTTGTCAAAAGGAGGCTTTTTAGTCCATAAAAGCGACATTTTACTATAGTCGAAAAATTTGCATATTTTAAAACGGGTTAACCAATGATTCTCGTCAAAAGTTCCAAATATCTTTCGAGCCTACTTTTCTGTACAAGAGACCTTGGTTTTGTCGTTTGATAATGTTGTTTTGTCAAAAAGAGGCTTTTTAGTCCATAAAAACGCCATCTTACTATAGTCGAAAAATTTGAATATTTTAAAACGGGTTAACCGACCTTAACCCATGATTCTCGTCATCAGTTCCAAATATCTTTCGAGCCTACTTTTCAGTACAACAGACCTTGGTTTTGTCGTTTGATAATGTTGTTTTCTCAAAAAAAGGCTTTTTAGTTCA
Source organism: Porites cylindrica (assembly GCA_964035525.1). NCBI lineage: Eukaryota > Metazoa > Cnidaria > Anthozoa > Scleractinia > Poritidae > Porites > Porites cylindrica. Next base: position 6,605,561 of record OZ037786.1, on the reverse strand, counting down.
TAAGAACGACATTTTAATATAGTCGAGAAAATTGCACATTTTGAAACGGCTTAACCCATTATTCTCGTCATCAGTTCCAAATATCTTTCGAGCCTACTTTTCTGTACAAGAGACCTTGGTTTTGTCGTTTGATCATGTTGTTTTGTCAAAAGGAGGCTTTTTAGTTCATAAAAACGACATTTTACTATAGTCGAGAAAATTGCATATTTTGAAATGGCTTAACCCATGATTCTGGTCATCAGTTCGAAATATCTTTCGAGGCTACTTTTCTGTTCAAGAGACCTTGGTTTTGACGTTTGATTATGTTGTTTTGTCAAAAGGAGGCTTTTTAGTCCATAAAAACGACATTTTACTATAGTCGAGAAAATTGCATATTTTGAAATGGCTTAACCCATGATTCTGGTCATCAGTTCGAAATATCTTTCGAGGCTACTTTTCTGTTCAAGAGACCTTGGTTTTGACGTTTGATTATGTTGTTTTGTCAAAAGGAGGCTTTTTAGTCCATAAAAACGACATTTTACTATAGTCGAAAAATTTGCATATTTAAAAACGGGTTAACCCATGATTCTGCTCATCAGTTCCAAATATCTTTCAAGCCTACTTTTCTGCTCAAGAGACCTTGGTTTTGTCGTTTGATTATGTTGTTTTGTCAAAAGGAGGCTGTTTAGCCCATAAAAACGACATTTTCCTATAGTCGAAAAATTTCCACATTTTAAAACGGGTTAACCCATGATTCTCGGCATAACTTCCAAATATGTTTCGAGCCTACTTTTCTGTACAAGAGACCATGGTTTTGTCGTTTGATAATGTTGTTTTGTCAAAAGGAGGCTTTTTAGTCCATATAAACAACATTTTACTATAGTCGAGAAATTTGCATATTTTAAAACGGGTTAACCCATGATTCTGGTCATCAGTTTCAAATATCTTTTGTGCCTACTTTTCTGTTAAAGAGACCTTAGTTTTGTCGTTTGATCATGTTGTTTTGTCAAAAGGAGTCTTTTTAGTTCATAAAAACGACATTTTACTATAGTTGAAAAATTTGAATATTTTAAAACGAGTTAACCCATGATTCTGGTCATCAGTTCCAAATATCTTTCGAGCCTACTTTTCTCTAAGGGAGACCTTGGGTTTGTCGTTTGATCATGTTGTTTTGTCAAAAAGAGGCTTTTTAGTCCATAAAAACGACATATTACTATAGTCGAAAAATTTGCATATTTTAAAACGGGTTAACCCATGACTCTCGTCAAAAGTTCCAAATATCTTTCGAGCCTACTTTTCTGTACAAGAGACCTTTTTTTGTCGTTTGATCATGGTGATTTGTCAAAAACAGGCTTTTTAGACCATAAAAACGACATTTTACTATAGTCGAGAAAGTTGCATATTTTAAAACGGGTTAACCCATGATTCTCGTCATCAGTTCGAAATATCTTTCTGGCCTACTTTTTTGTACAAGAGACCCTGGTTTTGTCGTTTGATCATGTTGTTTTGTCAAAAGGAGGCTTTTTAGTCCATAAAAACGACATTTTACTATCGTCGAGAAATTTGCATATTTTAAAACGGGTTAACCCATGATTCTCGTCAAAAGTTCCAAATATCTTTCGAGGCTGCTTTTCTGTACAAGAGACCTTGGTTTTGTCGTTTGATCATGTTGTTTTGTCAAAAGGAGGCTTTTTAGTTCATAAAAACAACATTTTAATATAGTCGAAAAATTTGCATATTTTAAAACGGGTTAACCCATGATTCTGGTCATCAGTTCCAAATATCTTTCGAGCCTACTTTTCTCTACAAGAGACCTTGGTTTTGTCGTTTGATCATGTTATTTTGTCAAAAGAAGGCTTTTTAGTCCATAAAAACGACAATTTAATATGGTCGAGAAAATTGCACATTTTAAAACGCCTTAACCCATGATTCTCGCAATCAGTTCCAAATATCTTTCGAGCCTACTTTTCTGTACAAGAGACCTTGGTTTTGTCGTTTGATCATGTTGTTTTGTCAAAAGGAGGCTTTTTAGTTCTTAAAAACGACATTTTACTATAGTCGAGAAAATTGAATATTTTAAAACGGGTTAAACCAGGATTCTTGTCTTCAGTTCCAAATATCTTTCGAGCTTACTTTTCTGTACAAGAGACCTTGGTTTTGTCCTTTGATCATGTTGTTTTGTCAAAAGGAGGCTTTTTAGTCCATAAAAACGCCATCTTACTATAGTCGAAAAATTTGAATTATTTTAAAACGGGTTAACCCATGATTCTCGTCATCAGTTCCAAATATCTTTCGAGCCTACTTTTCTGTACAAGAGACCTTGGTTTTGTCGTTTGATAATGTTGTTTTGTCAAAAGGAGGCTTTTTAGTCCATAAAAACGCCATCTTACTATAGTCGAAAAATTTGAATTATTTTAAAACGGGTTAACCCATGATTCTCGTCATCAGTTCCAAATATCTTTTGAGCCTACTTTTCTGTAGAAGAGACCTTGGTTTTGTCGTTTGATAATGTTGTTTTGTCAAAAGGAGGCTTTTTAGTTCATAAGAACGACATTTTAATATAGTCGAGAAAATTGCACATTTTGAAACGGCTTAACCCATGATTCTCGTCATCAGTTCTAAATATCTTTCGAGCCTACTTTTCTGTACAAGAGACGTTGGTTTTGTCGTTTGATTATGTTTTTTTGTCAAAAGGAGGCTTTCTAGTTCATAAAAACGACATTGTACTATAGTCGAAAAATTTGCATATTTTAAAACGGGTTAACCCATGATTCTCGTCAAAACTTCCAAATATCTTTTGAGCCTACTTTTCTGTACAAGAGACCTTTTTTTGTCGTTTGATCATGGTGATTTGTCAAAAACAGGCTTTTTAGACCATAAAAACGACATTTTACTATAGTCGAGAAAGTTGCATATTTTAAAACGGGTTAACCCATGATTCTCGTCATCAGTTCGAAATATCTTTCTGGCCTACTTTTCTGTACAAGAGACCTTGGTTTTCGCGTTTGATCATGTTGTTTTGTCAAAAGGAGGCTTTTTAGTCCATAAAAACGACATATTACTATAGTCAAAAAATATGCATATTTTAAAACGGGTTAACCCATGATTCTGGTCATCAGTTCCAAATATCTTTCGAGCCTACTTTTCTGTACAAGAGACCTTGGTTTTGTCGTTTGATCATGTTGTTTTGTCAAAAGGAGGCTTTTTAGTCCATAAAAACGACATATTACTATAGTCAAAAAATATGCATATTTTAAAACGGGTTAACCCATGATTCTGGTCATCAGTTCCAAATATCTTTCGAGCCTACTTTTCTGTACAAGAGACCTTGGTTTTGTCGTTTGATCATCTTTTTTTGTCAAAAGGAGGCTTATTAGTTCATAAAAACAACATTTTACTATAATCGAGAAATTTGCATATTTCAAAACGGCTTAACCCATGATTCTCGTCAAAAGTTCCAAATATCTTTCGAGCCTACTTTTCTGTACAAGAGACCTTGGTTTTGTCGTTTGATGTTGTTTTTTTGTCAAAAAGAGGGTATTTAGACCATAAAAACGACATTTTAGCATTGTCGAGAAATTTGCATATTTTAAAACGGGTTAACCCATGATTCTGGTCATCAGTTCCAAATATCTTTCGAGCCCACTTTTCTTTTCAAGAGACCTTGCTTTTGTCGTTTGATTAATTTTTTTTGTCAAAAGGAGGCTTTTTAGTCCATAAAAACGACATCTTACTATAGTCAAAAAAAATGCATATTTTAAAACGGGTTAACCCAAGATTCTCGTCATCAGTTCCAAATATCTTTTGAGCCTACTTTTCTGTACAAGAGACCTTGGTTTTGTCGTTTGATCTTGTTTTTTTGTCAAAAAGAGGCTATTTAGACCATAAAAACGACATTTTACCATTGTCGAGAAATTTGCATATTTTAAAACGGGTTAACCCATGATTCTGGTCATCAGTTCCAAATATTTTTAGAGCCGTCTTTTCTGTTCAAGAGACCTTGGTTTTGACGTTTGATCATGTAGTTTTGTCAAAAGGAGGCTTTTTAGTCCATAAAAACGACATTTTACTATAGTCGAGAAATTTGCATATTTTAAAACGGGTTAACCCATGATTCTCGTCATCAGTTTTAAATATCTTTCGAGCCTACTTTTTTGTACAAGAGACTTTGGATTTCTTGTTTGATCATGTTGTTTTGTCAAAAGGAGGCTTTTTAGTCCATAAAAACGGCATTTTACCATAGTCTAGAAATTTGCATATGTTAAAGCGGGTTAACCCATGATTCTGGTCATAAGTTCCAAATATATTTCGAGCCTACTTTCCCGTACAAGAGACCTTGGTTTTGCCGTTTGATCATGTTGTTTTGTCAAAAGGAGGCTTTTTAGTCCATTAAAACGACATTTTACTATAGTTGAAGAATTTCCATATTTCAAAACGGGTTAACCCATGATTCTCGTCAAAAGTTCCAAATAACTTTTGAGCCTATTTTTGTGTACAAGAGACCTTGGTTTTTTCGTTTGATCATGTTGTTTTGTCAAAAGGAGGCTTTTTAGTCCATAAAAACGACATTTTACTATAGTCGAGCAATTGCATATTTTAAAACGGGTTAACCCATGGTTCTCGTCAAAAGTTCCAAATATATTTCGAGCCTACTTTTCTGTACAAGAGACCTTGGTTTTGACGTTTCATCATGTTGTTTCGTCAAAGGGAGGCTTTTTAGTCCATAAAAACGACATTTTACTATAGTCGAAGAAATTGCATATTTTAAGAGGGTTTAACCCATGATTCTCGTCATCAGTTCCAAATATATTTCGAGCCTACTTTTCTGTACAAGAGACCTTGGTTTTGTCTTTTGATCATGTTGTTTTGTCAAAAGGAGGCTTCTTAGTCCATAAAAACGGCATTTTACTATAGTCGAAAAATTTCCATATTTTAAAACGGGTTATCCCATGACTCTCGTCAAAATTTCCAAATATCTTTCGAGCCTACTTTTCTGTACAAGAGACCTTGGTTTTGTCGTTTGATCATGTTGTTTTGTCAAAAGGAGGCTTTTTAGTCCATAAAAACGACATTTCACTATAGTCGAAAAAATTGCATATTTTAAAACGGGTTAACCCATCATTCTCGTCAAAAGTTCCAAAAATCTTTCGAGCCTACTTTTGTGTACTAGAGACCTTGGTTTTCTCGATTGATCATGTTGTTTTGTCAAAAGGAGTCTTTTTAGTCCATAAAAACGACATCTTACTATAGTCGAGAAATTTGCATATTTTAAAGCGGGTTAACCCATGATTCTGGTCATCAGTTCCAAATATCTTTCGTGCCTACTTTTCTGTTCAAGAGACCTTGGTTTTGTTGTTTGGTCATGTTGTTTTGTTCAAATTAGGCTTTTTAGTCCATATAAACGGCATTTTACTATAGTCGAGAAATTTGTAAATTTTAAAACGCGTTAACCCATGATTCTCGTCAAAAGTTCCAAATATCTTTCGAGCCTACTTTTCTGTACTAGAGACCTTGCTTTTGTCGTTTGATCATGTTGTTTTGTCAAAAGGAGGCTTTTTAGCCCATAAAAACGACTTTTTAATATAGTCGAAAAATTTGCGTATTTTAAAACGAGTTATCCCAAGATTCTCGTCATCAGTTCCAAATATCTTTCGAGCCTACTTTTCTGTACAAGAGACCTTGCTTTTGTCGCTTGATCATGTTGTTTTGTCAAAAGGAGGCTTATTAGCCCATAAAAACGACATTTTAATATAGTCGAAAAATTTGCATATTTTAAAACGAGTTAACACACGATTCTCGTCAGAAGTTCCAAATATCTTTCGAACCTACTTTTCTGTACAAGAGAAATTGGTAGTGTACTTTGATCATGTTGTTTTGTCAAAAGGAGGCTTTTTAGTCCATGAAAACGACATTTTACGATAGTCGAATAACTTGCATATTTTAAAACGGGTTAACCCATGACTCTCTTCAAAAGTTCCAAATATCTTTCGAGCCTACTTTTCTGTACAACGGACCTTGGATTTGTCGTTCGTTTGATTATGTTTTTTTGTGAAAAGGAGGCTTTTTAGTCCATAAAAACGACATTTTATTATACTGGAAGATTTTGCATGTTTTAAAACGGGTTAACCCATGATTCTTGTCATCAGTTCCAAATATCTTTCGAGCCTACTTTTCTGTACAAGAGACCTTGGTTTTGTCGTTTGATCATGTTGTTTTGTCAAAAGGAGGCTTTTTAGTCCATATAAACGACATTTTAATATAGACGAAACATTTGCATATTTTAAAACGGGTTAACCCATGATTCTGGTCATCAGTTCCAAATATTATTCCAGCCCTCTTTTCTGTTCAAGAGACCTTGGTTTTGACGTTTGATCATGTTGTTTTGTCAAAAGGAGGCTTTTTAGTCCATAAAAACGGCATTTTACTATAGTCGAAAAATTTGCATATTTTAAAACGAGTTAACCCATGATTCTCGTCAGAAGTTCCAAATATCTTTCGAGCCTACTTTTCTGTACAAGAGACCTTGGGTTTGTTGTTTGATGATGTTGTTTTGTCAAAAGGAGGCTTTTTAGTCCATAAAAACGACATTTTACTATAGTTGAAGATTTTGCCTATTTTAATACGGGTTAACCCATGATTCTCGTCAGAAGTTTCAAATATCTTTTGAGCCCACTTATCTGATCTGTACAAGAGGCTTTAGTTTTGTCGTTTGATCATGTTGTTTTGTCAAAAGGAGGCTTTTTAGTCCATGTAAACGACATTTTAATATAGTCGAAAAATTTGCATATTTTAAAACGGCTTAACCCATGACTCTGGTCAAAATTTCCAAATATCTTTCGAGCGTACTTTTCTGTACAGGAGATTTTGGTTTTGTCTTTTGATCATCTTGTTTTGTCAAAAGGAGGCTTTTTAGCCCATAAAAACGACATTTTAATATAGTCGAAAAATTTGCATATTTTAAAACAAGTTAACCCACGATTCTCGTCAGAAGTTCCAAATATCTTTCGAGCCATACTTTTCTGTACAAGAGAAATTAGTTTTGTCGTTTGGTCATCTTGTTTTGTCAAAAGGAGGCTTTTTAGTCCATATAAACGACATTTTACTATAGTCGAGAAATTTGCATATTTTAAAACGCGTTAACTCATGATTCTCGTCATCAGTTCCAAATATATTTCGAGCCTACTTTTCTGTTCAAGAGATCTTGGTTTTGTCGTTTGGTCATGTTGTTTTGTCAAAAGGAGACTTTTTAGCCCATAAAAACGACATTTTAATATAGTCGAAAAATTTGCATATTTTAAAACAAGTTAACCCACGATTCTCGTCAGAAGTTCCAAATATCTTTCGAGCCTACTTTTCTGTACAAGAGACCTTGCTTTTGTCCTTTGATCATGTTGTTTTGTCAAAAGGGGGCTTTTTAGTCCATAAAAACGACATTTTATTATACTTGAAGATTTTGCATGTTTTAAAACGGGTTAACCCATGATTCTGGTCATCAGTTCCAACTATCTTTCGAGCCTACTTTTCTGTACAAGAGACCATTGTTTTGTCGTTTGATCAAGTTGTTTTGTCAAAAGGAGGCTTTTTCGTCCATAAGAACGACATTTTACTATAGTCGAAACATTTGCATATTTTAAAACGTGTTAACTCATGATTCTCGTCAAAAGTTTCAAAAATCTATCGAGCCTACTTTTCTGTACAAGAGACCTTGCTTTTGTCGTTTGGTCATGTTGTTTTGTCAGAAGGAGGCTTTTTAGTCCATATAAACGACATTTTACTATAGTCGAGAAATTTGCATATTTTAAAACGCGTTAACTCATGATTCTCGTCAAAAGTTTCGAAAATCTTTCGAGCCTTCTTTTCTGTACAAGAGACCTTGGTTTTGTCGTTTGGTCATGTTGTTTTGTCAAAAGGAGGCTTTTTAGTCCATATAAACGACATTTTACTATAGTCGAAACATTTGCATCTTTTAAAACGGGTTAACCCACGATTCTCGTCAGAAGTTCCAAATATCTTTCGAGCCATACTTTTCTGTACAAGAGAAATTAGTATTTTCGTTTGATCATGTTGTTTTGTCCGAAGGAGGCTTTTTAGTCCATGAAAACGACATTTTACTATAGTCGAAAAATTTGCATATTTTAAAACGGGTAAACCCATGATTCTCGTCAAAAGTTTCAAAAATCTTTCGAGCCTACTTTTCTGTACAAGAGGCCTTGGTTTTGTCGTTTGGTCATGTTGTTTTGTCAAAAGGAGGCTTTTTAGTCCGTATAAACGACATTTTACTATAGTCGAGAAATTTGCATATTTTAAGACGCGTTCACCCATGATTCTCGTCATCAGTTGCAAATATCTTTCGAGCCTACTTTTCTTTACAAGAGGCCTTGGTTTTGTCGTTTGATCATGTTGTTTTGTCAAAACGAGGCTTTTTTGTCCATAAAAACGACATTTTACTAGAGTCGAAAAATTTGCATATTTTAAAACGGGTTAACCCATGATTCTCGTCAAAAGTTCCAAAAATCTTTCGAGCCTACTTTTCTGTACAAGAGACCTTGGTTTTGTCCTTTGGTCATGTTCTTTTGTCAAAAGGAGGCTTTTTAGTCCATGTAAACGCCATTTTAATATAGTTGAGAAATTTGCATATTTTAAAACGGGTTAACCCTTGATTATCGTCATCAGTTCCTAATATCTTTCGAGCCTACTTTTCCGTTTAAGAGACCTTGCTTTTGTCGTTTGATCATGTTGTTTTGTCAAAAAGAGGCTTTTTAGTCCATAAAAACGACATATTACTATAGTCGAAAAATTTGCATATTTTAAAACGAGTTAACCCATGATTCTCGTCAGAAGTTCCAAATATCTTTCGAGCCTACTTTTCTGTACAAGAGACCTTGGGTTTGTTGTTTGATGATGTTGTTTTGTCAAAAGGAGGCTTTTTAGTCCATAAAAACGACATTTTACTATAGTTGAAGATTTTGCCTATTTTAATACGGGTTAACCCATGATTCTCGTCAGAAGTTTCAAATATCTTTTGAGCCCACTTATCTGATCTGTACAAGAGGCTTTAGTTTTGTCGTTTGATCATGTTGTTTTGTCAAAAGGAGGCTCTTTAGTCCATAAGAACGACATTTTACTACAGTTGAAGAATTTGCATATTTTAAAACGGGTTAACCCATGATTCTGGTCATAAGTTCCAAATATCTTTCGAGCCTACTTTTCTGTACTAGAGACCTTGGTTTTGTCGTCTGATCATGTTGTTTTGTCAAAAGGAGGCTTTTTAGTCCATAAAAACGACATTTTACTATAGTCGAAGAATTTGCATATTTTAAAACGGGTTAACCCATGATTCTCGTCAAAAGTTCCAAATATCTTTCGTGCCTTCTTTTCTGTACAAGAGACCTTGGTTTTGTCGTTTGATGATGTTTTTTTGTCAAAAGGAGGCTTTTTAGTCCATATAAACGACAGTTTACCATAGTTGGAAAATTTGCATATTTTAAAACGGGTTAACCCATGATTCTCGTCAAAAGTTCCAAATATCTTTCCAGCCTACTTTTCTGTACAAGTGAAATTGGTGTTGTCGTTTGATCATGTTGTTTTGTCAAAAGGAGGCTTTTTAGTCCATGAAAACGACATTTTACTATGGTCGAAAAATTTGCATATTTTAAAAGGGGTTAACCCATGATTCTCGTCATCAGTTCCAAATATCTTTCGAGCCTACTTTTCTGTACAAGAGACCTTGGTTTTGTCGTTTGGTCATGTTGTTTTATCAAAAGGAGGCTTTTTAGTCCATATAAACGACATTTTACTATAGTCGAGAAATTTGCATATTTTAAAACGGGTTAACCCATGATTCTCGTCATCAGTTCCAAATGTCTTTAGGGCCTACTTTTCCTTACAAGAGACCTTGGTTTTGTCGTTTGATCATGTTGTTTTGTCAAAAGGAGGCGTTTTAGTCCATAAAAACGACATTTTACTATAGTCGAAAAATTTGCATATTTTAAAACGAGTTAACCCATGATTCTCGTCAGAAGTGCCAAATATCTTTCGAGCCTACTTTTCTGTACAAGATACATTGGGTTTGTTGTTTGATTATGTTGTTTTGTCAAAAGGAGGCTTTTTAGTCTATAAAAACGAGATTTTACTATAGTCGAAAAATTGGCATATTTTAAAACGGGTTAACCCATGATTCTGGTCAGAAGTTCCAAATATCTTTGGATGCTTCTTTTCTGTGTAAGAGACATCGGTCTTGTCGTTTGCTGATGTTTTTTCTCAAAAGGAGCGTTCTTAGACTATAAAAATACCATATATTCGAAGCTGAAAAATTTGCATGTTTTAAAAAGATGAATGCATGATTCTGTTCAAAATTTTTGTTAATATCTTTCAAGTCTACTTTTCTGTAAAAGAGACCTTGGTTTTGTAGTTTGATGATGTTGTTTTTTTCAAAGGTAGTCTTTTTGGACCATGAAAACGACATTTTACTGTAGTCGAAAAATTTACATATTTTAAAATTGGTTAACCCATGATTCTGGTCGGAAGTTCCAAATATCTTTCGAGGCTACTTTTCTGTAAAAGAGACATTGGTCTTATCGTTTGCTGATTTTCTTTTCTCAAAAGGAGCCTTTTTAGAATATAAAAATACCATATAAGTAAGGTTGAAATATGTGCATTTTTTGAAAGGGGTTAACCCGTGATTCTGGTGAAAAGTTGCAAGTATCTTTCGAGCTTACTTTTCTGAATCAGCGGTTGGAATCTTGTCGTTTGATGATGTGTTTTTCTTAAAAGGAGCTGTTTTAGACGATAAAAACGACACTTAACTCTTGCCGAAAAATTTCTTTATTTTTAAATGGATTCAGGTCAAAAGTACTTACTGTAAAAGAGACGTTGGTTTTGTCGTTTGATGATGTTGTTTTCTCAAAAGGAGGCTCTTCAGACGATATAAATGTGGTGTAATAATTTGCAATTTTAGGATTTTTTTCTCCTAATCCTTCCTGCTCTTTTTTTTTTGCGTTGAGTATCATCACGAACCATTAGAAATGCGTCAAAAGTTGTTTACGGCTTCAGATAAACCGATTAAGATCATGTTTGCCGTCCGTGTCTGAGAGTCAAGGCTACCAATGTGTTCCTATAGGTTTAATTAATGGCGGACTTCTTTAATGTGATCAAATAGAATCAATGAAGTTATAACTGGCATTCACACAAACCATAAAATTACTTTACGATACTTATAAAGATGCTCTTGCAAACAAGCCAGTAAGATCATGAAAATAGAGCAATTTACCATATAGTAGTAGTAGTATTACTACTACTACTACTACTACTACTACTACTACTACTACTACTACTACTACTACTACTACTACTACTACTACTACTACTACTACTACAAGTACTACTACTAGTACTACTACTACTACTACTACTACTACTACTACTACTACTACTACTACTACTACTACTACTACTAGTAGTACTACTACTACTACTACTACTAGTACTACTACTACTAGTACTACTACTACTACTACTAGTACTACTACTACTACTACTACTACTACTACTACTACTACTACTACTACTACTACTACCAACACTACCATTAAAATTATCACTACAACTACCACTACCTTCATTGGATAATAATAATCAACCCAATGATAAGTATCATCATCGACAACAAAACAACAATGAAAGTAGAACTTAATGGTATCTCGTCTTCATTTCGTAAATTGTTTTGGAGAGTTTCCCAGGGGTCTGTCCTCGGTCCCTTATTCTCTTAAATTTACATCAATGATTTTGGGCAGATTTCAAATATCTATGGCCTGGTTTTATTTGCTAAGTTAATTTTCTTGGTGTAATTTTGGATGTCTTTAATGAGTAATTGTCATGGAAACCCCATATTTCTCAGGCTGCGAACAAAATCTTCAAGTCTGTGGTAGGCGCTATTCGTAACTCGAGTTTTTGTGTTACTAAGACAGCTTTGTGTACCTACTTTATACGATTTGAACTACATACGCATGTTATAACCGTAAAATTCTAAGTACGTAAAATGGACCAGGAGACTGGAAGGTGTCCGCTTTGAAGAGATTCACAGGAAGCGACAGAGGGAGCGGGGGAGGGGTCCGTGTCGTAGAGATCTCAAGAAAATGACTGAGGAATATCAAGGAACCAACTCCAGGTGTCTGATCAAGGATGTGTCTGATTTAAGAAAGAAATATGATTGGCCCCATCTACAATAGAGAGACATGTGACGTCACGCTAACATGGTAGCTAAATTTCTGGATTGCAACAATCTTTCTTGATGGAGACAGCTATCTTTATTATTGAACGATGGAAGAAAAACATGAGCTACCGTTTTGTTCTTGAGATCAATCACGCTCAGGAAAGTCAAACATACATTTTTTGGTGTTTTCTCTGTCATATTTACAGGACCACGATTTGTTGATATCCAGAGGTTTTGCTACCATGGTAACAAGACGTAACGACTTCTCTTCTCTATTGGTATAATATTTAATGGCGCGAGACCAATTATTGTGGAATAAATAAAACCATTTTAGGAATGAGCAAGACTGAGTTAGACATCATCGAGGTTGGTAGTAACTGGTGAATTAGGAACCTTGCTGCTGGTAGGTGGGTCTCGATCGAAATCCGGCATCAGTTGTTGGTATTATTAGGCTCTGTAGCTACTGTCTTGTGCTGTGCATGAATAGATTAAAGGGCACCGTAGGGATATACGAACTAAAACCTCAGCTGCTCTGAACACGCCAATAAGACCAAAGATTCAGGTAGAGATTATTCGATTTGGGATAGCGTGCGAGAGCTCTCCAATTGCGGGAGTCGCGAAAAGTCACTACAAACTCGGGCAATATCACCCAACCGAGGTACGATGTCTTATTATATATGTCTCTTAGTTAGTACGCGCGCTGTGATTAGTCAACTGCAAAAAACTCGAATCCTCGCCTCTACAGTGCGGGCGAGGCTCGTTAAATATTTCTTAGACCCCTTCCCAGTTATGAATGATGGTGACTCTGTGTTTTTGGGCCGGACACTCCGCCCTTCTCAGACTTCACGGGGTGTCTAAAGAAGGTCAAACGAAGCACATTGGTTAGAAATCTGCTGCGTTAGTCGAACACGCTCTGAATTTGCAAACCTCTAAATACCCGTCCAACACCTCTTCAGATGCCTAATGGCTGGTAGTTCTGTTCAAATTATTCGAGATGGTTCTTCTACGGAATATCTTGACAACTCTTTTCGTGATGGCATCATTCTTGTAGTCATCAACTTAGAACCGAAACCGGTAGATACGAAAAAATCCCTAGCAATGAAAGGATATGTTCCTTTTATAACAGTAACAAAGGTGAAGATGAAAATCATTTCCTACTAGATTGTAAGGCCTATTCCTAAGATCAGAGTCGTATTTTTTCTCCAGCACAGACCTCGAACTCGGTTAGTAAGAGGTATGTAATATCGCTCTGGTGAAAACAAGTGTCCAACTTTCAAATGACCGCCGCCCTCCGTGAAACAAGCAGGACATTTTAGGCGTGAAAAATTTAATAAGCACCATGGCGCTTCTTCCATTAGGTATGTTATAAAAAAAAAAATAGGGTAAAAACGAAACAGACTGAAATGACCGAATCTCTAAAGATATGATTTTGTAGGATCCAATAACTGGTTTAAAAGTGGCACCTTACAACTAACATGCATTGCGTCTTTTGGTTTGACTCAGTTGCCAAGTCAAAATGATAAGAAAAAAAACAAAGGTTTTTTGCCGTCATTGACGCCACTAATTCAGAATTTTGAATCAAGCTTAAAAAAAGAAAATAAAGAAAGAAAGAAAAAAGAAAAACATCTGAGAATGAGTCAGCGCTAACTATTTCCAACCCGTTTGTTTTCATTTACATCCCAATCTGGAGTCCATGTGTTTCAGTCTATTTTGTCAAAACAACCCCGCTTAAATTTTATTCCATTTATTTCTGCGTTTTTCTGTAGATCAGAGCGACAAAGTCGCCAAAATGTAGAAGGTCTATGTTTTTTTTAGCAGCAACACATGCACCCACCGGGGCCCTATATTTCAGCGAAGAGCAAGGAGACCGCGCATTGTGGACGATTTGGGGCACTGGGAACTAAAAAGCACAAAATCAAAGATGGCGGGGGGAAGGCATAGTTGGTTTTTATCTCGTTTTTCATCTATTTTCAAGGTTAGTAGCGATTATAGGTGGATCAAACAGTAAGAACTGTAGAAGGTATCGTTTTACGAAGTGTTAGAAGTGCTTGTAGTAATGATTTACCTTACATTTGCCAGTTGATGACCCTGTAAGGCTTAAAGCTTATGTGCAACTCTGTCAATAATTCAATCTCCCCCTTCTTTAGGTCTCAACGCTTTGAATTTAAGGGGATTTCGTTGCGTATCCAATGGTGTTTAAAGGCTCTATTTGCAAATTGGCTTCGTAAAATTCTAAAAATTAAAAGTGTTACAGTGTATGTAGCAAATACTTTATTTGTTTGCTTAGTAGCCAGGCTAGGTCTAGCAACAATCGGCGACAAAATTATTTGAGACACTTTGCCGTAAAGGGGCTTTTTGACGTTGTACTGACTTCCAAAGGGGAAAATGTAGCTTTTCCTCCCCCATCCCTCCATGCAGTGTTGTGTTACTGTTCAAGCTACCTTTAGGAAACAACAAACACCCCAACTTTGAATGGAGGGGGTGAGGGAGGGGTGTGGATTCTTATGTTCTCTTAAGTTACCCTATTTGAGTACAACGTATGTCTCAACAATTTTGTCACCGATTGAAGCTCTCCAATTATGGTGAGGCCAGAAGTGAGCCACAAGAGAACACAAGAGTGAGTGGCAAAGCCGCACATGTGGCTGTGTGACTTCTCGCAAATCCCCTGAATCTCTATCTGAATCATTGGTTTGATTGGCGTGTTCAGCTGAGGTTTGAGTTCAAATATCCCATCACACTCAGCACAAGTCAGCAGCCACTGAACCTCTATTAAACAATACCAACAACTGACTAAAAATCATTCAATGACGACAGGCTTGCAAATTGCTGTCTTTTAATATAGTTTCAAAAATGCTAAAAAGTCATCTGAAAATCTTCCAACATTTTCAACAACATTAAGTCTACAAAATTGTTGGAACACTTTGGAATGGTGCTGGCACATTTTCCAAAATCCCAGTCATAAGCCGAAAGTCTAAAGCATTTGACTCAAGTGGTTGGCAAGCATAAAGACCTCCATAAATTTATCAATGCCATCTTAGATATAACTTAAGCTTAAGATCAATATTTTGAAAGAACATTCCCAGCAGGGTATTTTTTCATGTACATTGTTCATTAAAAAAACAACAACAATATTACCCTTTCAAAAAATACACCATTACCTCCCAAATACTCCAATATTTGTAATGTCATGAAAACAAAGACCACCTAAATTAAATGCTGAGTGCGTCACTGTCTGACTTTCTGACTTGAGTTACTGACTGATGGGATGACTAACTGACTGATTGACTGGCTGACATGTTACCGACTTATTGACGGACATGACTTGCTTACCAGCATACTGGTCAATTGTCTGGCTGACTGGCTCAATTACTGACAGGCTGTTTTACTAAAACTGTTTGACTGACAGTCGCATACCGATCGACTGATCATTATTGCTGGCTCATTGACTAATTGACTTGACCGGCTGGCTGATATACTGAGATTCATGCTAAGAAAAGAATCAAGATTACTGATTGTGAATCGAGATTACTGATTGCTAATGAAGATGGTCAATTTTTCACTTTAGATCGGATGTGACCAGCAGATGTCCTAAGACTTCAGCAGCCAGGATTTTGAGCTTATCTTCAGTACTGTAAGTGCTGTATACATTGCTTTGTGATCTAGCTATTGAGTGAATCATAAAAATGGAACTTCTGATTATTGTGTTAAAGTATGATTGACATACAGATTCATCAGCTTTTAGAGGCCATACCTGGCGTAATTTAACACAAAATTTGAAACTGCTTTGAATTTAATGTCACTGTAAAATGAGAGATACATGTATATGTCTTAAATTAATATAATTATTATAGTGAAATTAGGATTTTTGAAAACTGTTCAGCCTTTAGAACAGTTTTTCAAAGTTGATCCCTGCTGTTTGCAACATCAAAAGTAATGCTTGGGAGACATATTTGTTTGTCTTGGATCTCTGATTTTGTCATTTTATTTTACATGTAATTTCTTTGCTTACTCTAAGTTCCGTAGCGATTAAGGGCGAGTAATTGGCAAAATTAAACAAAATGAACTGGACTACTGTGACACAGCCCCTTTAACAGACATCTCATAGTTATGGTAGTTTGCTTTGTCTCTGAGGAAAGAAACCCCTACATTGTCTCTATATTTAATCCACTTAATATGGACAGCTGTTAAAATGGACCTCTTCTAATGACCCTCTCTGAGTGTAACGGGATTTGACTGTAATGGTTCTTAGCAAAATTAATATATGAACTGATAAACAGTATAATTATTCTTGTAATGTTTATGATTGTAAGGGGACTTAGATGCTTATGTATGCTTTTGTTTTTCTTATCCAGATCAGATGCATTATGCCACAAACAGACGGGATCAAGTCTTCAACATTAAGGCTTAAGGTTATCTTAAGTACCATATAGTTTACTTTGTAATCCAGCTCTTGAGTGAACCAGATAAACAAAACTTAATGTGGCTTGCTTGTTCAAAAGACAATTACTATTAATCTTATCCAGGACACAAAATTAAAAATGCATTTAGATGCACTTTGAAGGAGTTAATTATAAAGTGCATCTTTAAGGGGCTGGTTGGTTTGTTCATACCAAATAGTTCACTACGACATTCACATGATTCAAGGCATGTGGAGATTTCTTTGTGCAGGGCTTTTCGTCCTACGAGGTTTCTTAATACAATCTTTCAATTTGCTGAAATTATTAAGTAAAGTGCACAGGGCAAAAGTATCAACAGCTGATTTCCTGTATGTAGTTGAGGGCAAAATTGGTTTAGTTGCTGTTTTGTAGAAGAGTTGGTTTTTTTAACTCTATCAGGAACAACCCAAAGAATAATTGAAGTTAATTCATGAAATTAAGTTGAATCAATGTTTATTTTAAGAGCATCTGATGGCTTAGTGTAGTTGCCTGGTGTAGTTGGAGAAGTTCACTTCACCCTAACCTTTTCAGGAAAATCTAGTCTGTATTTGAAGCTCAAAAGGCAATCCAAATCACTGTCTACACAAAATGAAGGAAAACTGTCCAAAACACTTTTAAGTGTTCATACTACTTGAAACTAATTTGAGAGCTTCAATGAATCACCGAAGCAAGTTACATGTAGCAATTTCACATTGATTTTCTGACTGGATTTTGGAATTATCACAGCCTTCATCTTATTCAATGAAAATGCATATAAAAATTCAATTTTAATCCTATTGTGGAAAGAACCACTCAGTTAAAAAAATTTGGCTTGATAATTAATCATGCCAAATATATTTTTAATTTTTCACCTGGATAAGTATTTATAGTTTGCTTTTGATCAGTTTTGCCACAGTTATGTTATAGAATGATATACATGTAAGCTAAGTTCTGCTATAGCTTGTTAAAAAACAGTTTTACGTCATTTTCATGTGCCAATTTTTGCAATTACAAAGTCATTGCAAAAATTTCGAACTACCACCATGTCAATGACTCAATAATATTGAAAACTTTAATTAAAGCTCACAATCATTGTGTCAACAAACATGTGAAAAGGTGAAAGAGAACCAGGGAAAGTTTAGTTTAAAAAGGAGAAAAAAAACCTTTAATATTTTCCAATGTAAAGATAAATTCATGCAATATGCCCAAGCTTACCTTAATGTGCATTGAAGTTTCATATTATCATTCAGCCAAGTGCATTTGTGGTTCAAAGAACCTTACATGTTCTACAGTTGCACAACAGAAAGCGATGAATTAAGTTCATCAGAGTGTTGCTGAAAAGAAAATCTGCAACTCAAAGTGGCAGCCTTAACTCAACAACCTAGAAAAATGGTTTGCACTTTATCAAAAACAACTTTGTTGAAATATTAAAAAGGGCTGAGCACTAAAATCTCATTCCAAATTTTTCAAAATCTGAAATTTGAAAACCATAAAAAAATTCGAGTTTTGTTGGCACTGTGGTTGGAACTTTGTTCAAAGTTCTCAGGATTTTCACATGGAAGATGAAGAGATGTAAAACTGACTGTGGGTTAGATCAGACATGCAATCTACATCGTGGCTTATACAGCCAGCATCACTGACTGACAAACTGCCTGACTGACTGACTAACTGGCTTGTTGACTGACTGACTGGCTGACTGGCAGGGTGACTGACTGGCTGACTAACATGGCAGGGTGACTGACTGGCTGACTAGCAGACTGACTGATTGGTTGAATGACTGACTGCCTGACTGGCTAAGGACTGACTGACTGACTGACTGACTGACTGGCTGACCAACTGACTTATTGGCTGAATGACTGACTGCCCAACTGGCTAATGACTGACTGACTGACTGACTGCCTGACTGACTTGCTAAATGACTGGCTAGCTGACTGACTAGATGACTGACTGACTGACTGAGGAGGGCTTGTTTTTTTTTCTTTAACTGCGTGTAGATGATCATCAGAAATTGTTTCTAGGCCCATTTTGTCCCAAAACAAGGAAACTAGGAAACCTTATTCTCGTACTTGATGAAGAACACAAAATTTCTTGTCCTGTTTTCGTTCAAAATAACACAAAGAGTAAATTTTCAATTTTTGACCAAAATCATGGGTTAACCCCTTTGAACAAAAATCCCAATATGGCCATTATGTACAATCAATATTATTTTCGCCTAGGAGGGCTTGTTTCCCTAACTAGATGATGATCGAACATTTTTTCAAAGCCCATTTTGTTCAAAAACCAAAAAGTGAGATTTTCATTTTTTGACGAAAGTCATCGCTTAACCACTTTAAAAAAATTCAGTATCATGACTACATGAAATCCGTATTCTTATAGACTAGGGGGGCGTTTTTTTTAACTAGATGATCATGAGACATGATTCCTTGGCTTGTACTGTCAAAAAACATGGAGGAAATTTGCAGTTTTTGACGAAAATCATGGGTTAACCTCTTTGAAAAACATACGGTTTCATGACTTTGTAAAATTTATATTTTTATAGTTTAGGAGGGCTAGTTTGCTACTTGGATGATCATCAGACATTATCTCAAGGCTCATTTTGTCCAAAAACAAACTGAGATGAAATTTCCAATTTTCGACTGAAATCACGGGTTAACCCCCTGGAAAACCTCAACATTTCCACTGTGTTATATCGATATTTTTTAGTCGAGGTTCAAAAACAAGCAGAGGAAAATTCCAATTTTTGACCAAAGCCATGGGTTAAACCCTTTGGAAAAATATAGTTTGGTAACTCTGTAAATTCCATATTGTTGAAGTTTAGGAGTCCTTTTTTTACTAACTGGATGATCATCGACCACTATTTCAAAGTTCATTTTGTGCAAAAACAAGCAAAGAGGAAATTTGCAACTTTTGACGAAAATCATGGGTTAACCCCGTTTGAAAAAATCTCAACATGGCGACTTTGCAAAATCCGTATTTTTAGTCTAGGAAGGCTTGGATGGTCAGCAAACATTATTTCAATGCCCATTTTGTTTAGAAACAACTAAAGAGGAAATTCCATTTTTTGACCTAAATCATTTTTTGACCTAAAAAAAATACACTGTGACGACTACATAAAATCCGTATTTTGATAATGTAGGAGGACTTGGTTTTTTTACTAGATGATCATCAGGCGTTATATTAATTCTAGGGTTATTTTTGTCCAAAAACAAGCAAATATGAAATTTCCAATCTTCGACCAAACTCACGGGTTAACCCCTTTGAAAAAATCTCAACATGGCCACTGTGTAAAATCAATATTTGTATGGTCTAGGAAGGCTTGTTTTCTACTTGGATGATCATCAAACATAATTTCAAGGCTCATTTGTCCAAAATCACACTGAGATGAATTTTTTCCAATTTTTGAACAAAATCATGGGTTAACCCCTCTGATTTGTCCACTGTGTAAAATCGATATTTTTTTGTCTAGAAAGGCCTGTTTTCTAACTGGATGATCAAAAAATATTATTTCAAGGCCCACTTAGTCGAAATACAAGCAAAGAGGAAATTTCGATTTTTGATCAAAATCACGTGAAATCCATATTTTTATAAACCAGGAGGGCTTGTTTTCCTAACTAGTTGATCAATTTACCTCGTTACTTGCTGACTTCATGACATATTTTGATATACCTTCTTAATTACTGCTCAACTGGGATATCGACGTATTGACTGAATATCTAAGTGATTTTTTACTTTGACTTTATTTACTAACTGAATGAATGACTTGTCTTGACTGTATGGCTCTTGGTGGATTGCATGACTGTGCTACATGTAGTTTATTTCTTGGTTTATTTACTGTGAACTTTATGATGAATCCAAAATCTGCCTTGCATTGCGCAAAGTGCAAGGGGAGTGGGTACTAGCTTTTGGCCCCATGAACTATGGGATCGTAAGAGTAACAGTCAATAAGTTTTGAAGCTGGAAGGGTGGTTAGAATAAGGGAACAGCCATTTAAGGCATTGGTTTGGCACGCGAGAAATCACTGTACTATTATGAACGGATGGTGAGAATTAGCAAGGAGAATCAGCATTTTCATCACTTGGATAGTAAAAGAAAAAGTTCACAGTATCTTGACAAAAGGTCTTGGATGACGTTTTGTGTAATTTCAGACTGACTTTATCAATGATTGATTTACATCGCAGAATGCGCCATGTGTCGGTGTGTTTTCTTAGATCAGTCTGATTTTTAACCCAAAGATTTAGTAAGAGTTTATCAAAAGCAGAACTTAGCTCTCTCTTGATTTAAACCAGCTAGTACTCTAAGCTCAAAATACGAGTGTTGGTGCGAGTTTGAGAAAGACCTTTAACTGTCGCTACTGAGCAAAATTAAAAGAATTTGCCTGGGCAGGAGTTTCGTAATAGAGTTGCCAAGCCCTTTCACTCACGCGAGTGTTTATTTTTTGCGAATTATTGTTTTTCCAAATTTGCATCGACACTTGAACTTTGTTGGTGAAGTACGTATGGTTTTGTCAACATAAAGGCTTGGACACAGTGAAGTATTGGGCGCAGTAAATTTACGTCGTTTTTTAGCCCTGAGATTGTTGCGAGCGATGTGTAAACAAAAGCAATTTGTTAAATTCGAGTTCTCTTTTACAACATTGTATGCAACAATCGCTTGGTTAGAAAACGGTGTAATTTAAGGGTTAGTTTATACTAGCGACTTAAACGCAAGCAAAACCGGTACAGCTGATTTCAGTGAGATCGTCAACAACAAATGCGTAAGCAGAAACATGGGGAGACTGAAGGAACACACTCATTCTTTTCTTGATCATTACTAATTCACACAGTTAAAGAACAAGCACAAGAAGAATAAAACGAACCCGTTTGATTTTCTTGTTTTTGTGCTTTAAATGCGTTAATTACTGTTGAGGATAGAAAGAATGAGTGCGTGCTTTCTCCTGTGTTTGTGTTTATTCTTGTGTTGTTACGTCCGCACTTCACTTGTGCTTGCGTTTATCTCACTGGTGTAAACCAATCTTTACTGCGCGCAATGTTTTACTCTGTCAAAGCCTTTAGGGTGTTTATCTGGTTCACTCAAGTAGTTGGATTACAAAGTAAACAACACCGGTACTGAAGATAACAATACTTTATTGAAGAAATAAAACTTGTCTCTGTTGTCCATTTTTCACAATAAAAAAAATAGAAAAAAAAATAATCTAGCCTCCCTCGCCCCTGCCGGACTGCTTCCACTCTGCTCCAAGTCGGTGTTCATTCTTCTGTCCTCATTTAATATTCCAACTTTAAAATCCTGGTCTGTTTTATCTGATCCCTTCATTCAAGCTGGGGGCAGTTGGACACTTAAAAAATTCAGCCGCTTGTTCCCAAGTGGGGTGGGCAGCGTAGAGGAAAGTGAGAGTTTGCTCCTCATGCCCTTGGGGTCTCATTCATTTACGTCACAATACCACACCGGCCAAAAATAATTCTCAGCGAAAAATATAATTTGTTTTAGTTGAAGACGCGTATCTACAAAGTCAATATATCGTGAAAATATCCAGAGACTCGGACAAGAAAAAAGAGGGTGCTACAAAGTCAAACTCACTTTTCAGCGCGTCTCCGTCAGAAACGAAGGCAGAGAATTGAACAAAGAATCGCGTTGGTCTGGCTGACCTTCATTTCACAAACTTCACCAAAGAGCAGAAGTCAATAATTATCTCTCCTCTGCGAAGCAACTGATGCTGGATTTCTCTCGCCCTATTTTAATGTTTAGTGTTTAATGTTTAAGTCTCAATGAAATGAAATTTGCTGCCGAAAATAAGATATTATTCTAGCGTCGTTAATTATCATTTATCCTAAAATGCCGAAGTGCCGCGATTGAGTTTTGGTCTTTTTGGTTTTTGTTTCGTTTAAAATTCAATATCTAAAAATTTGCCTGCCCTATTATGAATTAGGATGCCGTTATTTAAAATCAGTGCCGAATAGATTTCGCCTTCAAATTTCGCCAAAGGGATTAGATCTAGAGCGACTTTGTAAATAAATATTTCATTTAAGTTAAATTTTGGATCATTTACTTCCAATGAAAATAACGGACAAATTTTCGCATTTCGAAACGAAAAAGGAAATTAGCGGAAAGATATATGTACTTTTTATCCTATAAAGTAAAATTAAATATTAGCTGGAAAAAATTAGATTTGAATTTAAGTCTTAATTTATGCCGCTAGCCGCGATGTTTTTCCGCATAATAATGAAAATTTGCCGGAATAATAATTTGGGCGAATTTCCCTAGAGATGTTTCAGCTGTCGTGACCGGAATGGATACTTTACATCAGGTTTCCCACAAAAGACTGGAACTAGCCAAATGCGTCGTTTAAATGAACAATAAATAACAAGAGTCTTCCAGTCCTTTAAGGGAAAGCCGATTATAATGTATCAATTGAGGTCACTGCCGAGAAATTAGCTGAAAATTTAAAGAAGACATTAAGCGAAATCTATGCTTATGATAAAAGTTGTTTATATATTTATGCCTACAACTGAGCCGAAAGCATGAAGGTCAAATTAACTTGATTTATCACACAAGCCAAGGAAATCTATTCTATGTCCCTTTTAAAAAAGGACATAGAAGCGACTTCCACAGCAGTCTGATTAATCAAGTTAATTTAATCGTAATAATTTGATCCTAAATTAATACGGTTTAGTTATCTAGGTTTCCGAAGGCTTAAGTAATATCAAAGAGAAGTTAGTCTTTTTAAAACATCAACAGCCTAGTTTGTTTGCCTGTTTTTTTCAGTTTACACAGAAAAAACAGACAAACAAACAACAGATGTTGATGTAATATAACCTTAGTTTTGATCAGTTTTAGATAATTGCGGCTGGAAATATGAGAATGAAATGATAATTAAGATAATAATTGATTCCTAAATTGAAATGGTTTATTTATCTTGCTTTCCGAAGGTTTAAATAATATCAAAGAGGAGTTAGTCTCTAACATCAACAGCCACGTTTGTTTGACTGTTGTTTCCAGTTGACACAAAAACAACAGACAAAAAAACAACAGATGTTGATGTAATAAAACCTTAGTTTTGATCATTTTTAGATAATTCAGGCACGAAATATGAGAATGAAATGATAATTAAGATAATAAATAATTGATTTGTATATGATTTTATCCTATGCGATGTTTTGAACGGTTATTTGTTATTAGGCCTAAGCAAGCTTGAGATAGATGTGAATTTTTTAGGTTTAGAAGAGAAATCCATTACCAGTTACACCCCATTAGAGAGATTCTTTTTGACTATAAGCTCAATTTGATGTCATTTGTAAAAATCCACCCACGCCACACCAGTGAAATTCAGTGTCCAGTCCTCTGTCCTCGAATCCTCCATCGACTCACTTACTTCGTTAGTCTGCACAATGTTAGCACTCCCGTTTTTCATCCTACCGCAGTGGAACATTCCCAGACATATTGTTTGCAGGCAAGCACCTTACTGTTTTTTTTTTTTTGGAAAAAGGTGTGGGTAGTATTATGACAAAATGAATGAAGCCCCAAGAACATAAGAAGCAAACTCTCACCTTCCTACACACTGTCCTCCCCACTTGGGAACAAACGGCCAAATTTTCCAAGTGCCCAACTGCCCCCAGCACGAATTACAGGATCAGATAAAGTTTCCCAGGATTTCTCAGATGGAATATCTCAGAGGACGTCAGAATTCACACCTTCTCAGAGGCAGAGCTTCCACAGCCCAGCAGGGACGAGGTTGGCTAGATTTAAACATGACCTTGCCCAAGTGATGGGCTCCTAATCTTGTGCGTGTGCCACCTGAGGTCTGAAATTAAATAAGAACTTAGAAAAAAAAATAATGAAAAGCCAATGGTCCAAGAAAACAACCAATAATTCTTGACGACACCACTGGTTTCCCCAAGAAATGATCCAGAAAAAGAGAATAAGTGAAGAAATTCTATACTAATGATAAGTCACTACCCAGATCTGGATAGTGCTTGCGGGGAAACCAGCGGTAGCGCCAGGAAATCTCAGCTGTTTTCAAAACCTTAGCTAATGCAAGCCTAACAACAAATATCATTAATTAACATTAAGGCAGCTAATGCAAGCTCATTAGCGTATTAAACAAAACTAGATATTTCTTGGTACTACAAACGACTCCGTAATATACCTATGTAGTCAGTCAACTAATGCTCTGTTGATATGAGTAAAAAATGGAAATAAAAAGAATGCCACGGAGTCAATTCCTAAAACTAACTATGGAAAATTAAAGAAAAAAAAAACAGAATACGGAGAGTGAATGCAGCACCAAGAAAATTAATTATTAAAAAAGAATATAAATTCAATCAAAAGTCTCCAGTCTGCTTTGTTCTCAAAATTTAATAATAATAAAGGAAGTTTCAGTTGCGAAATTATCAGCGATTTGGAAACAACATTTTACTGCAAGCTGCCTAGAAAAAAAAAGCACAAGCAGACTAGAGATTGCCTTATAGACATAATGTACATGTAAACTAATGAAAAATCTACTCTATGTTGTAATACTTAAGATCCTACTATTGGACCTAACTTTTTTTACCAGCCTCACTGTTTCTTGAGAAAATTTCCTGTTGCTTTGGATTTCTTTTTTAAAATTAATCTGAATGGACAAAATCATTTGTGCACCGATGGGACCTAACTTTGAAGTCCCAACAGAGACCAAAATCAGTCACTAACTTATTACTAATCAAACAAAAATGAAACTATACCTTCTTGATACTTGCATACATACTCCTTACTAAACGATCAGTAAGGAGAATTTGGCCATTGGTATTGGGACTTCAATGATCAAGGTCATTGTGGTTATAAAATAATGCTTTCCTAATCCTATCCAAACTTTGCTTCGTAGATTTAGCCTGCAAAATTTAGATGCAATTCCAGGTGTAGCTTTGTGACCACTGAAAGTTAGAGATGCCTTTGGCTGAAAAAAAACTTATATTTTCCCTTTACGGAAAATCATCAAAAGTTTTATGGTACATGGTCTATTCATAATCATTTTACCCCTATAAATTTTAGCTCTTAAGAAATCTGTATTGCTACTTTTATGTCGGGAATTTAACGATGTATGCTTATTTCTCTTAGCCTGTATAGACCCTGCGTTTAGACATATATGTTAGTTAGGAGATTTAAAGGTAATATTTTGCTAATGAGCTTGCTTAATTGTAGAGTGTTAATTTCAGAAGTAAGTTATAACCAATACTGTATCAGTGAAATCCTGATTCTCCAAACCTCTTGATAATTCGAACCAAAACTTGTTTTCCTATCCCTGAAGTCACTGTAATTTTTATATTTCCCCTTGCGCTTTCTCAACAAGAAAATGGCGAGAAAGCCCAAAGCCCAAAACGAAGCTGTCGGTAATTCTTTGAACTCCCATTTTCTAAAATCCTCAATTTTACAAGAGGTTCAAAAAATCATTAGCTCCACTCTGTTAAAATAGCCCAGGAAGCGCAACATTTCCTATGAAAAAGTAGAGTTTGGATAGAAGGTGGACCTGTGGAAAGAACTATAGTGCGTGGCTTTTACTTCGATGAAAAAAATAACATTTAAATAAAGCTAAATATTCTTGCCTGTATGATTTGTTTTTGCTGTGATTTGGTTGTGACGCTTCCTATGCCTTAAAGATACAAGCAACATTGTGCTGTCAAGTGATCTTAGAAACTGAAAGTCAGTGAATGGCCAATGAAATTATAGTCTCAGACAATAAATTATTACAAGAACACTTAGTCCACCCCCACCTTTACTGGCAGCACAATGTTAACAACTGTATAACGTGTAAAACCTCTATTAAGCCCCACCCAGACAGTAGTCACACTAATTTTGTAACCTGATCCTCTTACCTGACATCCTCCACAACTTACCTGAAACGTCATTCTTCTTGCAGAAAATGCAGGAAATGATTTCCATCATACCAATGCAAGATTGTAGGTGGGATAAAAAACAAAACTTCCCCCCTAATTTTTCTCCTTAATATTGAGATAATAAGAATCCTTTCTTCGTTCCCCTAATCCCCCACCCCACCACCATCTCAAAATCCTTTAAACCTCTCTATAAGGTGGATGGGGGCTTAGTTTTATGTACCAAATAATCTATAAAATTAATATCCGCACCCACCCAACTACTGTAACTATATCATAACATCATGATCACTATTATTAATATTTAGCAAGATTTCCTTTGAGCACTGAAGTACTAGGCCCAAGGGTAGTTAACTTTAAAAACTTTTGGAGCAGGGATGTGCCAGCAAGTGCACCTTGAAGCCCCTAGCCCATACCAGACTTGAGCGTTCACCTCAGCTTTGCTCAACCCTATACTACACCAGACCAAATTGGTCTAAAAGCTAAGTTTTGAAAGCATTCTTCTCAAGTGATTAAATGACATACTGTGTAGCAGATTTTGATAAAATTGCTAATTCCTAAGGAAAATGTCTTTTATAACCACTTACTATAATTATTCTTGGGTAGAGTTTTTCACTGACTTTGTCTGACACAAAGTTTTATAAATCCCTTTTCTTCCCTCAAGTATAATTAAATATAATAGAACTTTGTATCCCACTCAAACTACTCAAAGGAATCTTGCATTTGAACTTAATAATTATTAATATGTAAGTACATGTAGTACAAATAAGCATCTACATTCATTTTCAAATTAATTTGTTGCCATGAAATTTTTTGGAACAAAATAGTCCAATTTGAAAAAATGAAGACCAACTTACTTAATTTAGAAAAACTTTGATAAGTTGATTGCTGTCCGGTTAAAAATTTAACTGGAAGAAGACTTATTTACGTAAATGAATTATGTCACAGATTTTCAATCGCAGACTTAAAAACAAAGTTGAGAAAATTTTGTAAGTGATGCTTATTTTGTACAAATAATTATGGTGGCACACACACAGTATAATTATATCATTACTATTGCAATACTGCAGATACCTTAGCATTCCCTCCAATAGTGAATTAAATAACTCAGCCTAATATAAAAAATACCCTTATTGATTTCACTACGTATTCAGCAAAAATGTGCTGAAGATACTAGCTGATTTCTGCTCGGACCAAATTAGGTTTTCTTTGTATGTGCAATGCTCAGTCGTTTGAAAACTACTGGTACAAATATTGCAAGTGAAACTATTCACTCTTGTTAGGAATGCCAGGACCTGTTAGTATGCATGAGGCTCCTATTTGTCGAAACGGTCAATCTTCAGTTTTTGTTTTCTGTTTTTGTTTGGTTTTTTTTTTTGACTGCCAAAATTAAATGAATTTGTCTAATTGCTGCTGAATGGGGGTTGTGGAACAACAGCTGGGTGAAAAACCTCCCCGTACGTCCACTTGCTCCTAGGAGGAAAACCCCCGGGCCAGCTGTACCCCGCATTCAATGACCTCCCGGGCTGGGTCAGAAATATTCTTAAACCAAGTACCTGCTTTGAGGTAAGGTACTGGCTGTAACTGTTGGCATTAATAATTATGATTCTGTAAATACTAAACCAGGTATTCGTTGTAAGTTGACTTTGATGGTACCATCGTCTAGTTATACCAGCCTCTTCACTCTTGGCTTTTGAACTCCTGCATTGAGTTACTCATCAGTTGTGGACCATGCAGTATTGCCAAATCGGTTGTTCTTCTGTACCTAAGTAAAAAGAATTCATTTTCACTCAATTGAAAACTTATTTGTGACTCAGATGATAACTTTTGGCTTTAGGTATTATTATTCCTAAATAAGACTACAAGACTGACTGCAATGACAAGGATGACTAAGATAACAAGGGTGACTAGAATAACTGGGTGTCTAGGATGACTAAGATAACTGGAATAACCAGGGTAACTGGCATGACTAAGATGACTAGGGTGACTAGGGTGACTTGGATGACTAGGGTTATTAAGATAAGTAGGCTGACTGGGTTGACTAGGATGAATGCCAGGATGATAAAGTTGACAACAGTGAATGTGTTGACTGTGATGATGATGATGACTAAAATGGCTGGGATGACTGGGATGCAGGTTTGGATGACTGGATTGACAGGAATGACTAGGATTACTGTGATGATTAAGATGACAAGGTTGACTGGGATGACTGGGGTAACTGGGGTGATTAGGATGACAACTGTGAATGGGTTGACTGTGATGATAAGGATGACCAGGATGGCTGGGATGACTGGGATGGCTGGAATGACTGGGATGTAGGTTTGGATGACTGGTTTGACTAGGATGACTACGATTACTGGGATGACAAGACACAAAGGTTTCCTGGGATGACTGGGATGATTAGGATGATAACAGTGAATGGGTTGACTGTGATCACAAGGACGACTGGAATAGCTGGGATGGCTGGAATGCATGTTTGGATGACTGGGATTACTAGGATTACTGGGATGACTGGAGTGACTGGGATGATTAGGATGACAACAGTGAATGGGTTAACTGTGATGATTAGGATGACTAGAATGGCTGGGATGACTGGGATGCTAGTTTGGTTGACTGGAATTACTGGGATGACTAGAATTATTGGGATGATTAAGACTACAAAATTGACTGGGATGACTAGAGTGGCAACAGTGAATGGGTTGACTGTGATGATAAGGATAACTAGACTGGCTGGGATGACTCGAATGACCGGGATAACTGGGATTACTAGGATGAAAGGGGATAAGAGTCTGGGTTGACTGGGGTGATAGGCATGCCTGGGATGGTTTGAATAACTGGAATGACTGGGATTACTAGGATTACTAGGATGACAAAGATGACGAGGTTGACAGGGATGACTGGGGTGACAGGAATGAATGGAGTGACTGGAATAACTATTATTAATGGGATGGCTAGCATGACTGGGATGGTTTTGATGACTGAAATGACTGGGATGACTAGAGTGGCTATGATGATTATATGATAACCGGAATGACTAGGATTACTGGGTTGACTGGGATCACTAGCATGACTGTGATGACTGGGATGACTAGGGTGACTAGGATGGCTAAAGTGACTAGGATGGCTAGGGTGACTAGGGTGACTAGTATGACAAGGGTGACAAGGCTGACTGGGATGAGTGGGATGACTAAGGTGACTAGGGTGACTGGAATGACTAGGGTGCCTAAGGGTGACTAGGATGGCTAGGGTTACTAGGGTGACTAGTATGACAAGGGTGAGTAGGGTGACTGGGATGAGTGGGATGACTAGGGTGACTAGGATGACTAGGGTGACTAG
Organism: Porites cylindrica; assembly: GCA_964035525.1. Lineage (NCBI taxonomy): Eukaryota > Metazoa > Cnidaria > Anthozoa > Scleractinia > Poritidae > Porites > Porites cylindrica. Next base: position 6,575,760 of record OZ037786.1, on the reverse strand, counting down.
GGTGACTAGGGTGATTGGGATGACTAGGGTGACTAGGATGACTAGGGTGACTTGGATGACTGGGAGGAGTGGGATCACTGGGGTGACTAGGACGACTAGGCTCACTAAGATGACTAGGGTGACTTGGATGACTGGGTGACTAGGATTACTAGGGTGACTAGGATGCCTAAGGTGACTAGGATGACTAGGATGACTAAGGTGACTACGGTGACTTGGATGACTGAGGTGACTATTGTGACTAGGGTGACTGGGATGAGTGGGATGACTAGGGTGACTCAGATGGCTAGGGTGACTAGGATGACTAGGGTGACTGGGATGAGTGGAATGACTAGGGTGACTAGGATGGCTAGGATGGCTAGGATGACTAGGATGACTGGGATGACTAGTGTGACTAGGGTGACTGGGATGAGTGGGATGACTAGGGTGACCAGGGTGACTAGGGTGACAAGGATGACAAGGGTGACTAGGGTGACTAGGGTGGCTAGGGTGACTAAGATGACTAGGGTGACTAGTATGACTAGTATGACTAGGGAGACTGGGATGAGTCACTAGGGTGACTAGGGTGACTAGCTAGGGTGACTAAGAAGCCTAGGATGACTAGGGTAACTTGGATAACTAGGATGTCTGGAATTACTGACAGAGATGTAAAACTGTCCAAGGTGTGAACCCAGGAGTCATTTAATAAGTAGGTTGAACATGATCGTCCAGGTGATCGTAGTCCTGAGTGGGACTATTGTTGATGACATTGATTGACCTTTCCACAAACTGTGCAGCAGTCATCTTCAGAGTCAAAGTTGGTTGTATTGCATCAGTTGATAATATTAAAATCTGGTTATTGACCTGATTGGCAAATTAAGTCAAGATGACTTTGGTTGTCTGTTAGTTAAGCAGCAAGGATATTATTTGGATGAATAGACTGAACGGCAGGGTGACTGGGATGACTGTGATGGAAGGATTATTATTAGAATAACTGGGATGGTTAGGTTAAGTAGGGAAACTTGGGTGACTAAGGTAAGGAGAAGGTAAGGTGACTAGGATGACTAGGGTAATGAGATAACTCGGTGACTAGAATGACTAGCAAGGAAGGAAGGAGTCATGCAGGAGAGGACAACAGACGCACCCTCTTTACAAGATACATTAACATGTGAATAGTAAGCTTGGATGTCAGCATACAAAGGCACCACTGGCAACCGCTCTCAGTCAATTTTGAGCTTACTGTGCCCACCCAACCCATGTTGTCAATGAAGTGACATGTTGTGTGAAGTTTGACCACACCACTGAGATCTAGGTCCCCTATTCTTTTCGAACAGTGTTGTGCGTTCTTTACGTCCCACAAGAACCAGATAATTATGTTAACTGCTGTGAGAAGAAACGTACAGTTTTTCGTCCTTATCCGAGAAGACTGCAGAAAGTCTAACTATAAAATTTTGCAGATGTCATTACAAAGACCACACTTTCTTCTCAGTTATTTAAAGACCCTGAGTGTTGCTCTGGCTGGGGTTTAAACCCATGACCTTCCCCTCAGCAGACCTGCGCTCTCTCAACCTAGCTAACCAGGTGGCGGTTACGGGGATGAGATAACTGAGATGGCTGGGATGACTAGGATAACTAGGGTGACTAGGATGACAAGGGTGATGAGATAACTGAGATGACTCGAGTGACTAGGATGACTAGGGCAATGAGATAACTGATATAACTGGGGGTGACTAGGATGACTAGGGTGATAAGATAACTGAGATGACTGGGGTGACTAGTATGACTAGGGTGATGAGATAACCGAGATGACTGGGGTGACTAGTATGACTTGGGTGATGACATAACTGAGATGACTGGGATGACTAAAATGACTAAGGGGTTAGACAATGGTTTTCATCAAAAATTTGAAATTTTTCCATGTTTTTATTTTTGGCAAAATCAGCCAGCAAAATGTGTTTGATGTTATTCTAGAAAGTAAAAAGCGTTTTAAGACTATTAAAAACAGAAACTTAAAAAAGTGGAAGAATCAGGATTTTTGTAAAGGAGTATTGTATTTTAGGCAAAATTGGCCAGGAAAATGTGTTTGACCTCTAGAAAGGAAAAAGGCGTTTTTACACTCTACAATCACAAAGTTAAAAAAGTTGAAATTTTGGTATTTTTCCAAAGGGGTTAGCCCATGGTTTTGGTCAAAAACTTTGAATTTTTTGCATCCTTTTTTTTTAACCAAAAATTAATAGGCCGGGAAAATGTGTTTGACGATATTCTAGATAGGAAAAAAGGTTTTAAGACTAAAAAAAATTTGAAATTTTTCAACTTTTTATGCAAAATAGGCCAGGAAAATGTGTTTGACAATATTCTAGAGAGGAAAAAGGCGTTTTTAGACTCTAAAATCATAAAGATCAGCCAGCAAAATTTGTTTGACGTTATTCTAGAAAGTCAAAAAGCGTTTTTAGACTATAAAAAACAGAAATTTCAAAAAGTCGAAAAGTGAGGATTTTTCCAAAGGGGTTAGTCCATGGTTTTGGTCAAAAATTTGAAATTTTCCATGTTTTTATTTTTGCCAAGATCAACCACCAAAATGTGTTTGATGTTACTCTAGAAAGTCAAAAAACGTTTTTAGACTATAAAAAACAGAAACTTAAGAAAGTCGAAAAATCAGGATTTTTCCACAGGGGTTAATCCATGGTTTTGGTCAAAAATTTGAAATTTTTCCATGTTTTTATTTCTGGCAAGATCAACCACCAAAATGTGTTTGACGTTATGATTCTAGAAAGTCAAAAAACGTTTTTGCACTATAAAAAACAGAAAGTTAAAAAAGTCGAAAAATCAGGATTTTTCCCAAGGGGTTTAGTCCATGGTTTTGGTAAAAAATTTAAATTTTTTTTCTTTTTTTTTACTGTAGGCTAAATAGGCCAGGAAAATGTTTTTGTTGTTATTTTAGAAAGGAAAAAGGCGTTTTTAGACTCTAAAATCACAAAGTTAAAAAAGTCGAGATTTTGGCATTTTTCCAAAGGCGCTGGGGTTGGGCCATTGGTCAAAAATTGGAAATTTTTTCCATGTTTTTATTTTTGGCAAGATCAACCAGCAAAATGTGTTTGAAGTTATTCTAAGCCTAGAAAGTCAAAAAGCGTCTTTAGACCATAAAAAACAGAAAGTTAAAAAAGTTGAAAAATCAGGATTTTTCCCAAGGGGGTTAGTCCATGGTTTTGGTAAAAAATTTGAATTTTTTTTCATCTTTTTATCGTAGGCTAAATAGGCCAGGAAAATGTTTTTGTTTTTATTCTAGAAAGGAAAAAGGCGTTTTTAGACTCTAAAATCACAAAGTTAAAAAAGTCGAGATTTTGGTATTTTTCCAAAGGGGCTGGGGTTGGGCCATTAGTCCAAAATTTGAAATTTTTTCCACGTTTTTATGTTTGGCAAGATCAACCAGCAAAATGTGTTTGACGTTATTCTAGAAAGTCAAAAAGCGTTTTTAGATAAAAAATGGAAAGTTAAAAAAGTCGAAAAATCAGGATTTTTCCCAAGGGGTTTAGTCCATGGTTTTGGTAAAAAATTTAAATTTTTTTTCTTTTTTTTTACTGTAGGCTAAATAGGCCAGGAAAATGTTTTTGTTGTTATTCTAGAAAGGAAAAAGGCGTTTTTAGACTCTAAAATCGCAAAGTTAAAAAAGTCGAGATTTTGGTATTTTTCCAAAGGCGCTGGGGTTGGGCCATTGGTCAAAAATTTGACATTTTTTCCATGTTTTTATTTTTGGCGAGATCAACCAGCAAAATGTGTTTGACGTTATTCTAGAAGGTCAAAAAGCGTTTTTAGACCATAAAAAACAAAAAGTTGAAATAGTAGAGAAGTCAGGATTTTTCCCAAGGGGGTTAGTCCATGGTTTTGATAAAAAATTTGAATTTTTTTTCTTTTTTTTACTGTAGGCTAAATAGGCCAGGAAAACGTTTTTGTCGATATTCTAGAAAGGAAAAAGGCGTTTTTAGACTCTAAAATCACAAAGTTAAAAAAGTTGAGATTTTGGTATTTTTCCAAAGGGGCCGGGGTTAGGCCATTGGTAAAAACTTTGAACTTTTTTCCATGTTTTTATTTTTGGCAAGATCAACCAGCAAAATTTTTTTTTTTCTAGAAAGTCAAAATGCGTTTTTAGACTATAAAAAACAGAAACTTAAAAAAGTAGAAAAATCATGATTTTTCCCAAGGGTGTTAGTCCATGGTTTTGGTAAAAAATTTGAATTTTTTCTTTTTTTTTTACTGTAGGCTAAATAGGCCAGGAAAACGTTTTTGTCGATATTCTAGAAAGGAAAAAGGCGTTTTTAGACTCTAAAATCAGGAAGTTAAAAAATTCGAAATTTTGGTATTTTTCCAAAGGGGTTAGTCCATGGTTTTGGTCTAAAATTTGAAATTTTTCCACCTTTTTATATTTGGCAAGATCAACCACTAAAATGTGTTTGACACTATTCTAGAAAGTCAAAAGGCTTTTTTAGACTATAAAAAACAGAAAGTTAAGAAAGTTGAAAACTCAGGATTTTTCCAAGGGGGTTAATCCACGATTTTGGGAAAAATTTGAAATCTTTCCATGTTTTTATTTTTGGCAAAATCAACCAATAAAATGAGTTTGACGTTATTCTAGAAAGTCAAAAATTGTTTGAGACTATAAAGATCACAAAGTTAAAAAATATTTGAAATTTTTTCCATGTTTTTATTTTTGGCAAAATCAGCCAGCAAAATGTGTTTGATGATAATTATTCCAGACAGGAAAAAGGCATTTTTAGACTCTAAAATCAGAATGTTTTACAAGTCAAAGAATCGGGATTTTGGGGTTAGTCCATGGTTTTGGTAAAAAAATTTGAATTTTTCCATGTTTTTATTTTTTGCAAAAAACAGCCAGCAAAATGTGTTTGACCATTTTCTAGATATTCTAGAAAAGCTTTTTTAAATCTCGTACATGTAGCGACTGTATAAAAAAACTATAAAGAACAACAAGCTATACCATCATTTCATAGTATACACCAAGTTGAATTTTTATCGATGTTGTTGATACTTCAATTTCATAGGTGAAATTTGTCACTAAATGTGAAAGATAATGTAACTACACACTTCTCATCAGCTAGCAATTTGAAGAATATTTGTTTCTTCCCACGTTGGTTTGTTCATTCAAAAAATCAAGGAAACTACAAGCGATTTTCATGGTTGGGCAAAGGAAAGGTCATTACTGAATGCAGTGCCAAAATTAATGTCAATCACTATAAACAAATAAGAAAACTCAGAAACTCCAATTAAACAGTATACTAAAGACAAGCTCAAAGAAAACTTCCTGAAAGAAACTTAAAACTACACAAAGTCTAATGCCCATTTTCTTCAGTCTTCAAGGTAATACTACCCAAAAATAATGGTTTATTGCAATAATTTATGCCAACAATTACCACTTCAATGATTCTCGCTATGTGATTCTCATAGCCAGGAAACAACATGCAACTGGTAACTTACTTTTGATCATTAAGCAGGATGACCAGGGTGACTGGGATAACTAGGGTGACTATGGTGACTGGAATGACTGGGATTACAAGGATGACTGCTTGGCTTGGATGACTGGAATGACTAAGAATGACTAGAGTTCATGACTAATATCAATGAGGATGACAAGGGTGACTGTGATTACTACGATGACTGAGATGACTGGGGTGGCTGGGATGATCAGGATCACAGGCATTGCAATGGTGACTTTGGTGACTAGGATGACTAGGGTGGGTGGGATAAGGTGAATGATTCTATAACTGGGATACATAGGCTGAGTGGAATGACTGGGATACCTGTGGTGACTAGCAGGGCAAGGGTGACTATGATGAACCTGCGATAAGTAGGATAACTCGGTTGACTGGGATGACTGGGATGACTGAGATGACTAGGACTAGGCTTATCCTCTGCTAGACACCCCAGTCACAGAACAAAGTGTCTCATAGCGGGGCTCCCGCGCGCGCGAAGCGCGCGTGGGACAGAGCCCCATACCCATGGAATATGGTCAACCTCTTTTCGTTTGGTTGTCACGTGACTGACCGAGCGTACGTACGTACGTACGTACGTACGTACGTACGTACGCGTCTACAGATTGTATGGGTGGGGTAGGGGAGACTATCAAAAGGAAGGGAGGGGTGTCTCAGGCGTGTCTTGGCAAGTCCACATCTTTAATATAGGACATTAACAATATGGTCAATTGACAGCTGTCCAAACAGGATAGCCACTGACCAGTATCCCATGACCATATCGCGGGCTCATGTGTCAACTCATCGAGGTGACGTGATTTATTTGGAAGCTGTCCGCTGACCAGTTAACTGTTTTACTAGATCGCGAACAACGTTCAATCTCATACTTTTACTAGTTTGGGAGCACAGAAAAACTGATAATGCACACATATTGGACATCAATGTTTTGATCAATTGACAGCTGTCAAAACAGAGTACCCGCTGACCAGTATCACTTGACCGTATCGCGGGCTCAGGTGTCGACCCGTCGAGGTCAACTATTTTTTGAAGTTATCCGCTGACAAGTAAACTAGTTTTCAAGTGATCGCAGGCTCAAGTTCAATTTTTTTTCTTAATTCATATGAAATATGTTGTGTTTATGTGCTGCACAATTAAAATTTTGATTGCAAACTGACCTCGGACGTGAAAATTCAGCCAGCTGTTACAGGCAGGGAAGACAGTTGCTTTTGTTTTTTCTCACAATGGTCACGCGTTGGTCACGCTCTACGTCCAATTTTTATGCTCTGATTGGTCAAAATTTGACAGGTGAGTTCATGCGCAAAATTTATGCAGCATCTTGAATCTTGTTTACTTTAACAGCTGAAGCTGACAGAGTTTTGTGTCAACTTGTGATGTTTTTAACTGTCTTTTTCCACTGGATGTACAAAATGAAATTCAGCTGCTATCAGGAGTCTTCTGTTACTCATGGCTAGTTTGTTTATTGGGTTTTTGGTTGAGAAAACGTCGCTTGTCAAAGTCGGAAATCCGATTTCGGATGGCATCGTTTTCGTTTTCACCTTGCTTGATGCGTAAGAGGATTGCAAAGTCTGAAGCGATACTGGCTTTACCTGATAACTTTCAGGAGCTGCATCTCGAATGGTAAGCTAGAGAAATTATTGTATTTCATGTTTGTTTTTTGTATCTAATTTAATGAAGTGGAGCGTAGTTTATGCGGGAATTTAGTTTATGCGCGTTTGTAAGATTTGAGACAACGATCTCACCGAGTATCTGGTTTGATATAATCTTACAAAACTTTAAAAAGCCTTTAGACAGTTTCTCACCGCAAATAGAAAGAAAATGTTCCAAAGAATCTTTAGTTATAATTCTAGCCGGAAAAGAAAGCTTTGAGCGATTTTCTTGCCTCGAGTTCGTCTTTGAAAAAACAAACACCGGGAAGCTGGCTTAAAACATAAACTTCAGCAAACTTAAGCTTGAAGCTTGAAGATTCAGGATATTTAGGGACACTTTAATACTTGTCTTCCTGAATGAAAATTGTTGTCTCTGTTTATGTTTCACCGAATTATATTTCTTTTATTGATTGTTAGTAGTCTCTCTTGCAATTTTAATCGCTATGCCGATTGTTTTCAGTCGTTCAGTGAACATCGCTTGCAGGAGTTCTCAAAATGCCGCGCGTTAAACCATCAAATAAAAAATAAACATGATAAATTCTTTATTATCTTGGAGCGTAACTCTGTTAATGTTCATTCCAACACTCGCTACAGCTCGCACTACAAAAGTGAGAACCGGATGGCCGTATAGGTGATTTTGGAAAATTTTTTTAACAGTTTATGAATATTGAATGAGAGCAATTTGTATTGTGAAATACTGCTTTCTGTCCATGGTATAAAAGGTTGGTTTACACGCACCCAGATTTGTTGGCAAGATTTTGCAAAGTAAACTTGTCGAAC
>OZ037786.1:6522857-6562857 GCA_964035525.1 Porites cylindrica | reverse complement strand
GCAGCGGTCCTATTTTTCTTAAATTGGACAGTTTGCCTATTTGTAAAGGAAAGTCCCCTCTCGAACTATCCAAATTAATCAATAATTGGACAGTTCATAAAAATTAAACAATAACCGCTTTGCTGACAATATCAGATTTCAAACTAACAGCTACATAATTAATAATAACAATAATTTAAATTTGAAGGCAGGTTAGCACTAACTTGGGGGTTAAATTAATTTTTAAATCCGGTTTCTTTTTGGCGTTTTCTCTAATAATTTTCTCAGTCTATTTTATGGAGTGACCAATCATCAAATTAGAGAATTAAGGCTTTATTAGTTTAGCTTTTAAATGCATTTTAATTGTTGTATTCTAGCTTTTTTTAAATCTTGTTGTATTTTTAACTTGTAGTGTATTTTTAGTCACTGTAATTTAGGTTACTTTATATAATACATATATTTTTTCCTTCCAGGGCACTAATTGATAGCAGCATTTATGCTGAAGAGATAACCCTGCCTAAATAACATTTATTATGATTATTATGATTATGATTATGATTATGATTATGATTATGATTATGATTATGATTATGATTATGATTCCATACAGCTGTATCTAAATTCAAATTTTGCACTAACCCTGGGTTATCTTAACCCAGATTAGAACAACCCAGCCATGTTAATTTTAATGTTTTTGTGACCTGACAACAGCTTTATTAAGTTGGCTTTATTGTGAGTACCAACCCAAGAAATGCAAATCAGAGTAATAAGGTGAAGTTGTCCAAGTTTTAAAAAAATGGCTGAAGAACAACAGCTGGGTGATTGTAACCTGCCCCAAATGTCCACTTCCTCAAAGAAGCAAAAATTCTTTACCCCACAACGGGCAACCTCCTGAATTGGGTCATAAAAAGTGTAAAACCAAGTCTCTGTATAAACAAAGACAGGTAACTAGTACATGTACCAATATGATATTATTGACAGCATACATACCAAACCAGTTGATATTCCTAGACTGTGATTCTGTTATCCTCCTGTTTATCCAGTCTCTCAAAAGAATGCAGTCCATTTCTCTGGCCATTTTGCCATAATTGTTGTCTTTTTTTCTACTTGAAAAATAAAAATTAAACCATTTTTATTAGCTCACAAACTGCTGATGTGATAATAACTTCTTGTTAAAAATCTCGTCACTCCTTGTAATTCATAAAAAAATACACTTACTGTAGGAAGACGAATTAAAAGCATAATAACTTTACCTTGATGGAAAACATTGACCATTTAAGGCTAATAAGTTGGAAAATATTAACAATAAATAGTTGATAAGCTTGAAAAAATGGTCTGAGGAATAAAGTGCTAAAAGGGTCTGAAAACAACGTAAAAAAAACAATATTCAATAAGACTGGATCAGAATGTGATTATGTAACATTCAATATTACAAAACATTATTTTTTAAACTCCGCTGATACTCATTTCTAAATCCCAATTAAGGGTATTCCATTAAAAAATTATATCTGCTTCAAGTCTTAAGACCCAATCAAATAAATACATGATCCTAAACAATTCAAGGCAACCAAACCTTCCCAGTGAATCCAGTAAAAAAACCCATCCTAGTCATCCTAGTCATCCCAGTCATCCTAGTCACCCCAGTCATCCTAGTCACCCAAGTCATCCTAGTCACCCTAGTAATCCTAGTCACCAAGTCACCCTAGTCATCACAGTCACCCTAGTCATCCTAGTCACCCCAGTCATTATAGTCACTTGAGTCATCCTAGTCATCCTACTCATCCTCGTCATTCTAGTCACCATAGTCATCCTAGTCATCCCAGTCATTATAGTCATCCTAGTCACCCTAGTCATCCTTGTCATCCTAGTGATCCTAGTCACCCCACTCATCCTCGTCTCCCTAGTCACCCTAATCATCCTAGTTCAGCCATCCTAGTCACCTTAGTTATGGTCATGCTAGTTATCCCCATCCTAGTTATCCTAGTTACTGTAATCATCCAAGTAATCCTAGTCACCCTAGTCATCCCAGTCATTCCCAGTCATCATAGTCACCCTAGTCAACTCAATAATCGTAGTTACCCCAGTCATCCTACTCAAACTAGTGATCCTAGTCACCCCGTCATCTTAGTCACCGTAGTCACTCTAGTCATAGTAGTCATCCCACTCACCCTACTCATCCCAGTCATCCTAGTCACCCTAGTCATCCTAATCACCCTACCCTAGTCATCCTAGTCACCCCAGTTATCCTAGTTAACCCAGTCATTCTAGTCACCCTAGTCATCCCAGTCATCTTAGTCACCATAGTCACCCTGGTCATACTAGTCATCCTAGTAACCTAAGTCATCCTAGTCACCCTAGTCACCCTAGTCATCCTAGTCACCCTAGCAATCCTAGTCACTAAAGTCACCCACGCTAGTCACTCTAGTAATCCTAGTCATCCTACTCACTCTAGTCATTCTAGTCACCCGTCACCCTAGTCATCCCAGTCATCATAGTCAACCCAGTCATCGTAGTCACCCCAGTCATCCTAGTCACCCTAGTCATCCCAGTCACCCTAGTCACCCTACCCTAGTCATCCTAGTCACCCCAGTCACCCTAGTCACCCTAGTCATCCTAGTCACCCTAGTCACCCCAGTCACCCAAATCATCCGAGTCATCCTAGTCACCCTAGTCACCCCAGTCATACTAGTCACCCTAGTTATCCTAGTCACCCCAGTCATCCTACTCATCCCACTCACCCTACTCATCCCAGTCATCCTAGTCACCCTAGTCATCCTAATCACCCTACCCTAGTCATCCTAGTCACCCCAGTTATCCTAGTTAACCCAGTCATTCTAGTCACCCTAGTCATCCCAGTCATCTTAGTCACCATAGTCACCCTGGTCATACTAGTCATCCTAGTAACCTAAGTCATCCTAGTCACCCTAGTCACCCTAGTCATCCTAGTCACCCTAGCAATCCTAGTCACTAAAGTCACCCACGCTAGTCACTCTAGTAATCCTAGTCATCCTACTCACTCTAGTCATTCTAGTCACCCGTCACCCTAGTCATCCCAGTCATCATAGTCAACCCAGTCATCGTAGTCACCCCAGTCATCCTAGTCACCCTAGTCATCCCAGTCACCCTAGTCACCCTACCCTAGTCATCCTAGTCACCCCAGTCACCCTAGTCACCCTAGTCATGCTAGTCACCCTAGTCACCCCAGTCACCCAAATCATCCCAGTCATCTTAGTCACCCTAGTCACCCCAGTCATCCTAGTCACCTTAGTCACCCTAGTCATCCCAGTCATCCTAGTCACCCCAGTCATCCTAGTCACCCTAGTCATCCCAGTCACCCTAGTCACCTGAGTCATCTTAGTCACCCTAGTCACCCTAGTCACCCTAGTCATCCTACTCATCCTAGTCATTCTAGTCACCATAGTCATCCTAGTCATCCCAGTCATCATAGTCATCCTAGTCACCCTAGACATCCTAGTGATCCTAGTCACCCCACTCATCCTAGTCATCCTAGTCACCCTCATCATCCTAGTCCAGCCATCCTAGTCACCTTAGTTATGGTCATGCTAGTTATCCCCATCCTAGTTATCCTAGTTACTGTAATCATCCAAGTAATCCTAGTCACCCTAGTCATCCCAGTCATTCCCAGTCATCATAGTCACCCTAGTCACCTCAGTAATCGTAGTTACCCCAGTCATCCTACTCACCCTACTGATCCTAGTCAACCCAGTCATCCTAGTCACCGTAGTCACTCTAGTCATAGTAGTCATCCTAGTCACTCCAGTTATCCTAATCACTCGTCATCCTACTCATCCCAGTCATCCTGGTCACCCCAGTCATCCTAGTCACCCTAGTCATCCTAACCACCCTACCCTAGTCATCCTAGTCACCCCAGTTATCCTAGTTAACCCAGTCATTCTAGTCACCCTAGTCATCCCAGTCATCTTAGTCACCATAGTCACCCTGGTCATACTAGTCACCCTAGTCACCTAAGTCATCCTAGTCACCCTAGTCATCCTAGTCACCCTAGTAATCCTAGTCACTAAAGTCACCCACGCTAGTCACTCTAGTAATCCTAGTCATCCTACTCACTCTAGTCATCCTAGTCACCCGTCACCCTAGTCATCCCAGTCATCATAGTCAACCCAGTCATCGTAGTCACCCCAGTCATCCTAGTCACCCTAGTCATCCCAGTCACCCTAGTCACCCTACCCTAGTCATCCTAGTCACTAAAGTCACCCACGCTAGTCACTCTAGTAATCCTAGTCATCCTACTCACTCTAGTCATCCTAGTCACCCGTCACCCTAGTCATGCCAGTCATCATAGTCAACCCAGTCATCGTAGTCACCCCAGTCATCCTAGTCACCCTAGTCATCCCAGTCACCCTAGTCACCCTACCCTAGTCATCCTAGTCACTAAAGTCACCCACGCTAGTCACTCTAGTAATCCTAGTCATCCTACTCACTCTAGTCATCCTAGTCACCCGTCACCCTAGTCATCCCAGTCATCATAGTCACCCCAGTCATCGTAGTCACCCCAGTCATCCTAGTCACCCTAGTCACCCTAGTCATCCTAGTCACCCTAGTCACCCCAGTCACCCAAATCATCCTTGTCATCCTAGTCATCCCAGTCATCCTAGTCACCCTAGTCACCCCAGTCATCCTAGTCGCCTTAGTCACCCTAGTCATCCTAGTCACCCCAGTCATACTAGTCACCCTAGTTATCCTAGTCACCCCAGTCATCCTAGTCACCCCAGTTTTCCTAGTCAACCCAGTCATCCTAGTCACCCCAGTCATCCTAGTCACCCAAGTCATCCTAGTCACCCTAGTAATCCTAGTCACCAAGTCACCCTAGTCATCCCAGTCACCCTAGTCATCCTAGTCATCCCAGTCATCTTAGTCACTCTAGTCATCCTAGTCATCTTAGTCATCCTAGTCACCTTAGTCATCCTAGTCACCTTAGTCATCCTAGTCATCCTGGTCATTCCAGTCATCCAAGTCACCTAGTCGCCCTAGTCATTCCAGTCATCATAGTCACCCCAGTCATCCTAGTCACCTTAGTCACTCTAGTCATCCTAGTCACCCCAGTTATCCTTGTCACCCTAGTCATTCCAGTCACCCTAGTCACCCTAGTCATCCTAGTCACCTTAGTCATTCTTGTCATCCCAGTCATTCAAGTCATCCTAGTCACCCCAGTCATCCTAGTCAGCCTATTCATCCTAGTCACCCCAGTTATCCTAGTCAACTCAGTCATACTAGTCATTCGAGTCATCCAAGTCTAGTCACCCTAGTTATCCTGCCTAGGATCATTAGGGTGACTAGCGTCACTAGGATGACTAGGGTGACTAGGACGACTAGGATGACTAGGGTGACTTGGGTAACTGGGATAAGTTAGGTGACTAGTATGACTAGGGTGACTAGGATGACTGGGGTGCAGGGTTCAAAGTTTAAATTTGAGTTTGGGAGCACTTGCGCTACCAGATGTAAATTTTTAGGCGCACTGCCGAAATTTTAGGCGCACAGCTGAAAATTTTAGGAGCACAGGTTACAATGTTGGGAGCATCTATTTCAAAAGAAAAAGTAAAAAGCTTAACAGTGCCTAGCCTGTGTACAGACATCCCCCCTCCCTCAGGAAAAATCGGGAGAGGAGACGTCTGTGAATTGCCGTCGTTAATTATGTTCCGGTATACATTTGCATAAATCATATTTTTGTTCTTTCGCTGACAGTTGAAAAGGTCGAAAAATAGCTCTGGCGTCTGTGCACAAGCTAGCCGAACATCTTCACGCAATGTCCACCCAAAATCCAGATATATGATCTCTGATTACAGTCAAGCCAGGTCAAGCGTACCTCCCAAGATCCCATTAACGTATTTAATATTCAAAAGGTGAACCGTTGGTAGTTGTAGATTTCAGATTCATCTCTCTGTGCATTCTTGCATGCATAACGAGCTGTGAATTCACACGCGATTCAGTTACGAAATTTCTACCAGCTCAATTTCCCTGAATTTGATGTAAATGTCTTCTAAGACATTTAATCCATTCAAACATTTTTAATCTGACCAAATGCAGAGAAGTTCTCTTGAAATCTTCACGGCTCATTGCGCATAGAGGAATGCCGATTTAAATTTGACACCAGTTACGGGAATTACGGGAACGACTAACGGATTGACTTTTTTCAAATAATCAATTCATTAATAGAATCTTTTTGGGGTAAGTTTGACCTGTCTTGGCTGTTAACGTTGGATTTTGTATGCCTTCTCTTCTATTTACAATACCGCAACCGGTGAAGCAAACATCGGTGGTCATAACTTCTCATGCCTTTTCGAGAGAGCCGAAATACAAATACTGATAAATAAATGTGAATGTCCTCAGAGGCTCAACTTTTCCCCGGGGAATCTATTCTGAGGTTCATTCACCAATCACAACACCGAAAATTATTTGCGTCATGGCATTAACGTTACAACCAATGAGAGGCTGTCCCCAACATTCCGGGGAAACGGGAACACGATTATCGTCGGTGATTCACAGACGTCTCCTCTCCCGATTTTTCCTGAGGGAGGGAGGACGTCTGTACACAGGCGAAACAGTGCCACGTTTATTTGTCCTCTTCAGTTTGTTACTTTTACTTCAGTCCTGTGATTGCTAAAACACAGCCGATTTACTACGCAGTAGCACTGTTGTGATTTTTAGTACTAATTTCTCTTTTTGACAGTACAGTTGTGACTAAAGAAAACTTACACTTGAAAAACAATTCAAAACTGACAACGATGAGTGTGTCGAACGAGAATGAAAATTAATCTTTAATGAATTTGTTAAATGCACAATGACTTACATGTAACTGGAATACGACTTAAAAAACTTTCTTACCTGGAAAAAAAGGCTCTTAATCCGCACTGTTTTTGTTTTGATTGATGTTAAAACTGAATGTTTCACATGATCGTCCGTTTCGCAAAAAGTATGTGTTTCGTTCGTAGCATATATTTGCATGTGTCAGCAGTGTTTATTCCGAAACAGAAGAGTCTGGGATGGAGTAAAACATCAAAACGAAAAAGAACATTCGAGTTTGTAGAATCCATTGGGAGAAAAGACTGTGCTTTGGGTTTTACGGCGCACAGGTGCGATTACACATGAGTTTTTAGGCACACATCCAAAAATGCAATTGCATATGCAACCAGTTAGTCTCTAACTTTGAGCCCTGGGGTGATTATGATGACTGGAATTACTAGGGTGACAGGTGACCAGGATGACTAGAGTGACTAGGATGACTAGGATAACTAGAGTGACTAGGGTGACTAGAGTGACTAGGGTGACTAGGGTGACTAAGATCACTGGGGTGATTTGGGTGACTAGGGTACCCTATTCGTCACCTAAGTCATCCTTGTCACCCTAGTCATCCTAGTCACCCCAGTTATCCTAGTCACCTCAGTGATCCTAGTCATCCTAGTCATGCCAGTCATCCTAGTCACCCTAGTCACTCTAGTCATCCTAGTCACCCTAGTCACCTAAGTCATCCTAGTCACCCTAGTCATCCTAGTCATCCTAGTCATCCTCATCACCCTAGTCATCCTAGTCACCGTAGTAATCCTAGTCACCCAAGGCACCCTAGTTATCCTAGTCACCCTATTCATCCTAGTCCGGTCATCCTAGTCATCCTAGTCACCTTAGTTATTCTGGTCATCGTAGTTATCGCCATCCTAGTTATCGTAGTCATCCCAGTTACCCATGTCATCCCTATAGTTATCTTAATTATCCTAATCATTTTAGTCTCCCCAGTCATCTTAGTTCTCTTGGATATATTAATTTGCTTTTCTTTATCACTACACATTTTTTATTGTCAGTACTGGCTCTAGTTGTTCAAAGGCTTGATAGCGCTATCCATTGGATAAACCACTATCCAACGGATAAATATTAGGGAAACCAATTGTATTATTCAGTGGATAGAGATTAATTTTATCTAGTGGATAGCGCTAAACAAAATAGAGAAATGCACCCATTGATAATTGTTGCCTGTGAAAAATTGACATGTATTTGATAAGATTTCTGGATTTTTTCGGTTTTTTGTGTTTCTGTGAATTTTGCGGGATTTTGCAGATTTACCTGAACTTTCGTGGCTCAGTGCAACAGTGCAAAATATCAGAAGCTATGTCTTTTAAACATTATAGCAACTAACAATAATCTCACAATTCCACAAACAATTTAAAAACAACAAGTCTAGGCTACCATTGCTTCAAGTGTTGGAATAGGCCACTGCAAAAAAATTAATACAATGATATTGCCAAAATTGTCCTTTAGGTAGTACTTACTCTTCAAAGTAACAACTGCCAGCAACTAATTAAGCATCTAATCTGTTGATCCCTTACACTCCAGACTTGCGACTGCAACAAAACAAAAAAAAACATTAAAAGAGATGTAAATTAAGCGGTCACAGCCATGTGTAAACTACAAAGAGATTAAAAAAGAAGGGAGATAGTTGAAGAATGGAATAAGGGAACTGACTGATCAGCTAAAGTCCTAAAGTAAACTTCGTCACAACATGTTAAAGGGCTCATTCTCGCGGCCAAACCAACACTAAAAGCTGGTATATACAGTTTGTAAAAGAAGTCTCAATAGAAGTTTGAGAAACTTGTTGGGTCCTTAGATCTGTTTATAAAGTATAGTTCCTATGTAACTGGCTCTCTGCATGTACTGTAGACAGAAAGCCTTCTTGATGCTATAATTAGCAAACAATGCTTGGAGTTGAGGATTGGAGAAATTTAAATGACTTGTGCACATGTAGCAAGGTATTGTCAAAGACTGTCTAAAATCCTTTTTAATACCTGGGCCTTAGAAGTAACTGAGGAGTTCTTCCATTTTTCTAACATCCGCAAATCGTTAGGCGTTCTAGTCTTCTAAGATGAAGATAAAAACTGTGGGCCCCAGGCAGTAACAAGCACTTCAACCAACCTGATTCTTGTTGGGCAAAAAAGAGCAATTCACTGGCAGGCTAGATACCTTGGCCTCCAGTAGTGACCAGCCCTGGTCCCAGTTGTTAAAAAGGTGGATAGTGCTATTCACTGGATAACTTTCTACCCACTGGATAACGTAATTGGTTTCCCTAACACTTATCCACTGGATAGCAATTTATCCGGTTTGTAGTGCTAGTGCTGTCCAATGTTTGAATGACCAGGGTCTGGTGTTTATCTTTCCATAACTAAGGAATGGGTACAAAGGGGAGGGTACCTCACCTGAGACCTAAGAGTCTTTACCCCCATTTTCATTTCTATTTGGCAGGTCTGTGCCCAGAAAAACTAGCAAATAAAGGAAGGAGAGAGGAAGGGGAGCCATTTGAAGGGAAAAAAATTACATTGTGTGGTTCCAAAAATTATCCATACCTCCACCATGGAAGGGATTTTTCCTTGGACCCCCCACCTCTCTGGAAATTCCAGTCAAGCTTCATACATTTACTTAAAATTTTTGGGCCTTTGAGAACCCCCCCACCCCCAGGAATTTCCAGTTCCTTCTGTGGGGGTAGTATGGATATTTTTGGGACTAAACATTGTAGTCACTAAAAAAAGGTTTAAAAAAGGTTAAGACAAAATCCACCAGGAAATTGAGTATTTTAATTTTCAGTGGACAAAAACCAGAATAATTAAAACAATATTGCATTCTTAATATCATAGGTGACAAATTACTCCTTAATTTTGGCGCGAAATTTCAGCGTTAATTTGTAATTTCACATGTGAAATTACAAAATTACCATGGCAGCCCTTCCGTACGTCTCAGTGTCAAGATGGCGACGAAGTTTTAAAATGCCGTGAATGAAGATGTCAAGGCACAAAAAGACGCTTTAGAAAACCTGAACACACAAGAGAATGTCAAGAAGGATTCTAACAGGTATTTTTCCGAAAAAGTCTGAAAAATTCTTATTTTATAAGCCAAATTTAAGGTCTAAACATTTGAGAGAGTGGAGTTCTCGATGAATACGATCCAGGATAAACATGTCAAAAATCCAAGATTGCTAACGTAATTGGTCACCAATGATATTAATAGGTAATCATATGGTATACTTGTGAAATTAAGGAATAATTTCACGCACGTTTTGGGTTAAAGGCTTGCTTATAGTGGAAAGTGCACCTAGCTTATCCAGCTAGTTTAAAGGCCCACTCTTCTCAAATACTTAGAAACAAATAATTCAAAACATAATATAACAGGATTGGAAATTCCAGCTGGCAGGAGGCACACAGTTGGCTATTTATAAGGGTAGCCGATGATTTGTACTAGGGATGACTCAGAACAAACCCAGCAAGTGGCCAGAGCAAGACTCGAACCAGGGGATGTCGGATCACGAGTCTGACTCGCTGACCACTCAGCCAGGCTGCCTTCTAATAGGGGGTCAAAGGATGAAGGCCATGCAAGAATAGAGGAAAAATAAACCACACCGTAGCTTGCCACTTCTGCCTGCACTAGCTGCATTCAGAGATTCCAACCCTCTCGATTTTATTTGTTGTCTCCTGCTCTCACAATTTTTATCAGATTCTACCTATTTATCATTACCCCAGTAACATCTGAAAACAAGGGAAAAAATTGCTCATCTTAAGTATTGTTTTTGCGATCTAAGTGTAAAAGGTTGCATATTACACTTTCCATTCCTGTAATGTCTTGTCCAGTCTCTCCATTGAACATTGAAGAAAGTACTTAGTATAACAGAGCCCATACCAGTGTTGCCATCTGCTAAATGCATTTGTGCCTTGTACACATTAACTCGCTGTGCGACAAACGCAGACTGCAGACTGGCAGATAAACGAAGTAAACATTGTTGTAGAATGCTCTAACAGATTCCCCATCCCTAAACTAGACTTTTAAATGACTTAAACTTTAGGGATAGGGACTCTGTTGAAGCATTCCACAACAAAGTTTTCCTTGTTTACCTGCCAGTCTGCAAGTCTGCAGTCTGCATTTGTCACACACCGACATTAACTTTATAATGATTTTTCAACGTGACCATAGTGCAAAAGCAGTAAAAGAAATCTCCCTGTTTCTGAACACTGGATATACAACAGCAAAGAAAATACTAAAGATTTTTGTGATAATAATAAAGACCTAGAATGTATAGGTAATAGCATGATTTGTAGCGATATTTGGTATAAATACCACAAGTGATATTTCAAAATTGTTATACCTAATTTCACGAGCCGTTAGGCGAGTGAAATTTGAGACAATTTTGAAACATCACGAGTGGCATTTATGCCAAATGTCACGTACAAATCATGCTATTATTTGTTTATACTGCTACCCGCAAAAGGATTGTAATTTTCTCATGTAGGTATTTCAAATTAAGCTGAAATACCACTGCTCTAAGCCAATCAAATTGCAGTAATTTCTCACGTAGTAGTATAAAGAATAGAATACCACAAAAATGATGTCGAAATGCAGGAAATGCCACTTGAGAGAAACCAAAATTTGCAAAATTTCATGGTTTCATGGGGGACCATACCACCAGAACCCCCTAGAGGCTTGCGCCTTACGAACTTGTGTGAGCGCCTTTATGGTGCTAAAAAATATTTTCCTTTCCTTCAAAAGGGGTTGGAATCTCTATACATGTAATTGGGCACGTGACGTTAAAAAATATTTGAATTATAACCAAAAACATTTTGACTGCCCACCCCTGAGTCCCTGGCTGACCCCTCTTAATCCAAGCTATTCTGACAGTAGCTAAATTAACATTCTTATCTAAGCTACTACTATGTAGTTTTGTTAGCTCTAAAATTGCACTGTAAGCTTAAATCGTCATATCTTACCTGTACTATGATCAAACTCTCCATGCACGTGCGTGCAAGATCAGTGATTGTCACTAACGCCAGACAGACTTGAGCCTTCTTGCTCAAAATAAAGTACCTTCTTTTATCACATTTAAATGATCCAGAAAATAAGAAGTCACTGAACTGAAAGACCAAGCTGCGTTCTGGCAGAATCCGTGCTTACATTGCTTACATTTGAAGTTAGTTGGACAAGGGCGCCATTATAAAGCGCCATCTTGGTTTCCCCTGGTTCCCAAGCTCCACTCGGTAAAAACTTTGGGAAATGTTGGGGGGAGGGGTGAGGTTTGCCCAGAAAAAGCGATCAGTTTTAGAGACATGTACGTAAAAGCCTCTTTTCTCAGTCGATTTTCCGAATTTAAAGTTTCTATTTATTTCTTTTTTTTCATCCCATATATCAATGTTGCTACACAGGTATCCCATGCCTAAACGCCTAGTAAGATGTGTAAAAAGCCCAAGCATTTCATGTCAAAAAAATTGCTTACTTAACGATTTATCGCTCTCGTATTGGAAACTGCGCAAACCTTCATTAGTTCTTCTATATAATCGATGGATAAGACAGGATCGATCGCAAACCAACCTAAATGATTGGAAAAACAACGCAGAACAAACATAGCAAAATGTAGCATCACCAAACGCAAACGCGCAACATTCAACAGAAAAATCAAGAGGGTATAGTACCACTATAGAATAGGGTGTTGTCCCTGTGCCTAACTACTGACGAAAGGTGTGCATTTTATAATTCCTTGCGCGATGTAGGCAAGACAAACTTTTTTTATTTATCCTTTTAAAAATTATTCGTAAATTTGTTATATAAAATTAGTGATTTTGAGTTGGGGACAGCATATGGTTCATCCAGTAAATGTAACTTTTTTTGCTAGTCAACTTTTAGTTAGTTCAAGATTCTGATCCGGGTTTATTTTGTTTTGCTTTTTTTTATCGCTCGTCTCCTCATCTAATCCGAAGTTTCTAGGCTTCAGGAAACCTGGTATCTTTTTCTGGCTAGCCCTCAGCTGAAACTTACTCCATTGGATATTCCTCATTCTCATTGTTTCGTTGTAATGTCTCAAGTACCAGTAACTCCGTAAGCCTTGATTATGTCTCACTAAGTGCATGCGTCTATCGTACGCGTCTAGCATACGTCATGACAAATGAAAATAAACAAACAAAGAAATGTTAAGGCCGATTTAGATGGTTCGAGTTTTGATTTAAATCATAATAACAAAATTCTTCAATCTGATTGGCTATCAACTGCCCTGTTTCAGCCTTAATAGGACATTTTAATATTCATGTCTAAGGAATTGGACAGTATACTAGCATACGTCATGACCGTTGACTATCCACACGCGCACAATTTTCACTTACGATGTTCACATGTGTCCTAAGAATGTCGTGGGTCTAAATTACACGGAACGATCTGACGTGAAGTCATGACGTATACCAGTCGCACACGATAGTCGTATTAGTAATGGTAACAGGACTGAGTGTAGTCCAGTTAGGTCTGTAATCATACGACTGGTTAGGGAGCTTAAGCAACGGCGACGGTGACGACGACGGCAACGAGAACGTCAAAGAGGCAATAGGCTTAGACCCTGTTTACATGGAGTGGGGGACCCCGGTCTAGTGGGGTAGGTTTCTTTTGTTTTGTGTCCCCCAGAGCGTGAAAACAAAAGAAACCAACCCCACTAGACCGGGGTCCCCCACTCCATGTAAACAGGCCCTTAGATTGGCAAAACGACGGCTTTGCACATCCATCACGCTTTTTTACGTTTCTTTGCAGTCGTAGCACGTCTACGACGTGAACTGCCTAATTTCAAATTTTAACTGACGTTTTAGTAGTTGTCGCCGTCGTTGTTATTTAAGGTGATATTTCACAGGATGATTCGCAACGACGACTTTTAGCCCACCACAGCGAAGCAATGCTGGACCAGTGTTTTGACCATTCGAAACAATGTCGCAACAATGTTGCAACGCTGTGTTGCGCTAAAAATCGTCGTCGCAAATCTTCTCTTGTAACATCATCTTCAAGCTCCCAATAAACAAAATCCGGCGACCGCGTAGCGGGAGTCCGATTTGTTTAATCTCTGACTAGGAAAATGATTACAGACCGAATTGGACGACACGAAGTTCTGTTACCGATTAGTCATACTTTAACAAAATTTGTGATATATAGGGCTCTTTTTTTAAGTCAAAACAACAGAAATCCCAACTGAAGATTTTTTTTTCCCAGCACTGAAAAACAAAAGCCATTTAAGTGCGCACGTGCCGTGATGGCGCGTACTGTCCAATTCCTTAGGCATGACTGTCTAACTGTCCTATTAAGGCTGAAACAGGGCAGTTGATAGCCAGTCAGATTTGAGAATTTTGTTATTATGATTTAAATCAAAACTCGAACCATCTAAATCGGCCTTAACAGTTAACTGTTTTGTTAATTTTCATTTTCCGTTTCCCGTACCGGCCTCTTCCGATCCTCCTTAATTCCTAGCTCGCCTTTTAACAACGACCATGCAACCAGTCCACTGTTGCCCGCCATCATATGAGCAAACCAAGTAACAAAATGGCTGTCCTCACTTTGTATAGCATCCAATGCAGTAAGTATTTTGTACAAAAAAACTAAGTTTGCTACTTTTACAAGATCCCAAATTTTCTCTGGCGGTGCTCTTTTTTATAAACCGATGACTTGTTTGCAACCGTCAGCTTATATAGTCGATGTCTGTTCGCTGCTTATTGGCCATTCAAAACGTCTATATTTGGTGTACGTTCAATTAGTCATTTTTCAATTTTTTCCTTCATCCCTTCCCTCTTTCTTTCCTTCTTTTGAGGGGAGGAGGTAATCTCAATTCATTTGGGATACAAGGGGGCATCCAAAAACATTCCTAATGAAGAGGGGAGGGTAGGTCATCAAATACTACACGAGCTACCAGTTTAAATTTATCTGTTTATTATTGTTTTTTAATCGGTAACACCATGCATGGTGCAAGATTTTACTGTATTCTAAAAGCATGACAGTACTTATTTAAAACAAGACAATACTAACAGTATTCTCATCTTATACACTAATCGTACCTCAGGTGACATTACTTACAAAAAAATATGTACATGTATGACGTATATTATCACAAGACGTCTTATATCTTTATAGAATGATTTCCGATCCTTTTAGTGTCAGGTATATATTTTTTTTCATTATTCCACTGAACATGATGCCTGCCTCTACAAAGATTTAATGAACAATAATGTGAGTTTCATTTTTAAATGATTTATAACATCCCGAAAAAACGCCCTATCTACCACAGGAAAATGTTGAGGACCGGAGGGTTGAGTAAGTGGCAGTTTCCCCGAATTCTTTTCTGATTCACAAAGACATAGTCTACTTTCCTCTCTAGTAGCCTGTTTCAGGCGTTCAGAACAGTCTAGTCAGCTTAGCAAATGTAACATAATAATTTAGTTCTTTATATACGAAAAGGATAAGTATTTTCCGTAACCTTTAAGTATCTTTGTTTTGAATACCACTTAAGAATACTGATTTGGCGGAAATCATACCGCATATAAGGAAAAAAGCTACGAAACGAAAAGCTACCTCTTGTGGTCTTGTAAACAGTTGGAAAGGCACTGGAAAGGGCAGTCATCTTTCCTATTGATGAGACACACAAAAACAAACTAGACAAACAAGATCTTTTAATTTTGACCCCTTTTGGAAGCATTTACAACCAAAAAGAAACGACGCTGTAAAGTACGATTTCTTGTAAATACCAGTGAATTGCGTGATTATCACTTGACTGGTGTCGTGACATGTGTGGCAGAACTTGTTAACAATCAATTCAGAAAGTAATAAGCATCAAAGAATCTTTTGAGCTCCATAAGTCTCCGTAGAAATGACATCTCTTTCAGCGATGTTTTTTAAAAGGTAGTTCGCAACGAACTCTATCTAATCATGAAAAAAATTTAAAAAATTGAAAATTTATCGATTTTTACTATGGATGACACCTTTTTACCTCGAACGTGCAAGGGAAAGGGGTGGTTGTCACCCACCTCCCCTCCCCTAAGGTTTTTCTGATTTTTTTCCTAGACGAGAAAACATCAGCACCTGAAGTTTTCTGTAGCTTTTCGTTAGTCATGGTTAGTTACTATGGTTACTAGATATGATGTCATAAGTGGCAGGTGGTCGAGCCATTTTTGACTGAAAATGCATGTTTTTTCAACTTCTTTCGGAATTGAAGCAAAGCTCGTGGATGTTGCAAAAAGTAATTATTTATGTGTTTTTTTACATGTTAAGCGCAAAAAATTATTAATTCACTCTGTTTTTACATGACTTCTAATTCTTGAAAAAATCTAAGATGGCGCCCATGTTTGGTGACGTCACTGACTTCCACCAGCGCCACCACCCACAAAATATACCTCATCTTGTAGAGGAGATGAAAGGCTTTCCACTGAAGACAAAATCGTTTCGAAATACTGTAACATCTCAAAAACTCAAGGGGGGGTCCATCAACCCTCCTCCCCCCCTGGTACCACGGTTTACCACGGTGGGGGTATGACTTTCCGTGTTTATGTCCGAGGGTTAAAAGATGTTACAAAAGTTACCACTACTGAGTACTAACACGAACAACAAAGAAACGGAGTAGGTGCCCTGATGAAAATCAACGGCGGTCGACAAACTTGATCTTAACCGGTTGATCTGGAACGGTAAGCAGCTTCTGGCGCAAATCCAGTGGCTCGTGATGATACTCTAAGCGAAACCTCTGAAGTAACTGCAACAAAGAGAAATGGCGAATAAGAGGCCTTGATATATCAGAAATAACACTTTTTTCAGCCTGCGAACGCTGCAGACGTATCCTGTCATCGCTTCTCTCTACCCGAAAAGTAACTTTAAGGGTGGAAAGAAGCAACGTCCGGAAGTATGTCTGTGTTCGCAGCAGGCTAAACTTTTTTGTACCTTCCTGGGCCCAGTTGTTCGAAGGCCAATTAGCGCTTAACCCAGGGTTAAATTTAACTCCGGTTTCTTCTTTAGTGTTCAAAAGCATTTTATCACATAATTTTCTCTGTTATTTTTAAGAGCATCCAAACATCCACTTGTTGACCAAAAGAATTAAACTGAATTTACTTTTTAAAAACTTGCATATCTGGATTCAAATTTCGCTCCAACCTTGGGTTACTTTGAACAACCCAGCCTGAAACACTGGGATCATTATACGATTATGGGAAACTACTCATCCACCCCTCCCCTAAGCCAACATTTACACTTACCTCTCACTTAGGGCAAAATGTTGCCTTAGGGGAGTGGTAGGGGGCAGTTTCACACACAGTCTCAACCGACTTATATATCATTTAATTTGTCTGTGTTTATGCGCATGTCATCGGCTTCCCCCTAAGGTAGGACGCCGTGCCAATCACACGTGTCCAAGAAACGACGGGCTCTGGGGACAAGAATGGGCCAATCAGGGAAAAAAATTGGGAAAAACAAAGGGATGGATTGGGTTCCCTGTCCCTGGGGAAGGAACTACTGACGACATTGTTGTAACTTCAAGCGAAATAGGGATGGGGAATTCAAAATTTTGTTTTAGCCTGCGAACCGCAGATGTATTTCCGGTCGTTTCTCTCTCCCTCCGGAGAGAGAGAAGCGACGACCGGAAATACGCGCGTCTGCAGTGCAGGTTATCTTTGTTTAGGATCATGCGCAAACAAATTGCATACAGACTGTCATAAAAAGTCCTCTCAATAAAATGTTATAAAGTTATTGTTGGTTTTCACATGACGTCACTAAAATTCAAACTAAAAAACTATCGATCCTTCCGAGATTTTACTTTCACGATGCATTAGAGCAGCTGAAAACCAATTTTCATACAAATTTTCGCTTCAAAAGGGTTCTTGGTTTTGTGATAGAGTACGCTTGAATTTCTAAGCTTTTGCGTGACGCGGCATTTACATGACGGCCAAGAGAGCTGTCGTGTAGGTTAAAAAAATGACTTGTTTCAGGAAATTTTGCTATCTTAACAGTTCATGTATTAGAAAAAGTATTACTTTAATGTCTATGAGTTTCTCGAAGAATAAATTCACGCTTTTGTACCAAAACTCGGAAACAGATGTTTCTGTTGGTTTCCGTCCGCCATGTTGGAGCTCATCCAGGTGAGCACCAGCATGGCGTCTCCATACAAATCTCTATAAGTTTGGGTAAAACATTTCTTCGGATATCTCGTATACGAAATATTCCTCTGACCTGAATCTTGGCGAGGGTCTTTGTATATGTACGTCCTTTCATTTCCCACATTCTGGACTTTATCTATTTAACAGTTTTGATTTTTATTTTGATCTATTTTGAATGGAGTGACACTGAAAACCAGCAATATGAGGAAGATATCAGGAGGGATTTTCCATTGAGAATCACTTGAACCTGGGGACTTTGTCTTGTTAAATTCCCCCACCCCTGGGGTCCTACCCCTGAGGGAAGCCGTGTCATGAGCATTACTCCTTCTCCCCCTCCCCAGTAGTAGAAAATACATGATTGATCAAAATTGGAGTGAACGTAAATGCTTCATCAAATGTGACGACTATTGTAGCTTTTGGTAAATTCTCATCGACGAATTCGTGTCAACGGAATGGGAATGCTTTCACTAGAACATGACTCTCCATGCCTCGCATCGCGACTGGGGAAACAATTCTTTAAAGAAGCCTAATTATGAAGAAATGACGGTCTCACTCTCTGGGTATTATATAAAGTACTTAGTTAAAATAAGAACGCTTCGGCAAGAGGGGTACAATCAGGAGGAGCAGGATTATCTGTTTCAGTCAACTGTTATGCCTAATTTTTTGTACGTAATGGTTTATCGGTGTACGGAGCCTCCTCTTCTGATCTTAACAACGTACAGCATTTTCTAGATGGGTGCACAAACGCAGGTATATATCAAGGAAACTGAATATAAGGGAGCTGCTTGAAAGATCAGATTGCCATTTTTTTAGAAAGGCACTGAGAAAAAATTCACCCCTTGTGAAGATTATACTAGAAAGGAATTTCACCAATTAGGCGCTAAGAAAACCATGCTTTTATCATCCTATAGTGGCAACAAAGCGCTTCACATCGTCCTCTGTGAATAGACTTATCTTCAGTTATAATAATAATTCCTTCATGTAAATAGATGTATAATTGTTCTAAGAGCTCTCAACTATTTTTTATTTGCTGTAACTTGAGATATGTATTTTTATCTTTTGAATTTATTAAAGACATCAAAGACAAAGACAAAAAGTGCTTTAGGATGCTACCTTCGGAGCACTTACTTTGCATATAAAGACGTACATCTCAAGTTCAGCCACACGACGACCTACAGAAAGAGCAAATATTACACATGTTGTTGATCAAGAATGCCATAAAGATGGTTGGTTACTAGACCGTTTGACAATTAAAGTTGCAAATTATTGTAGAAACAAAATATAATTCAACTTTCTTTTTACATTCTTTACTTGATTACATCACCCTTTATAGATTGAAAACTGAAATGGGTATGGGATAGGGGGAATGAAGGCGCGCGAAAACGCGATGAGCAGGGGAGAACGTGAAAAGGACGCACAAAAACTTGCAAAGATGATGCGCGTTTTACCACCCACGCTAAAACCTGTTAACAACCTGATTTGCTGCAAGAGAGGTTTGATATGGGTGGTAAAACGCGCAACATCGCTATTCAACTCAAGACACTGTAACCCATGCCCTGTTCAGCCGCACACACCTGTCTAGGGCCGATATAAGAGTGTGCCCCCCAGGTCCTACGTGGCAGACGTTTGATAGGAAAGGAAACTGAGGGGAATGAAGGCAAGAGAAGACGCGATAGGCAGGGGAACACGCGGGAATGGCGCACAAAAACGTGCAACTTGTTTGATACAGGGGGTACAACACGCAACATCGCTATTGAACTGCTTTTGCGGCAATGTTGCAAGACAAGTTGCATGTTTCTTGTTGCCCGTTTGTCCGCCCCTTAAAGGGCGCGCGCGCCATGTTCCCTAACGTGATACGTGAGTAAACATGTGCTAAAGGCGAAGTTTTTGACAAGAAGTCGCCTCGACAGAATAGCTTCTCTTCTTACCGACGCACATGCGTGGTCCAAATCCAAACTGCAGGTTAGAAAAAGAATGAGCCTCTTTACTTTCTCTGAGCCAGCGTTCGGGATTAAACTCCAAAGGATCTTTGAAGTACTTCTCTGAGCGAGTTGTGGCGTAAGACTCCATTATCACCAGACTCTGTAAGAGTTCATTTATAATAGTAAGAATTAAAGAAGCATTTATTCTATCTATCTTCACGGATCCCTCACTATGACGGATCAGGGCGACAGTAATTTTGAATATTACAGTGGCGTTTATGTTCAGTCGTCTTCGGTCATAATAAGCTGGAATATTTAAACGTTAAAACACAGTTGAAAGGCTCGTCTTTGCTTAAAACTAGGAGTGTAGCGTCCATATACGCCCGTGCTTATAGCAAAAATATGCAAAAAGAAGTATATTTTTATTTGCTGAAAGCATTTTTATCACAAAGCCAGGATGACTGATCACTCTGATCCTAATTCAGTCCCGTGAGTATAATTACGTTGCTTTGATAACGTTGTTGACTTATCTTGTGTCAACATGCACAAATGAGCGTAGCTTTAGCAGTATGTAGCCTGCTAGCGTAGCTTTAGCGGTATGTAGCCTGCGAAAACAGCCGTTTCTCCTCGCTCCTCGCCGCTGGGGACATTTCGCGAGGAGTAACTCGACGTAAATCAAAGTTTGTTCAATTTTACTTTTCTCCTGGTCGATTTTGGTAAAATTTTGTTTTCATCTGCGAACGAGCTCCAGCAAAACTCAAATGCTTCTTCTAGAGAATTATATATTGCACAAATACTGATTGTTTTGCTGTAGATTCATCGCGTTTACGTTTGACCTTTTTGGCCTTTCGTCTTTTGTCTGTCATTCGTAAACAATAGCTAAAACAAAGTAACTACTCCGTCGTCCAATCAGCGTTTATGACCGGATTCCGGACAGATTTTACGTCATCATTGTGGAATTTCTGTGGCTGAGTCGCAGACGTTACTCCTCGCGAAACGTCCACCAGCGGCGAAGAGCGAGGAGAAACGGCTGTTTTCGCAGGCATAGCAGTATGAAGAGACTTTAAAACTCCTTTACCAAGCTCCATGACAGACGGGAGATTAAGCTCTCTTGTCATTCTGCGCAAACACAAGCAAGTTAATATTGATGGCATTATAACAGAGTTTCCCCGTTTGAAGGGTAGACGTCTCTTCCGGCCTTTGCGTGTTACCCCCTTTGATGACGTCGTTATTTTGCTCTTTTTTTTCGTGAACAATTTAAGGGTAAAATCAACAACTAACCACTTCATTTGTTTAGTTACTGAAAATGTCCTACACGACACGCAGGAAGTAGCTTTTCTGAGACCCTAAATATTAAAATTTTCTGGCGGAGCATTAATTCTCCACACCCACCTAACGTGGAGCTTTTCCGGCGTTCTACCTTTCCTTCCCGTACGTACACCTTCAAAATCTCACGCTGCCTCCATGAAAACTGGATTGTCTCCACACTACTTAACTATGGTGGTGATGACAACTGATCTAAAAGAAACTTAAGAGGAGAATCGGAATGAAGACCCCAATACTTACGTTCGCGGGAACATGGTATCCAGATAAGACAACATCCTCTTCCAAAAACCTTGCATTACCTGTAATACTTGGGGTCAGCCTTGAACGAAAAAATGTCATCTTCAGAGTCAAAGTGAGTTGTACACGTGAAACAATCAACTGACTCATGTTGCGGTCAAAAAAAATTACACAGAGTAATATACTCATCGTCATGAAAGATATTAATCATCGTGGATAATGCGTATAAAGGGTTTAGTTATATCATTTGTCTCACGATTGTCACTTTGATATTGATCGCGACGTCAGTACCTCCCATGTTTGGCCCTGGAAAACTGTATCTAGCCACCTTAATCATGAGCGAGGTTTGTGATACACCAACCACTAACAACCACGGTGGTACAAATAGTCCGACTCGGAATCGACACTATATATTGCCTGATGAAGACTTGCAGTGCGGTCGAAGCGTCGCGATTAATATCAGAGTGATAATCGCGAGACCAAACCCGCACAGGGGGAGAAGCTGGGGGGGAGGGGGGCGGGGGCCAGGGCCCCCCTCACCTTTTTGAAAAACAAATAAATAAAATTAAGTACAGTGGAACCTCGATATAAAAAAGGGCCAAGGGACTGGCAAAATATGTTCGTTATAACGAGGCTCGTTAACTTATATCGAGGTTCTTTTTCATATTGCTTTATATGTTACTATTACTGGAGTAAAAAAAAAAAGTTCGTTTGACCAAAGACTTCGTCATCGAGGTTCCACTGTAAGATACATTTTTATATATTTAAATAGTATCTTTGCTGGAATAAGAATCTTCCAGCATCTAAATTTATCATTGGTCCGTTTCGATCCCATCCGTTTGATGCGTAGTAAGCCTCAAGACGCCTATCTTTACAAAACTGCACTTAGTCCTAGGCTTCTGCGTTTTCAAACCAGCAAGCAGGGGCGGATCTAGGGGGAGGGTGCAGGGGGTGTGCACCTTCCCCCCGAGATGACCTGCGGTTTTCTAATACAACTGGTATTCTGCCAAAAAAAAACTGTGTGGTTTATTGGTGTTGAAGTAGAGCAAGAGGCGAGTGCACCCCCTCCTAAAAAAATCCTGGATCCGCCCCTGGCAAGGCTATGTAGCATATGCAACGATGCAGAATGGAGTCTTCTTTGATGAAGGTTTTCGATTAAATCTGAAGACTACTCCACAAACTACGGTTTCCTAAAACGAATTATATCGGCTGATGATGTGGTCTCTGACGCATTTCGATGACACACTAGACAAAATGAAGGGGTTACAGGAACCTACGTTTAATATCATGATCTGCAAACTTCTAGTGGTGGATTCAGCATAGAGAAAGGTACTTTTCAGCGGCTTGAAATTTATTAACATGACTCCGCTCAACAATGAATCAAGAAAGGTTCAGTAATCTAAAAGTTCTAGACAGCCAAAAAGAGAGAACAGCCAAATTTGTCCCTCCCCTTCCCCCCCCCCCCCCACCTCCACCACCACCACCACCACCACTTCAAAAGAGGTGGTCACCGGCCCACCACCCCCCCCCCCCCCCCCCCACCATCCCACCACCACCACCACTTCAAAAGAGGTGGTCACCGGCCCCCGCACTTTAAAAACTGTTCCGCGGGCCCTGGAGACGAACGATAAAACTAAACCCAGCTTGTGGGTATAACTTGATTGACACAGTGACGTAATAGGACGTCATATTGTTGAATTTATTGATAAATTTACAGATTGTTTGGAAGCTAATACGCAGACGTCTCTCGTCTGAAACGTCTCAACGGCGTCAAGCGAAGGCAGGAGAAGCAGAGGTGGGGGTAGAGGGGGAGGGGGTGGGATCCCAGGTTAAGCCTTTACTTAGACTGAATTAAATATGGTTGTGTAAGTAAAATCTCTTTTACTATACCTCATGGACTCCTTAAGGCACGCCTTCAGATAGCGTAGTTTGGCGAGGTGCGATGGTGTGACATCATTGTCCTTCCTCAAAACACTTTGTATCTCTTGGTAGACCTTTTCTTGGACTTCAGGAAATCGTGCTAAGTTATACATCCACCAGAGAGTAGAAGTTGACGTCTGTTGTTGGTTGTATCAACATAAAATCAAAGTTTGTTCAAGTTAGAGCGATAAGTAAATGAAAATTAAATGCACTTTTTGTGTTTAAAAGCAGGTGCCTCCGCTTCCGGTTTTAGGCGCGATTTTGATTGACAGTTAAATGAACACCTGACAATGAGGAATGAACACATGTGTTTTGAGTCTTTCGCTTTGAGAACAGTTGAGTTAAGATTTCCGCGTTTTATCGAGTCAATTCAGCGTTCGCGTTTAACAGTCGATTCCTCGACAGCAAAAATGCACTAGACGGTAGAAGTTGACGTCTACATTTTAAAGAAGGGAACAGTTACTCTTCGTTCTTTCAATATTTAATCAACTACGTTTTGCAGCAGTTTGTTCAAGTTCGAGCGATTGGTATAAAATGGAAATATAATTTACGAATCCTGTTAGGTGATTGGCTAATTTACTCACTATCTAAATTGCAAAAATAATTAAACAAACAAATAAATACATTAATTATAATTAATTAATAGATAAATTATGTATAATCAAAAGGTGGCCGCTGTTAAAAGGTTAAAAAAAGAATCAATGTATGGACTGTCCGCCAAAAAAGTGGCCGTTGCACAAAGGTGGTTGTTGTGGAGAGGTCATGGGCACCCAACGAGAGTATAGCTCAAAACCAATTAAAAATAGCATTGTCTAACCTATTTTAGTATTTCAACGGTAGATATAGGCATATTTTTATCCCCTAGAAATTTTTCATCTGTTCAGATTTCCTAGCTGAAAGTCTAGTGATCCGAGAATCATAGGGATCAAAACTTACCTTTTCGAAAATTTCAGCCAGAAAAAGGCTCCCGAAAATTCTAGGTGACCTTTTTACGGTAAAAATCCGTTAAAAATGGGCAATTATACCATTTTTTTTGCGGGGGAGGGTGGTCAAAAATCCTAGGAGAGGCAGGCAAGCAAGAAATTTAACAACAAATGTTCCGAAAATTCTAGATATCAAATTGTCTTCCGAACAGATATTTTCCAAAAATTGTCGTTGGGTGTCCCTGAGAGGTGACCGTTTGTAGAGGTTCAACTGTATTTGGTTTCTTCTAATTTTCTTACCGTATCAACGCCTGCGAACACAACATCAATTGCATGGCCGTTGACCTCTTCTAGAGAAATATCCTCCTTCATCAGCAAATATGACAACACCGGAACAACTTCATGAAGAGAATTAAATACAGTTTTACAAATATAATATTGTGACAAATCAGTATTTTACTCCAGTCAAGATATTTGTAAACATAAATAAAGAACATATCATAACGTTACATGGACCATGTTATGACCCTGAAAATCAAAAGACGCTTTTCTTACAACGAAGAAAGCTTGCGAGCTGAAAACTTTTAACTACAGTAAATTTAGGACATAATATAATGATTTAACATGCAATTGATGGCGCCATGTAAAACGATGTTTACTTTTTATTTCATTTAATTACGTGTAATTCTGTATTTAGCAACATATGGGATTTAGTATAAGGAGAAAAAGCTTCTGCAATTACAAACCCACTACGTTTACAGACCTTGGGCGTCGGCGGGATCAATTCCTCTGTCTGCCATTTCTTTTAATTCTTTCATCTTCTTGTTAACAAACCTCTGTCCTATATCCAGGATAGTGTCTTGAACCTTAGAGAACTTCTTATACATTGGTGTGTCCATATACCGGGAGGCAACTCTTTGTAAGACATTCAACATAAGCTGTTGGCTAAGTTCAAAAAAGTCGTCGACCGCCTTTGTAAATTCTAGTGCATCCCGAGGGGGCGTGTCTTCATACAATCCAAACCGACTATCAAATGCCACTGTTCCGATACCTATGAAAATAATAAGAACGATGAAGTTATGAATATATGCGGAGAACCGCGGGGTGAAGAATTATATGAAAGAAGATCAGTGCAGTAATAGACGCAACTTTTGCAGTTGCGGAAAGGAAAGCCTAAAAAAAATCAGGCTTGTACAGGATTCGAACCCTTGACCTCTGCGATACTGGGGCAGCGCTCTTACCAATTCAGGATGATGACGAAGTTATGAATATATGAAAATCATATAAGAGAATGACACAGATAATTATTATTCATTAGATAGATAGATAGATAGATAGATAGATAGATAGATAGATAGATAGATAGATAGATAGATAGATAGATAGATAGATAGATAGATAGATAATCTTTATTTATCCACGGTACAAAATTCGTCAGCTTGAAAAATGCCTAATACTAATATAATAAAAATATTTAGCTAAAAAAGCTGCTTTCCACAAATGCCGTGCCTTACAGTTCTTTGAGTAATCGTTTAAATTGCCCAAGGGACTCTGCTTCCCTTAAGTTACAAGGAAGACTGTTCCAGAGAATGGCGCCACTATAGCTGAAGCTGTTTTTGTAATAGTTTGTGCGCGGTAATGGAACATTGAGTTTATTTTCAGAGTCCCTTAGGTTATATGCGTCTTCTCGCCTTTCAAATTTAGAACTAAGATAGTTTGGAGCCAACCCATGCAGAGACCTGTAAACCATCGTAGCTCTTTGAAATTGTTGCTGGCAAGCTAGGTTTTTCCACCCTAGAAGTTTGAAAAGGTGACCAGCATCTACGTCATAGCTTGAGTAGGTCAAAACACGGGCTGCTCTGTTTTGTAGCTTTTGAACCTTATTCCGTAAGGTTATCCCACAGTTTCCCCAAACAATGTTGCAATAATCAAAGTGTGGCTGTATTAAAGCTTGATGTTTCGCCGTTTCTGACTGGATAAAAAAGGTCAAGTTTTGTATAGAAATCACACGAGTTTGATCGAAATTTTTTGTCCCCTCTTCCTGCTATCTGTACAATAGAGAGGAGAAGTGTGACGTCACGTTACAACAAAATGACAACGACAACAAAACCAACGACGACGGCGACGGCAAGGAAAGCGGCAAAAAATAATTTGTTTATATTAACAAACAACAACTATGCACGTGCATCACGCTATTTTGTACATTTCTTTGCCGTCGTTTCACCACTACGACATGAAACTTCCTAATTTCACGAGCCCGCTTTATAGAGTAGGTGAACACAACACAGGAATTGTCGCTTTCTTTTTCTAAACTTAGATAACTATAGATATGGTCCCAAAGAAAATTTCGCCAAGATTTGCCAAATTAAATGAAATTGAATAAGATCGGTGAAGTTTGAAATGGTGCGAATAGACTTTTAAGTGGCTTTATCGGTTTGTTGTCATCCAAAAATTTTGCTGCCATGGCAACATGACGTAACGACTTCTCCTCTTTATTGTACTGATATCGCCAAACCTCTTTTAAATTTGGTCAGCGGCAGCTGGTTATCTATCAGCGGGGAACGTAAAAAATAAATAGAAATATAATGAACTAGAGGTAATCATTGATTACGGTTCCGCGTTCGACACTTACAGAAACGAAATCGAGTCGAAAGGAGTCCAGTTTCCCGGCCGAGATGCCCCTGACGAAATCAGTGGGGGCGGTTAATCGGAAGTCGCAAGTCGCCCCCAATACTCGAAAATATGTGGCTTTGTACCACAGGAACACCAAGATTAGGATGCATTGTAACGAATGCGATGAATAATAAATAGAGAGTAATGAAGATCTATATAAATGACTGGAAAAATTGTTTATCTTTTTAGGGGTAGGTTATAACGTCCTGCTTCTTACGCTTTTCTATTACTGGGACAAAGGATATCATTTGGTTATGGCGCGGAATAAAATAGAGGCTTTTATCATGCAGGGTTTCAGAGAGATTTTTGACAGTTGGTAGGGTTAGACGAAAGATTGTGCAGCTTTAGCTTGCACGTTCTATCCAGGGGATAGACCATTACAAAGGCGGACAAATAGCCTTAACAGAATTGAGAATAAGGTACTGCTTTTCTCTGCGGACAATCAAACTTTCGCGCGCCTTGGATGACCATATTTTCAGTAGTGCCTATAGCACTTTTGCGATAAATACACAGACACTCAAATAAATTAGTCTTTGAGATTAACATTGATTTGAATCTGAATCAACAAATCTGAGGCTGTGTTCACACCATAGCAGATAGGTTTTGCATCGCCACGGAAATCAGACTGGATAGGACTTTGTTAATACATGACGACGATTGTGGCGGCGTGATTTCTGGGACGGTGAGAATCTGCGCCGCGCCGATATGAGGAGGGTCACATATCGGGTAGGTTTTATGCCATACTTTGGTGTAGTGTAAACACCCATTTGGCCATTCGCGGAAGTAATTAGGGAGCTTACGATCCGACAACAGCGACGTCCATGAAAACCTTCGCTGAAAAACAGACTCCGCATCCTTTCAAACCATTTCGCGATTATCACAAGTCGCCCATTTAGTTAAAAGAAGGGAATTTATGTTGGAGCTGAAAAGAAGGGGCCGCACCCGAGTTAAGACAGAGATTGTAGAAATAATTGCCTTGCCGTTCCCGTCCTCAACAAAACTTAAAATTTGGTCATTTCACGTCGTAGTGGTTGAGGGAAGGGCAGCAAAGAAATGTACAAAAAAGCGTGATGCACGTGCGGAGTTGTTGCTTTCTAACTAAACCTACTGATTTTCGACGTTCCCGTTGCCGTCGCCGTCGTAGTTTCGTTTTTAGTCACGTGGTTAGCAACTTTGCAAATTGCTTGGAATAAAAGAAAGTTTTAACCTGTGAAAAGAGTTCAATTCCCACGGGACTTATTTTTGTACACAAACATGGTCGCCGATTCATTGTTTTGTACACAAATATGGCTGCCGTGACGTCATGTGAAAACTATCTATTAGGTAGGACTCACCGAGACGGAAATGATATATTTACAAGTGACAACTGGAATTCAGTGCACCAAACCCTCTCAGCCAACGGCGCAGGCGCGATGTTCAGTGTGTGTGAACGACTTGGGCTGCCCCGGGCCGTGCATTTTTTTTTACGCCCACTTCAAGATGGCTGCCACTTACTGTTGACGACTGGTAACTACCATCAACACATGATTTAGTACTGGGATCTAGCAGAAGAATTTGCTTTTGCTTCCGGTAAAAATGCCTCTTTAGTAGGCCTTAAACTCGTTCAAACTGACCTCTTAAACGATCGACACTTTTTCTAATCTAAGGGTCAAAACTGGGGCAAGTAGAGGCCAGTTTGAACGAGTTTAAAGCCTACTAAAGATGCATTTTTACCGGAAGCAAAAGCAAATGCTTCTGGTAGATCCCATTACTAAATCGTGTGTTGATACTTCTTACCAGTCGACAAGGGTAAGAGGAAGCCATCTTGAAGTGGGCGTAAAAAAAAAATTGCACGGGCCGTTTTCATGACGCCTCGAAAAGCTAAACCGTATAGTGTGAACCTAGTCTTAAAATGACATTTATTACCAAGAGGAATAGAATTATTTCATGCAGACTGCGCCGCGTTTTATTACCCCGGATGGAGTACATCCGGGACTTACAATGGTAGGTACTTCAGCATCCGAGCATTTGATTACAGGCCTCTTACAGTTCAGCGTCCGTTCAGGGCAAACATTTTCCCACCCTATTACCCCGCCCATTGTTTCGAAGCAGTCTCATCTGTGCGTTGTGTTCTCATTCGGTGCGTGTTTGCTCTCACCTTTACTGGGATAAGGTTTTTATTTCCGGTTTTTGTGTAATTTGATTTGGTATTATCAATAAACGGCCACTTAACTGAGTGGCCAAATTACAGCAAATAATGGTGGCCGTTCAGTTCTGCTAGCAAACCGAGCTCACCCCTAGCAATGCACATTGTACAGAACATGGTTTTATTGGCCAGCGAGCAAGGGGCCTAAATATTTTAACCATCCAGTGTTAATATAATATATTTCCGCAAATGGCATCCATTGCACCCAGACTGGTATAATAAGCTCACCTTCCATGGACCATCGATTCAGTTCCTTTTCCAAGTCAGGAATGTGATCATCTTGCTCACAGGCTTCCTTCAGTTTGACAAACCTCGCTACAGCATCCTTGCTTACGGCATTAAAGTTACCGATGTTTTCCTCAACAATTTTTGGTCGCATGATTTTGGGAGCAATAGTTTGTCGCACTCTGCGCCATTCTTCCCCATCTCTATTATAAACAAAAAAAGAAACATTGGTGCGTGTATGTAATTATCATTGCATTCACTTCAGATCCCCCAACGGTGGCATTTTGTTGGAAAGTGCATTGAATAAATAAATAAACTCAAATAGGTGACACAAATATTGAAATAGAAATTCATTGTACATCATCAAACCTACATGAAACAACCGGAAAGAAAAGGAAGACTTACATTAACACGAAAACACGGCTTCAGCTTATTTCAGTGAGTCAAAAAGGAAATATATAAAAGGGTCATTTATCTCTGAGTATGGGACTACAATGGATAAACATATGAGTATTTATGGGGTCACATCTGCCGCCTAGAAATTTTGCCCCATTTTTCCCAAAAACAAAATCGGAGATCCAGGAACTATCTTATATCAGTTCCTACTCCTAACCCCGTTCCTATTCCTGATTGCTGGTTTCCTAATTTTCCAGAAAATCTTAATTTTCGGTTGTCTTAGTTTCCTAGCTATCCGATCTCCATTTCTTTTCCTGATCCCAGTTTCCTGTTTCCAGACAATCTTATGTCTTCGGTGGTCTCCAATTCACGTTCCTATTTCTATGCTAATTCCAGTTTGCTGATTTTCCAGACAATCTACGTTTTCGATGCTCTGATCTCCGTTCCTATTCCTAATTCCGGTTTCCTGATTTTCCAGACAATCCTTGTCGTAGTTGTCGAAACAATCTTACGTGACCCCGCCGTTGTCTTTTTGCAGAGCGCAAGAAACCAGTAGTTCAGCTTTCCACATGTCACCGCATGTATTGCGGGTTTTCTAATTTTCCGATATTTTTGGCGGTTTTTTCAACTTTTCACGAAAAAAAGTTCATATAAATCAAAACTAAAGATAAAATAACTCCAAGTTCAGAATTATACAGTTTTGTATACATAGCTATTTCCGATAAATGTACGTCAGTGAATCGGTCCGCGGATAAAGTTCAATCGTCCCCTGCACGAGGGCAAATACAAAAGGGCAAATAAGAGATGATGACACACAAACTAAATTTATCGTGTTCGGTGGTATAATAAGAAAAAGAACAATATAAGAAATTCCCACTTGCCAAAACTCAGCACCTTGGTACCAATTGGAGATGAGATGTTAGCACTATAACGCTTACCCTATACAGATACTTCTAAAATTAGCTTGCATCGTGAATTTAGAACGCTTTGTATAACGTTACCAAAGCATAAGGTTGCCAAAATGTCACTACGAGTTTTAACTAACACTCGGATTCTTGCGTTTTTAGCGATTGAAAGCATGTTTAGAAAACAAGATGTCGGGATTAACGATTAGAGCACAGGTACCCCAAGCCCACAAGTAAGAATCGTTGCGTAACAGAAATATTATAAGGGTTTGTGTGGGGATTTTAGCGATCATTATTTAGGGGTGAAAAATAGCAATAACTAGACATCAGAATTTCTCACCTCGTCTCTCCTTGTCTAAATTTATGGCGCGTTCTTAGCATATTTGGCCGTTTCAGTGCAGTTTCAGCGAGTTTTAGTTCTACCGTTGTTTTCTAAGAAAACGCCATAAATTCAAACATGGAGACAAAGTTAGAAATTCTGATGCCTTTTTATTACTATTTTTGACCCCTAGACAGTAATGATCGTTAAAATCCCTGTACAAACCTTTACAATATTTCTGTTATGCAAAAACGATTGTCACATGTGATGTAACCTGCGATCAGGCGATCGCCTGATCGCAGCCGATCGCTTGTCAGTTGTCAGAATTGTCAGTTTTGCTGGATCAGACTCTATACTTTATCTCGGCAGGGAGCGGATAAAAAAAAGAGAAGAAGGCAAGAGGGGTTAAGGGGGGGGGGGGGGGGCGATTATTCGAGGGAGGCGATTAATCGAGGGACGGCTATTATTCGAGGAAATGCGGTACTTCGATCACGGCATCTCGTCTTCTAAACATGCTTTCAATCGCAAAAAAAAGGAAAAGAAAAGAAGCTAGGGCCATATGGTAATCTGGGACCATTTTATAGGAAAAATCATCGACCGCATCGAATATGCGCTTCGGGGTGAATAAACTATGTCTTTGGCCTGGTCCTTTGTTTAACCGTATTTGCATAATAATTACGCCCCAAACATTGTTTATATACGAGCTCAAAACAATAGTAAACAATAGTGCTATGCATGCATACAAAAACAAAGAAAAACAAAGGTTGAACCACAAGCAGAAGTAATAACCTCAACTTTTACAGCACTGTGGGTTATTATACAGCTATTTCGAGAAAGGTTGTCAGAAAAAAAGTGCACGCGAAAATCGCGAAAGGTAATATGGGATATGATTAATACACTGTTCCTGACACTGTAGCTGTCGAGCCTACTTTTGCTGCTTTCCTTTAGCACTCGCAAACATACGTCTATGGCCTATCGTGCCACTCTTTCAAATTTCCTTGAAGAACTTGAAGGAAAACAAAACAACCCAAAATACCTTTCGGGATGGTCGCGTGCACTTTTCCTGACAACCTTTCTCGAAAAAGCTGTATACCTCTCTATGAAGTCGCAAAGTCTCTCCCTCTACGCCACATCCCCCCTCCCCCAACCCCGTCAAGTTATGACAGTACTTTTTGAACGTCGAAAAAAACGAAAATCTAATTATATAAATAAAGAGCCTTAATTTTCTTTGTCAAGTCAAGCCGCCCACGAACGCCTGCCCTTGATCTTTCTCAGCTAAATTCATGTTATGGATACCGTGTCACACAACGTAATTATGCAATTGCTTTCCCCAATAGGTGCTAAAGAACTCGAGTTATTAGTTTTATTGTATAAAGGAAATAAATGGTTTACTTACACCAAAACTAGCCCTGGAAAATAATTCCTCCGTTTGCGATACTCAAGCCAGACATCTATTATCGGCCTTCGAGGATATTTTCCTTCCGCACGAAATACTTTCTCGATATCTTCTGGTTCGATAACATGTACAGATGTTAAGGGATTCAGCGTCCAGCGTTCTTTGTAAACAGGACCAAGTTCTTCAAACAAGCGCTCAGTTACTTTGAATCCTTTGGTAAAGCGCTCGGTTTTCGTGCAAAGATCGTACATAAACTTAAAGCTATTAGGTTCTGGAATGTCTTCGAAAGCACGCACTCCATTGAAGGTTTCTTGGGTGTCTTGTGCCCTTGCCTCTGTTCTCTGCGACCTCCAGTACAGCGTTAAAGGTTTAAAATACTGTTTTCTCTGAAGGACATTCCTACGACAAACAGTGCTCGTGCACAACATTATGTTTAAGAGGGGCTACGTTTTTTAGTTGTCTTATACAATTGAGAACTCAAGGTTATCCAAAAAACCCCGAATGAAGCCCAAGGATACTGCTGAATAATCGCGAGTTGACAAAACTGCGAAACTTGTGACCTGTCCGCCAATCAAATATTGTTATGTCTTGTGCAATAAAAAAAAAACAAATCCCAGGAGAGTTTTTCAATTTTCTTTTCTTTCTTCTTTTTTTTTAAGAACATGCAATTGGAAATATGGACCGGACCAAGGAGTTGGAAATAAGAAACAAAAGTTAGCACTCAAGATTTGAAACAGTTGATTGTCAGTCATCTCCTCCATCCTACCGTTTCTGAACAAACTTATCGGCAAACTT
This sequence comes from Porites cylindrica, assembly GCA_964035525.1. NCBI lineage: Eukaryota > Metazoa > Cnidaria > Anthozoa > Scleractinia > Poritidae > Porites > Porites cylindrica. Next base: position 6,529,720 of record OZ037786.1, on the reverse strand, counting down.
CCGTTTTCCTTTAACACCATCCGTTCGTATTTTTTTAAAAAATAATTTAACCAACCGTGCACTTATCCGGACAAATTTGAAAAAGAAAGCGCTCAGTGGTGACGCCTGGGGCCTATTTCTCGAAAGGCCCGATAACTTTTCGGGTCCGAAGGCAAATTTTGGAATCAAGACCTGTTGAATAGTAGTGTAGTTCCTAGCTCACTGATAGGTTCATTGTATCATTCTAAAATTAATGAAACTTTGATCTTGAATGCAAACACGGCGAACATAAAGCACCTTTTCGGGTACGAAAAGTCATCGGGACTTAGAGAAAGAAACGGGCCGCAGGTCATTTTAGGGTCGTTGCTTCCGAAAATTAAAGCTCGGTTAGGACCTTTCTGACTTAAAAGGCTACAAAAAACAAAACAACTGTAGCAGCATTTCTACACGGTAACTCGATTTACCACTAATTTAGCAACAGAACACGAACGTCAGTTGACGACTGCGCGCGCAAATCAAACAACTGCCTTGGCCAATGGTAGAGCGGCAAATTGGGGACCGGAAGTCGCGTTTTTTCCTTTCCGCGTGCTTTCCCGTAGCCTGCGCGCAGACGAAATTAAACTCTGGTTAACTCCGTCTGCGAAACAGCGCCGAAATCCTTGTTCTGGACTTCCAGCTGTGTACCCAGATTTGAGTACGCACCACGATTGGCCAGTTAAAAAAGACCTTTGTTCTGTTTGTCGCAAGACTGATAGTAAGCAATCAGGTTGAAGGGAAATTCGAAACGCACTTCCGGTAATTCGTTGAGTCGGTTGGGGGTCCAGAACAAGGATCTCTGCGCTGCTTCGCAGACGGTACTAATCAGAGTTTAGTTATCGTCTGTACGCAGGCTAGCTTTCCCGTAGTCAAATGACGTCCCCGTTGTGCTGCTAAATCAGCCTACGTGCGTTCTGATTGGACAAAAACTTATGGTTTGTCATGTCATATATACCTGTAACGTAAACTGATAGAAAACGCCATCCAGACCATGTACCTAGAGCTATGCACAAAGCCAGCTACTGATCTGAAAACAACGATTTTGGAAGAGCTCTAAAACGTTGATTTCCACATTTTATTACTGCGTTTCACGCTTTTTCCATAGTTTTAAACGTTATCATGTAAAAGGCTGGAGAGCAGTTTTATTTATATATCGCGACGATGCGAAATCACAAAGTAAGACCACAGGCACCCCAAGCTCAGTATGAAAGTTTTTAGCGGAGCTCTCGCGCGCGAAGCGTGCGCAGCGAAGCATCATGGGTAAGAAAATTGGTAACCTATGCATCCAGGAAATTTTGGTTCTGAGAAAAGCGTCCGTACGGAGTACGTCCGTACGTACGTCCACCCCTTCATGTAAGAAGGGATGAAATTTTGCATTTCACGCACCCGCGCGTTTTTGCGGTAAATCCCATAGTTTCTCTGACTTTTAGAGATAAAAACAACAACAACAAAGCCGATTCTTTATTTCGACTAAATTTTAATGTCTACATTGACGTGCAGTGGTTAAACGAGAAAGAGCTAGAGCGAGACAAAAAACAAAGGAGACCAATTCCATTGGAAGACAAACATAAAAAATTTAAAAAGCGGAAAATGCTCCCGGCCACCAAGGTGAAAATGAGCGGCAGCGAACAAAAAGTCAACAGGAACACATAAAACATGTAACTAGGAAGTTTCTGGAAGTTTCTTGTTGTAGTCGTGCAAAACTACGGCAAAGAAATGTACAACTTAGAAAGTGTGCTACACGTGCAAAGTTGTTTTCTTTTACTAATTAGACCTACTGATTTTTTTAGCCTTCCCTCAAAACTCACATGAAAGTGCCCTAAAGTTAACTGATTTGTGGATTACAAGTTTATTGTTTGATTTAAATTATAAATTTATTATCGGGAGCTTCGTTTTTAGCCCTGCTAGATATATATATATATATATATATATATATATATATATATATATATATATATATATATATATATTAAATTGTTAATACGTGTGGTCACCTATTGCATAATCCTGAAAATGGCCGTGAACACAAAGGACTTGTATGGGAATTCAGGTAAAAGATTCTAGAAGATAAATACTCGTTAGAAGTTTCAATCAAATACACCTTACCTTATTTATTTTGCTTGTTTTTGCTTGCTGTGTGGTTATTTTCCCGATCCACTGCATGTGTTTTATTGAAAATTCTAGTAAGTATTTATCTTTTTCAACCTTTTAGCTGAATTCCCATACAAATCCTTTAATGTGTTCAAGGCCATTTTAAGGATTACGCAATATGACATCAAACGTACAAAGAAACAAAAAGCAAGCGTCCTGACACTCAAAGGCGGTTGACAAACTTGATCTTTACCGGTTGATCTGGAACAGTAAGCAGCTTCTGGCGCAAATCCAGTGGCTCATGGTGATACTCTAAACGAAACCTCTGAAGTAACTGCAACAAAAAGAAATAGAACAGGTTAGAGACGCAGTCATTGTTGTTGTTATTGTTGTTGTTGATTTTTGTAGCCTTCCGTCCACGGTCAAAAAGCCCCCAAAATAACCAGTTTCATCTTCTACGGTTGAAAAAAAAAAAAGTGTAAAGACTAATTAAAAATACTTCATTAAAAACTGAACCATTGAATAATACAGTTCTAGGGCTCTGATTGGCTTAGCCATCATGGTATATGAGCCATTAGTATCAATGCTGCGTTCTGATTGGTTGAGCTACTACTAGGCTATATGTTATAGCCCCCTAGTAGCGAAAAGCGCGGGCTTTTTGGCGGCGAAAAAGGATTAAAGTCTAGCTTTAACTAACTAAAAGTTTTTTAGTCTCGATATTTTTGACAAACTAGTTGGATTTTACTGAAACAATTATTCCTCTCGCCCTCATGGCCTCTGAGTCAATAGCCCATTCGGCCTTCGGCCTCATGGGTTATTGACTCAGAGCCCATTCAAGCTCGAGGAATAATTGTTTATTATACCATGCTCTCCAAATACGATAACTGTACGCGTCTGCTCAAAATTAAAAACAAGCTGAAAATCGGTTGGTTTTTGTTTTCTTTTGTTGTGGTTTGTATTTGTTTTGTTTTTTTTTTTGTTGTTGTTTTTTTTTAATAGTCGTTTACTTACAAATCGGTTGCTTTTACAAATACAGTTGGGAAGAATTCTCCATATTTTGTGGGCGTTTTCAATAAAACAATTATTCCACTCGTGCTTGTTGGATATGAGACTATTATTAGCCAACTCATATCCAACGCGCACTCGTGGAGTAATTGTTGAATATACTTCGGAGTACTAACCTTGCAAACAAACACGTACATCTCAAGTTCAGCCACACGACGACCTACAGATATACAGAAAAAGAAAATATTCAGCAAGCGTCGTGGTCAAGGTGTTTGGTTGTTGTTCAAGAACCAACTAGGAAGTTTCATAAACCTAGGCAAAGTCAAAAGGACGAGGATACTATCTTCTTATTGACCAAACAACCTTGGTGGATACGGGATTTATTATATCGCAAAGGAAGGGGATTCAGAGCAGGAAAGACTTGCTGTTCTAATAACCAACCAGAGCTTCGTTTTCCAGCTTACGAAAATCAGCCATAAGTGGTTGTGCTGAAGTCAGTAACTCTTACCGTAATGATGAAAACAACAACTCATTTTCATAAAAAGAATTCACGTTCATATTCTTTATTTATGCTCCACTCACACCAAAGCTTAAACATGTGTAAAAGCTGTTTAGTTAAACAAAGTTTTAAAACATTTCTTTCCCTCATAGAAACTGCCCAAACAATTTTTTCAACGACAAATTTGGCGAAATGGAAGAATAAGTCAAAATTTACTTGAAACAGCCCCGGAAAAATCAAGTCCTTAAGGTTTCTTTCACGAATTTTCAATTTGTTCAACCTGGTTTAACTAAACATATTTTGTTGGTGTGAATGAGGCTTAAGACGTACGGATAAAACAATGGAACAACTGCAAATTTTATTAAACCTGCAAATTTTTTAGGAACAACTGCAAATTTTATTTCGTGAGACCCAAGGGTATTCTGGGAAGTTGTCTCGTTCTGTCTGAGCCCAAAATGCGATTACTGTGACTGAAAACTTACAAAAGACCATTTCTTCACTGACAGTCCTCGTCACAGTTACCGCATATGTAAGCTACTGGCAGTCAGGGTGGGACAAAGAAGCTATCCCTCTTCGTCGTACCGGAGCCCAGAGCCGTACTAGCAAGGGGGGCAGCTGCCCCCCCTCCCCCCCTGGACATGTTGAGCCAGACACATCAAGTCTTTGGATGGATTTGTTTTCTTTAGACTCAGTTATTTTGATTATGGTGACTTGCAATTGTTTGCCATTTTCATATTCGAGGTCGATTTTTCGGAGACATATCTCGTGACAAGTGCTGAAAATAACATTTCGGAGCCTCCCAATTTGAAAATTTTGTGGGGGAGGATAGCCCCAGACCCCCCTACAAGGCTCCTGCATTCGGCACTCGCGATAATGCCCCCACCGTTACAAAAAACCTAGCTACGGCCCTGCGTTAACCCTTCTTTCTGGAAACTGTTCACACAATAACAACATCTATGACTTATCTATAGATCGTCTTCACATACTTTATCATTGGCTATGCAAATTTCTCGAAATAAAAAGGAAGATTTTCCATTTAAAAAGAGTTCAATCCACTCAGGACCTTTTTGGTACACCAACATTGCCGCCTAACCTCGTCCCCAGGGTCTTCTCGCTTTCCAGTATGGCGCCGCCGTCATATTGGAAAGCGAGAAGACCCTCGGAACGAGGTTGTATTTGATTGTTTTGTACACCAATATGACTGCCGTGACCTCGTTTGAAAACGATCAATATTCTCGGTTATCACTTTGGTGGAACATTTATTTGGCTATGTAAGCAATGTGGCATCTTAGTTAACATATGCCAAAGGCGACGTTCTTGACAAGACGTCGCCTCGACCTACTTTCCTTTCGTAAACGGTCGTTGCCATTTTTAACGTTCAATGCCACCATTGGTAACCAAGCCTTTAGTCATGATAGATGAAATATATTCCCTGGATTAAGATAAAATAAGGTAAAATAGCCTTAGAAAGAATGACGTTGAAGCCCAAGTTGAATTTACGTTAAAAGCTATGGAAAAGGCTAGATTCACCTGTTATTGATGTATCACTTGAGAAAGACAGTTTGAGAGTTTATGTACTTAAATTTTCGGAATTTTTGCGGGTCGTTGTGGTAGTGTAGTTGTAAGGGAGAGAGATTACGATACGAAAAGTACCGGTTTGACCCTGGGTTGTGATCTTCTTTCTTTTTAATAGAAACACTATCAATAACAGGTCAAAAATTTTCTAAGTGTCTTAAAATGGCAGCGACGGTTACTGTTTACAAAAGGAAAATTTGGTCGCCTCGACAGAATAGCTTCTCTTCTTACCGACGCACATGCGTGGTCCAAATCCGAACTGCAAGTGCGAAAAGGGATGGGCCTCTTTACTTTCTCTAAGCCAGCGCTCTGGTTTGAAGTCCAAAGGATCTTTGAAGTGCTTGTCTGAGCGAGTTGTGGCGTAAAACTCCAATACTACCAAAGTCTTTGAGAGTTAATAGACCAATTTTGAAATATTAATATTCGGCTCCGCGACTTAAGAGTATAAAACAAAAGAAATGTACAGTTATTCATCCTTGAAACTCAGAATAGTTTCTTCGCTTTATTTACCCAAGCCTGGGCGCCAACTGTGTATTTTTATAGATTGAAACTGCAATATTTACAACAGTGAGTGAAGAAATATTTTTACTTAAATTAGTCAAAGGAGATTAGCCCTCAGTTCCCACTCACTAAGGTGTGGCATCTTAGATCTAGAATGGTTTTAAGAGGACGAAATATTGTTTGTTTATTTTTTGTCTTTATTGGTTTGTTTGCTTGATTGATTGGTTGTTTGTATTTCGGTGGAGGGAGAGAGTCAGCCAAGACAGATTCAAAAAACCCTCACTTTCAAAATGAGGCCAAGTGCAGAACCTTTCTTGTGAACATGGGTTTTATTTGCATGAGAATGAAATATCACTTCCATATCAAAAGCTGAGCACTTAACCTCGTTTTGATACAGAGGCCCGGGGGAACTCGGAAATGGCCCATTTCTATGTGAGTGCAATTCTTTTATGCATGTCAATCACAAGGGCCCGTTGCTTGAAAGTTTCGCCTGAAAAGCTGTTGTTTTCACATTCAAGATCGAGGTTTCAAAACTGATTTTGCAGATAACACAAAATAAGGTACCGATCGCGAGCCTTTCGAGAAAGGTGCCCCTGTACCAAGTTGTTTAACGCTTTAACATAGGGTTGACATAGCACCTTTAATACCCTTCCCCATACCCAACATTCTCCTCCAGAGTTATGAAGAAGATATGAAACAATTTTCATCAGGGAGCACCAACAATAATAAATTTTTTGGTGATATTTGCAGGCCTAGCATTAAAATTCAAAATGTTACCCCACTTAAAAGGTTTAATGCATTTCCATTCCCGTCATCCGAGGAAACAGACAACAGGAAACAGTTTCGACGCCTACATAACGTGTAGTCTTAAATAATAAAATTGTGCTTTTTGGAACTCAAATGATGCGAAGACACGCCTTAGCTTACTAAAAATATAGCAAATAGCATGATGTAGCCCCTTTAACCCTTTAACCCCTAAGAGTGATCAGCATCAAATTTCTCCTTGTAATATCAATCCTTTGTAAAACATAGTGGTCATGAGAATTACGAACATGATCACCCAAGACGAATTTGCTTGATATCTTATCAACTTCTCCCCACAACGTCTGTAGGAAATGAATAGGGGCGACAAAAGAGAATTCATATTTTGATCTTAGTGTTTAAACAGTTAATTTAT
>OZ037786.1:6487857-6517857 GCA_964035525.1 Porites cylindrica | reverse complement strand
ATTTATGACCCCAACTCTGGTGAAAACAAGACTTTACGGTTTACCTTACTGCAGAGAAAAATAAACAATATAACAAACACATTTTACCTGCGCTATATTTTGTGTTCTTGCACCTTTTCGAAGCAGTCTGAGATGATGATCGTGACTAGTTCAAGACCCCCTCTGGGCCCTACTCGATAAATTTGCATATTATCAAGATTGTGAAGTCAGTTAAGTTCACCCGAGTACAGCGAGCAAGGCAGAAGAAAGTATCCTAAGATTAATATCCTTGATGCATTAACATCCTTGATGATCTTCAATATCAAATATTTTGTATTGCTATTTTTGTTTATATAAACATTGACAAACAGCTTATCTGTTTTCTCTGTAGAGCGAGTCAACGAGGAATATTCATACTAATGCTTTACTTTTACACACGCTAATATATATAATAGTACATTTCGAGTATTTGAAAAAGTAAAGCCGCAGAGGACTTTAAAAATGTGTGGGTGAAACAAGATGGCGATTTCTAAGAAATATTAGATCATATTTTGGTAAATCTTCAAAAATTAGCCGAGTTTCAACTGACCCGGAATAGTTGCGTGACTTGCCCCGGCAAACACGACCATTAGGGGCGACGTAACTGTCGCCCAGGAGTAAATGTCACGGTAATCATATTAATATATATATTAATATATTTATTACATAGATGAAAGCAGAGTTTACTCACAATAAAATTAGGCCTGGAAAATAGTTCCTCCGTTTGCGATACTCAAGCCAAATATCTAGCTGCAGCCTCCTCGGATATTTTCCTTCCGAACGGAAAACTTTCTCGATATCTTCTGGTTCGATAACATGCACAGTGGTTTTGGGACTCAACAGCACGCTTTCTTTGTAAATAGGTCCAAGTTCATCGAAAAGGCGCTCAAAAAGTTTGTATCCTTTGGCAAAGCGCTCGGTTTTCGTGAAAAGATCGAACATGAGCTTCCAGCCATTAGGTTCTGGAATGTCTTCGAAAGCACGTACTCCTTCGAACAGCCTTGAGTCTGTACTCCGGTACCGCCAGTGCAACGATAGAAGTTTGAAATACTGTGTTCTGTGGCAAGCGATTCTCGAGGAAAACATTGGGTCTAGCAGGCTATGACCTTCCGTGACTGCTACTGAATGACTTTTGACATCCAGTCTTCGTAACAAACATCACTGGCCTGCGTGGCAAAACCTTTCCGCGCGAGTTGGTCGAGAAAGTTGAGACGACAGCGAAAAAAGAGAAATAAACGGGGAGAGGGAGGGGAGAGAAGGAAACACAGGCATCCCATCATACAAAGGGGTTCTAAGCAGTGACGTCACTGCAGCAGCAGAAATACACGGGGTTGTGAAAAAACAACCCCAGAACGCTAAAAATAACAACAACTACAAACAAACAAACAAAACATATGTCCACAAATACACTGGAAATATTGCACAAGTAAGGGCTTTTTATTTACTGTTTCTTCATTTGTGAAAATGAAGCAATCCACTGCTGATCGCATATTTGCCGAAAGGTGGTCTTTTATGTCTAAATCATAAATTATATCTGTTTTTCTGTTTGGATCACCATTACTTTTCCCGGCGCAAAATAATGATTTCATTTTTCATGTCCAGACTTAATATCTAAATATGTACGTTCCACCTGTTACCTTTTATCTTCTTTGTTTTTCTGCTGCTTTTGACTAATAAGTATATAAGTACTAGTCATTGTTCAGTAATTTATTTTTTTGACAATATTTTCAAAGTGAGCCCTCTCGATGAGTTTTTATTACTCTTAGGTCAGCTCTCGCTTGTAGTATTTGTTGAAAAAAATAATAAAGAAAGAAAATAAAAAGAAATTCGCCAGCATGGAATCAGGTCGATTTAGCGAGGAATTGGGAGCCATAGGCATAAAAGACGAAAACAATACTGAACTTTGACCCACTTCTCAATCTCGCTCCAACGTCTCATCTGCGCAGGCGTGAACAAGTACAGCAATAAGTATCGATCCGAAAGAAACTAAGATTTCATTTTCACGGAAGATTCAGTTTTCTTTCGCCAAATTAGGACGTACAGGATTACGGAGAAGCTGCATGATACATTGAGGCTCTTTTTATGGAACTATTCTCCAGAAGCGGTTCAAAATATAGGGTATTTATGCACAGATTGAAATCACGACCCCACTCAGCTGTTTCGGACCTGCGTTGTCAAAAACGTTTCAGGATATGGGGTTTTTCTTCGACGTCAATCAAACCGTTACCATAGCTTCCAATCCTTGCCTGTCAGATAAAGAACGCAATAACGACTGGAAGCTGCAAAATTAAGTGTTGGCGGGGACGTATCGATTCGTTTTCGCCCTCCCATATCTGTGTTTCTTCTGGATTTGGAAGCTCTATAGGAACAATTTCACCTTGGGAATCTCAACTTGCCACGTTTTAATAAGAAGGTAAAAAAAATCTAGAGCTAAAAGACCAAAAACGTGAAAACACGCGAACTCTGAAGTTCAAAAGCAACGAGCTTTGAAACACAGAAAGATACAAAACGGATCGAAAACCGACAGTCACCATTCACAAAGGCATGACCCTTTGAACACGTTGAAGTAAACTTCTGTTTCTTAAGAGGTCCGCCTGAGTCTGCGTTTTTTTGCCGTAGATCAAAGCACAGGCGCAGTCGTTTTTCAGCACTGCCCTACTTCGGTATGATTTCATTTAGGACTGAACACATGAGCGGAACTAATTTTTTCAATATCGCCCGCAAAAAGCTGAAAATTGCACAAATTGCTCAAGTTAATCAACTCTTTTTACCGTTGGAATTAAGGTTTGCCTACACGGGGACGCTCCGCCAGAAAGGGGTACCTGTTTTTGAGGCTTCAGGTATAAGAAAGGGTAGGGATTTTACTAATTGAAGTATATGAAAGGGTAGACGTCATTTCGGCCTGAAATATGATCTAAAAGGGCTACAGAAGGATTTTATAGCTGTGGAAAAGTCGAGAAAATGTTCTGGTTCCGTAATTGACCAGGGCTCATATTTAAGAAATTTTACATACAACGCATTTACAGCAGTTTAAAGGGATGCAAATTTCTAAACTAGGTAAATAAAAGAGGTGCCATTTGTCAATGGAAGGTGTACGAAAGGGTTCCCTTTTCTATCCGAAATGGTAAATTAAAAGGGTAATGGTTTGGACCTCGGGGCGGAGCCTCCCCGTATAGGACTTTGTTGATTACCCTCCCTCCCCACCCCCACACACACACACGCAATACGGCCACGGTTTCTATGGAAATGGGGAAAATGTCAACATGGTGTCATGTAGCCAGGAGTCGATTGCGGCTTCTTTGTCAGCAAAGACTGGCCTATAGTCTACCATTCCAAGTTCATATCAGCTTTACTCCACGTGTATTTTCCTCCCCGCTTAATAAACATCTTCTCATCAAATCCGCTGGCGTTGATGGCGTTCTCCACTCCGACATCCAGCAGGGATTTTGACGGAACTTTAGCACCTGTTCGGCAGTCCAGGAAACGCATCTACATCAAAGACAAGGAGTATTATTTAGTTGTAGTACCACTGAATCGCCCCATGTAAAGGAATCCAAGACAGTCTTGGATTCCGGATTTTAGACTGACTGGATTCCGGCAGTGGAACTTGGATTCCGGATTCCTATCGTTGGAGGGATTCCGGAGTCCTTGGACTGTTTTCCGGATTCCAAAACAAAGGATTCCGGATTCGACAGCAAAAATTTCCCGGATTCTGGAATCCGTATTCCCTTGAATGGGTGAACTGAACTACGAATTCAAAATACCTTATTTCCCTCAGTGATCGTAGAGAGAGGAAAATGTGCGAGCACGCGTGAAAATGCAACCCGCGAGGAGCGACAACACGCGTGTACGCAGAAGAAAGGCAGGTGTCTGCAGTCCTTTATTTTTTCGAATAAGCGCCAGAAGCAAAGGAGCCCCCACCTTCCCCCCCCCCCCCCCCCCACCCCTTCCACCACTTGATTTTACCAAATGGTAAGGATATCCCAAAGAAAGTCTCTTTGTCATTTGCAAAACACAGATTTACTTAGAAATGATTGTGTTTTCTTCTAATGGCTTCATGGGATGTAGTCAGCTTAAGAATCATCTGTACTTGCGATACTCACGGCTGCTGGGATGCTCAGCATGAGGCCAAAAATGCCTAAAATTTTGAATGGAAGGTTAACGGTAAGGCTCAGTTTTCGGAAATTCCTCCCTAAAATAGAGGAATTCGTTTTGAGGTAGTCGTTCCATTCCGGCTTGTACGAACCAAGTGGAATATTTGCAACGGTCTTGGATTCTGGATTCACACCGTGTGGATTCCGAGACTTGAGCCCCCCACCAAAAAAAACCAAACCAATTATAGAAATATGACCAGAAAGCCTCTCGGAGTCGTTTTAGAATTTTAATTTAATACATCGAACTTAGGCCCTGTTGTAATTTCTTCATTAGATACAGCTGTTTTGAGAAAAGTCAGTTGGAAAAGGTGCGCGCGACAATCCCGAATAATATAGTGGGTGGTTGTGAGTTCACTGTTTTTCAAAGAAATTTGAAAGAATGGCAAGAGAGGCCTCGGACGTAAGTTTGCGAGTGCTAAAGGGAAGCAGCAAAAGTAGGTTCGACAGCTTCAGTGTCAGGGACAGTGCATTAATCATATCCTATATTACCTTTCTGGATTGTCGCGTGCACATTTTTCCCGACCCGTATAGCTGTAGTCTAATTAAATCAGCCACGCGCAAATTTATACTTACATATTCGTCCAGAATTAGATAGGAATTCTGCATCTGTAGAGTTAATACGCGAATGATAAGTGACATGCTTGTATTATATAATTGTGCGGTAGTGAAAGTTGTTTTTGTTGTTCATTTGCGAATTGTCTCTATCTCCTTTGTTTTCTCAAAAACATGATCGATAAACCCTCTAAAACCTTTTAGAACATGCCAATCAATATCAGATAAGAATGATATTTGTCTAGTGATTGTTTATTTTGTTTTGTTATTTGTTTGTTTGTTTGCTTTTTTTTTTCATGAAAATGTGCATACTTTCGGGTCTCGAGTCCAGCGCCCTAAGCAATCGGCCAAGCTGCCTCCTCAATCACGATCACGATCACGATCACGCGTTTCTGTGAACCGGAATGACCGTGATGCAACGCAGACCAAGGGAAGCACACACTCTTGACATCTTGCGTACTAAACATCTAATAACTAAATCACCTTTTCATTTGATTCCGGAACAAGGCATGCTAATTGTGAGTGTCTCTCTAAGAAGCCATTAAATTGCTTGTCAGAAATCACAAACTTTTCAGCATTTCTCAGGGCGTCTGAACCACAGTTTTCTCCTTCGATTAGTAGGCATTGGAATACCTATTGAAAGAGTCAAAACAGAGAAATATGAAAATATATCACCATTAATCAACAACAACAGTGAACATGCAAGTTCATATCGAATTACGTACTTGCAGTAAATCAAGGGTAAAAACGAGGATCAGTTATTTACAGCAGGGACCAAGACAAAGATTATTGCCAAATGTAAGATAACTAAGAATCCAGGAAACTTTTGCATGTGGAATCCGGAATCAAAGATAATTTGTCTTGCGGAGTCTGTAATCATGGGCTTCAGAATCCGAAATTCAGCTCAAAGAAATCGGAATCCCGCCAACGATGGGTATCCGGAATCCTAATTCAACTGACATAAGCCCGCAATCTATTGTCTGGAATCCGGAATTCAAGGCGTGAATTCCAGAATCCAAGGGCGCTTTCCATTCAACTCAAAATTCCGGAAATTTTGGTTGGTACTTCAAATGGAGCGGACTTATTCATTTTGGTCCGACCGGAATGTTCGGAACCAGCTTTGAAGGTGGTCCACTTTGACATGTCTAGTCATTTCGATCGGTCATACCGAAATGTCCCTTTCCGTTTGACAAAACTGTTGTCCCAAGTATCGATCTTTTGTATCCTGCTTACAAGAACAATGACCAAACCCCCGGTGGCTTGAGTCTGGTCTGTGCAACCGGAATGTATCGTTTCATGCATTGGGCACGTGGAAGTTCCGAAAGTTCAAACCAGAATTGTAGTTAAGTTTATCCAAGACTCTCTTGGATTACTTTACCGGGGTGAAATATAATGAAATATGATATATGGCTGCATATATCATAAATTATGGTCATATATATCACATATTGGGGCCCAATATCCAAGCATGTTCTCGAGTAACAATATAGTCAAATAAAAGTACTTATAATGCTGCATGTACCTTCCAACGAATGGGTGCGAGCCTCTTTATATTCTCTCTCATGTCCTCGTCCACATTGTAAGTGTTCACAACGGTGTTGATCTTGAAAGCCACGTGATATTTTCTGCACCAATCACGTACATTCTCCAAACAGCGCAAGTGATCCTTGCCATGCTGGTGCCTTCCTATCAGACGATTAGTCTCCTCATTAAAACTGTCACATGACACAGCCATGATGTCTAGAAACTCACCTAAAGAAACCAAATTAGTTGCAGTCAAGCCTGTGTCAAGCAAGCCCGTACTATGAGGTCTACCGCTCAAGAACTAGCCACTCGCAATAAGATCCGAGACTGAAACTGCTTCCCTTAAAATTTTTCATGACCATTGTTATCACTTGTTGTCGAGACTTTTGGGCTACAGACAACGTAGGGGCAAATAACATTTTCCAACGAGTGGGCCTTTTAATGCGGAAAAAAGACCCCACGAAAATTCACTAACCGGTACATTTTACATAAAACGCTTTTCGTTCTTACTCTGATATACCTTTCAATGGAGTTTAAACCAAACTTCAGAAAGGTAATAATGATAACAATAAAATATAATAATATAATTATTCATAAGTGCTCTTCGGAAACTGAAAAACTTGTTTCACATTTTGCTATTTATAAACTTGGATGTGGTTTTTAAATTTGTGACCTCATGGAGCCCGCTATCATCCCACCAGTTTTTATCAAACGAAAACAACTGCTTGCGTACCGTATGATTTAAACCAGCGTTCAGTGACCAGACTTCCATTGCATACTATTGTCACAGACTGAATCCCCAGTTCCAGCTTGCAGTAACGGACCAACTCTCCAACGAAATCGCCGCGTTTGTAGATGAAAGGTTCTCCACCAGAAAAGTTAATTTTCTCCATTCCTTGAAAAAAAAAGCAGTTTATGTTTACTAAAAGTCAGCTGAAAATAAGAGTCAATAAAGGGCCAGAGAGGTAAACGCCCAGTCTAGCGCTTAGGGTATGTGAATTTCTCCAAAGTTATTTTTAGACCAATTAAACACTTACATATAATATGAAGAAAATGATGAAAATTCTCTTATTTAATCATCCGTTAATAGGTAAATCAGTGGTTAAGTTATTATTTTTTTGTTGTCATTAAAGATATTTTTATTCATCAAACGTTTTCTCGTGACACATGGCCGGTCGGACCTGAAAACTCGGCCTGGTCCAAGGGCTGAGAAGCCAACAAAGCCTCCGTACGTAAGCTGGAAAAATCATCGGATAGGAGTGAAATGTGCATTTAACCACCAATATGGCCGCCGTGACGTCACGTGCAAACCAGCAATATTGACACCTGTCTGTTGTTTCTACATATTTGAAGATCTTAGAATAAAGGTAAATCAGTGGTTAAGTTAGTTTTTTTGTTCTCATTAAAGATATTTTTATTCATAAAACGTTTTCTCGTGACACACGGCCGGTCGGACCTGAAAACTCGGCCCGGTCCAAGGGCTGAGAAGCCAACAAAGCCTCCGTAGGTAAGCTGGAAAAATCATCGGATAGGAGTGAAATGTGCAAAAACATCTATTTATCATTGTTAAGAACTTAGAAATATTTTGAATGAATAATAAAACAATTATTGCATGAGGCTGAGTAGGATGTGAAGAATCTGAAGAATTATGCAGATCGTTCGGCCGAAGTGGATATAACTGCAAAATTCTTAACATCCTACTCAGCCTCGTTCAATAACGTATTGTTATTTTATTCTTATCCACTCGACCGACAAGCAGATCGCTATAATAGTGATCTACTTGCCAATTCCATTCAATTCAATTCAATTCAATTCTTTATTTCACACTATATAAGATATTTACACAAGTGTACGTAGGTAGGAAAATAAATTAGCTGATAAATAATAATCAACTAAAAGACATTAAGTTCATTTGTGTACAGAGTCCAACGTAGCAAGAGCTTTCTTGTTGAACACCATCATGTTCAAATAATCGGTAGCAGTGAAGAGAGGAAATAAAATCTCAGATAAGATCAGTGATAGAACATATTAACAATTGCCAGTATATATATTATCTAAAACTAACATAAACCTCAGCTCGTTGTAATTTACCTGCCATTTTCAGCATCTCCAAGCCTCTTTTAGCCTCTTTCATGGGCAAAACAAAGGATGTTCTTGCAGTGTGGAAGCAGAAGCCGCATTTGTAGTTGCATTGTCTTGTGAAATGATAGTTCACACTTTGAGGGATCCTTGGCTCTCCTGCAGGTTTGCTATTTGCCACCAGTAGCAAGTTTCCGGGTGGACCAAAGATCATTTTCGTCACATATCGCAGAAACATTGTCAGTAAAGGTAGGAAAATAAAAGCTATGGTAACTGACACATAATCTAACGCCATCAATCCGGTTTACTACGACTTTCCTTCCCTCAATTGTCGAAAAAAACTCCAACTGGCCTGTTTCTACATTTCATTTAACTTATGAGACGAATATGTCAGAATATATATCTGCGATCCAAATTTGGTCACTCGTTTGGTTGCAACGTTTTCTCGGAAGGGAATCAAATTTAAAATAGTTTTCTTAGAAATCACGTGACATAGTCACATAAACGTTATTTTTGACGCCATGTCATTTCATGTATTTCCGCTTTAGATCCTTCAGTTTCTTTACGGCAACGAAAGAACTCTCTTTTTATTAGATTATGATGCGCTATGAACAACAAAAAGAAGCTGAGAAGAGAGAAAAGAAAATGAGAGTATAACTTGATACACGGCCCCCCGAAGATAAACTCTGAATTTTCAACAGGCCAAAAATATTGCTGGGTAAAATATTGCTTACCACTCAAAAAAAAAAAAATCACACTTTTTGGAGCTGCAGTATTATATCTTCTTCTTAAAATGATTTTCATACGTAGTAACATTTGTGACACTACAGTGCCGTAGCCAGACCAAACGGCCAACCGAGGCAGGCGGGAGTTGCTAGGGGGGTTCGGGGGCATGCCCGAGAAATTTTGAACTTTAGTCTCTCGGAAATGCGATTTGCAACGTTTTCTGGGCCTTTCGGTAACTTTTTTTCGAGTTAATTTAAGTGGAATTTAAAAAGCAATAATCAGAAACAAGCTACATAATCTGGGTGACCGTTAACCTCGCCAATGGTTTTGACCAGTATTTTGTTCAAAAAAAAATTTGAGTTAACGTACGTAGCCCCTTGAGATCGATGATATGGTAATTTTTTCATAGTATATTGACTGAATTGCTGAATTCTTTGTAATATCATGATGCGTTAAAAATATCCGATGATCGCTTATGTAAAATAAAAATGATCGGCGAAATTCGTCAAAATTTTACCGAGGCGAGTGCCTCGGTTGGCCTCATACTAGCTACGGCGCTGTCACTAGAAATATCTATAATTACAATTTGCTACCAGGCCGAAAGTTTTTATATGGAAATTTTGGGTAATGTATTGTTTTCATTTCTCTAATTTGCATTTATAAACCGCCCACGGCCAATATTTCTGTCCTACTTGATCCAGTCTTTTAATGGCTAAAGATCAATGCTCCAATATCAATTGTTGGCTACACACTAGAAGCTAAGTTAGTTTAAGCACTTGATTGAGAAGTGCACTTGAAAATCTTAAGTCACTCTGTAGAAAACATGGCTTCACACTTGATGACAAAGTATATTTCTTGAAGTACAAGCTGTCAATCATCTTTCGTGATATAATCAGTTAGGCATACACCTAATTGCAATAACGTTGCCATAGAAAAAAAACAAAAAGCAAAAAAGCCAAATAGGAATAAATTAGCCATGTGATTTACATTTGCGTATTTTCATTCAGTATTTAACAATTATTTAAGAATTCATTCACAACAGCAAGAAATAATTCTGTAATTCCGCTCTGTAAGATAGACAGGCGCCATAGTCATTTTAGAGCCAACATTCTCCATCAAAAGAAGTCGCACAATTCGAGAAAGAAAATGGTAAATTGACGCGAGCAATGTTATGTCTCAGTTGCCGCACGATCAGTCGCCAATCTGTTATGTCCTGATAAACGAAACTTGGTTTGTGGCTCAGGTGAGGAACTGGCGGAGGACCCCCTTACCCTCTCTGCGATGAAAAGTCCTGCCTACGCCTCTAATTTGTTGCTTGAAAATTGTGATCAGATGGTGTCGTGCATTGCAACCCATACGTAGACTGGCTTTTCTACTATTACCACTAATCTAAAACACGCGTCGCGTTCCGGGAATTTACCCCAGGCTATATTTATTGAAAAAAGAATGGAGCCATTATTTCTTTGGTAGTTATCCGATGTGCTTTGTAATTCGAGCACGTTTGAATTTCGCTAGATGATTCAGCCTTAAATTGCATGAGAATGACACTGAGAAACTGATGCAAATGATTTCTCTAATATTCAGCTGTAAGCGTGTGTGTTGTGAATGTTCCCGGCGTTGTCAATCAATGGTTTCCGATAATCGATAAAATCAATAATAATCAATAATAATCAATAACAATTAATCGATTGGTATTGGAAATCGATAAAAATCGTTGACTTAAAGTTGTGTGAGTATCGATTTCTATTGATTTTCATCGATTGTTATTGATTATTATTGATTTTTATTGATTATGAAATTTGTCATTTTCTTAAATAAAACGCACCATATGAATGAACAAACCATTCAGTTATCTTTACTTGTTGTGTTTTATGTTACATTTGTAACATTTTTACCCCTTATTACTATTAAAAGCCACTTATATTACTAGACTCTGATCGTCTCGAAACAAGAACAAAATTGTCTTTAAGTCTCTTCAGGGTCACTCTCTTCCAGCTTGTTAATTAGTTGAGGAAATTGTTTTTGTCTGCGCTCACTGTCATGCTGCCTGAATATACGCATGCAGGCCAAGAACATACATCTTGAACATTCACCCGTGCAACCGAAAGGGAAGATAGCAGAATAATTGTTAAAAGGAAAATGTAATGCGCTTCCAGAGTAGCATAAAGAAGGCACTCTACAACGCTCAGAACACTTGCTTGGTATATTAGAGAGTGCAACAACACCATAATACAAAGAATCATAGATGCATCCGACATTCACTTCAAAAGGGCATTCGTGATAGCCCTTGACTACACAGCGCACTGACAATTCAACTTGCTTCGCCATCTCTAGAACAAGCAAACTCCGTAACAAGTGTGTTCTGGGAATCCCGGTTGAAGTGCAAGGATAAAAGTGCGCAATCGAATTACCCAATTACCCTGAACGTGTAAATATGCCCAGGACCAATGAAGCACGCCCACGCTAACACGCGCCAGAAAGTTGCATAATGAATTATTAATCAATGATTTTCTATAGTAATCAATGGTAATCAATAGCAATTAAGACTCCGAGTGTGAGTATCGATTTTTATCGATTGGTTGCACCAATCAATAACAATCAATGGATTGTTATTGATTATTATTGATTGTATTGATTGCAATCAATCGATCGGAAACCATTGATTGACAACGCCGGGGAATGTTGCAAGCTGCGATAACAACATGCTAATTAATTCCTATTTAACTTTTTGCTTTTTGCTTTTTTCGATGACAACCTTATTGCAATTAGGTGTATCACAAACAAGTCTTTGCGATGGAAGAGAGTTTTTTGTACTTTCGTACTTACTTCTTGGTTACTTTTAAACTCAAAGGGCCAAATATTTAAACGTAGTTTAGCCAGTGTTTAACTTGAAAACCGCGTTCTAAGTCATTTTCAATTTGCCGAACGATTTTATCTAAACATCATTCATTGTGAACAGTTTTATGAAAGCATATAGAGAAGACTAGAAAAGCATATTTTTATCTTCTTAAAACAACCCACCACAGAAGAAATCTGGAGGTTCAAAGATTCGTTAAACCGCGACTCAAGTTAGAGTTCGTTTAAATATTTGGCCCAAAGGGTTTTAACCCTGAAAGAGATGTTTTACACGTACTTCTTTTTCTACGAGTATTTAACAGCGCCTGCCCCGCAAC
The DNA here is from genome assembly GCA_964035525.1 of Porites cylindrica. Taxonomy (NCBI): domain Eukaryota; kingdom Metazoa; phylum Cnidaria; class Anthozoa; order Scleractinia; family Poritidae; genus Porites; species Porites cylindrica. The sequence goes on along the minus strand of OZ037786.1, from coordinate 6,505,631 downwards.
GCCCCCCGCCAAAAAAAAAAAGCAAGCAACGTCTTCACTGCCAACGTCGTTCCCAGGGTTCTCTCTCTTGCTTCGAGAAAGAACCCTGGTTGCGGCTAGCCTGCGTGGCAGGCGTTTGAAAGGGAAGGGAAAGGGAGTTAGGCTAGGTTGCGGCTGGTCGCGTGGCTTCCAAAATCTGGCAGCCAAAAATAAGGGAGGGGAAGAAGAGTAAATAATGACGCTATGACAACAGTTACTCTGTCGGGGCCCGAGAGGAGTTTGCCGCCTCGTTCATTAGGGAGCTTAAGGAACACACGGACGGCGACGGCTACGACAACACCACATAAAAAGTAAAGTCGCGCTGCTTCAAACTTTATCGCGCCTATTCCATCTCATTCAATTCGAAAAATGTTGGCAATTTTTTCTGGAGTTTAATTCTGAAAGACTACATCAAAGTTCAGGTAAAGAGAAAGAAAGTCGTAGTGTTGTCTGTTTGTGTATACGTCGTCATCCAGGTGAAATTAGGCATTTTCACGTCGTAGTCGTGCCGTAACGGTACAGCAATTTACAAAAAAGCGTGATGCACTCGTAGAGTTGTTGTTTTGCCAAGGCAAACCTCTTACTTTTCTGCCGTTCTTGTTGAATTCGCCGTCGTTGCTATTTGAAAATGTCAACAACATCCCAAAAATATAGTATTGCATAATGCAAGCTCCTCATGTGGACTGTGTCAAACTGTCGTGGACCGCAAACTATTTTCCAGGAAAGGAATTTATTTTCTCTTTCCGCGGCGGAAGAAATTTGTGGCAGCCCGCTACCCGAACTTGAAACTTTTTCAAAGCTTTTATGCAGACCATGCGATAGAAGGCTATGAAACTACAAGTGAATGTCACCCGAGCCGAAAGCAAAACAGTTTGCACGCATCTCAGAACCTCAAGCGCCATTTTGAAGTATGAATTTTCTCCCTACCCCAGATATTATTTCATTGTCTTGTCGACAAAATTTAGTGGAGGACCTACCACCGCTGCGCAATTTTTTGACACACATTTCCACGTGACCAGCCGCAACCAGGGTTCTTTCACGAATGAAGAGAGAGAGAGAGCCCTGGGAACAAGGTTGCTTAACTGCTTCCTATTCTTCATTTTTCAAGAATGGCTCAACAAAGTCAACAACGCGCTCTTCGCAAAGAAATCGCCGTAGTATTTGTGCAGTAGAATCTTGAAGCTGCTGCAAGTGCACATCATGTACATCGCTTTCAGATGGCTGCCATTTTCTATTCGTCAATTGTGTTCTCAAGTGTCGTCTAGACCATACTTAACTTGGCGGTGGATTCATGATCACCAAGTAAAGTTCAAGTAGGTACATTTTACCCCTTCACACTCAAAGTAGGTTCCAAGAACACTTAGATTATTCTTGAAAGCGTTAGTATGAAGTCAAGAATTATCGATGGAAAATTATTATTGCGCTACTCATGTCGACGTCATTGATTAACATAAAAGCGTTTTTGTTCTGGGTAACGGCAACTGCTTCTGTACTGCAGAACTGTTTCTTGTCTTAAATGTATTAGCGTAGTAATGTAACTACTCTTTGAGGCAAATGTTATCAAGACTTAGCCTGCTAACAAACTCCCCGAATAGAAATGGCTGAGCCAGTGTTTGTTCCGGTTTCCCAATTCCACATTCCATAATTCCAACTCTTAACTCCGGCTTTTCAAATTTGCGATATGCAGAACCACTTGCTTTACATTTACATATCCTGTTTCTTACTTCATATACAATTTTAGTGGATGTGGTAAATGATACTTGGCTTCTTTAATCTTACCAACACACGTCATTTTGTATATGAATTTCGCAACTGATCTCAAGTGTTAATTACTCACTTTACCAGTCCGGAATATCCCTAAATTTAAGGACAGGGCCAACTGCTCACGCGACACTTTTCAACCAATGAGAAGGCGCGCTTGTGTTTATCAACAAACAAATCAGAACGTCGCCGCAGTGATCAAATATTTTCAAAACAGCGGACGGAGTAGGACAGAATCAGTCATCGTTTCGAGGCTCTCAGGCATATTTTTAAGACTTTTCATGAGGCATACACAATTTTTTTAAGTGCACAGCGTATCGGAAGCCATATTGGAAGTGTCTCGGGAAATATTCAGCACATTTTGTGGCGTATTTCTTCTTTTAAACAACGCAATGTATGGGCGAGATTTTGGTCGGTTATCAAGGTAGGTGAACAAGTATCTGTTATTTTTTCGATTCACAGATTTTTTTTCGAAGTTCTAGATATTTTTCCTCGATTGTCATATCGATTAACTTTTATCATGTTGAATGTGGGGATGGTAGACAACCTAGAATTTTGGTAGACCAGTTTTGAATTCCGAGGTTTAAAACACGTACGTTTTCCATTCCCGGATTTCTCACGGAGCCGTGTTATTACTTTTTTTCGCTTTAGTACGAGCCTTTGCCTATTTTCTTTTCAAGGCCAAAACAACTTTATTAGTCTTATGGATATTCACGTTCAACATCTCGCCTCACTTTGCCGAATTTGTGGGCATGAAATTGAAGATCATAAGCGCAAGGTAGATACTAACCGCTTTGTTTCTGAAATTCACCAAATCTGGAAAGATTTAATGTCGCTGGATTCTCCAAATGTTCATCCACCGTTAAAAAACAATCAAGAAAGAAGGCAAATTTCAAGTGTAAATGATGTATTTCGCTACTCATTGAACATGCACTAAATCTGGGATAAAATTAAAACATTGCAGGTACTACAGCAAGCAAGGAAAGCACCAGATGCGTGAAGTCAACATGAAACAACACCAAAAAACAAACAAGAAAAATCAATAAATTTGAACTACTTTTTATTCTTGTTATGATGACTAGTTCTTTGATTCTTGTCCTGTAGAAGCTAATAGGTGGTACCAATCCTGTTTTGTATGATCTCAACAAATTTTCACGCTCTCTCTAAGGCTATTTTTACACGGGACCAGTTTGCTTCTATCAAAAATCTTGCAAGCCATGCCAGTGAAGCCACGACCTCTACGCTCAGTCCGGAATCAGCTCGAACACTCTAATGATTCCTTGCAATGAATAATGCTCTTATTCTCTTACATGAAATGTTTTCTTTGAAATATTAAATGTCAAACCTAGACGAGTACTGTAAGCTCATCTTTAATTCTGTTCGTCGACTCCGTCCGTTGTTTTGAAAATTTTTGAGCACTGGGGTGATGTTTCGATTTGTTTGTTGATAAACACAAGCGCGCCTTCTCATTGGTTGAAAAGTGTCACGTGACCAGCTGGCCCTGTCCGTCCTTAAATTTAGGGATATTCCGGACTGTTTACAGGCCACTTCTTAATTTTACACGTTCGACACGATGTCCACCGATGGCATAGTTCAATACGCACAGTTCGGAGGCGAGAAGAAACCTTTCAATACCCTTCGAATATGGAAAATATTGACCTTAATTTCGACCTTAGTCGCATTGGCAGTTACAGCGTTGTTCACCTGGTACGTGTTGACTCACAAGACGGAGAAAAGCGGAGAAAATGTACCTGAGAAAAGCACCAGCACAGCTGACACGCTTCCTTGCCCGCAGTTTCCCACTCTGTTTCCGTTGCCCAAAACGACACCCAAGCGATTAACAGACGTGTTTGAAAAATTGGAAGCAGTGTTCAATGCGGCAGTCGATCAAAATTGTTCGCTACCCGCCATTTCTGCTAATGTTTTTTACCAAAATCGTACGTTGTGGAGCGGCCATTTTGGAAGCAAGGTGTACAAACGGCCGGAAATGAAACCCAATGGGAGCACTGTGTACAGGATTGGAAGCGTGACCAAGGTGTTTGCCGTTCTCCTAGTATACAAGCTGTACGAGGAAGGAAAAATCGCTTCAATTGATGATCCTTTGAGCAAATACGCTCCTGATTTTGCAATCAAAAATCCTTACACAAATGAGAACATAACACTGCGAGAGATCGCTAGCCAGATGTCGGGTTTACCTCGAGAGGCTCCTTGTATGTATCATTGCAGCAAAACAAACTCCAAAGAGCAACTCGCACTATTGACGAACCGCACACTAGTGTGGCCTCCCTGGAAAACCCCTTCATACAGCAATCTTGGATATGCGCTGTTGGGTCGGCTATTAACAGAAAACTTACTGCCGAATAAAACATTCGAGAGCTGGACAATGGATAACATCATAAAACCACTTGGAATGGTCAACACGGGATTTGAAATCACAGACGAGGTGGAAAAGAACATGGCTTACCCTTATCTACCCGGAGGAGAGAAAATGCCTTTTATGAATATTGGTTGGATAGCCCCGGCGGGTCAAATTTACTCTACAATTGACGATCTTGCTAAGTTGGGAATGATGTTCGCTCAACCTGACAAGCAAAAGCTGTTCAAGCCTGCAACCCTTAGGGAAATGATGACACCCAAAGATATTACTCCAGACGGCGTCACTGTGTGGGGGTCCCCGTTTGAGATGCTGTTCAAACAACATGTCCTTATTCGAGCCAAAGGCGGAAAAATCGACACGTACAGTGCTACGTTTATTGTTATCCCCGAGTTAGCCCTTGGAGCTAACATTCTAATTAGCACTGAGTACTACGGCAACTCGACAGCGTCCCAGCGTGAAGTTTTGCTTTATAACCGCCTTGTTGCGGCTTTGAACGAGACCCTGTTCGAGATACAACGCTCGTCACATTTTCCAATTAATCCAACACCCTACCTTGGAAAATTTAATGTCACTGCAACCAATCCAATATCAGGCAAGAAGGTGAGTTTCATTGTCAACGTTAAGACCGTTGAAAACATTCTACGCTTCGATTATCCCAAGGCATCAAACATGTGGCAAGAGATACGGTACATCGGGGAAATCTTGGTGTTCCAATCTAGATTACGTACGCCCGGGATGTCTTGCTTAGTTGAACGCGGAGGAACTTTAAGTGCTCTTTACTATGAACCCGTGGCAAAAGATAATTTGTCGCCCGGTTTTCATATTCCGGAACTTCTGATTGTTGCGACGCGATTGACAAACACAGAAGAAAGTTTCACACAGGAATTTGAGGATAAATTGGAGAGATTTACTGTGAACCAGTTCAAGAGCGCAATTTAAATGTAGAGGAGGCATCCATGCAGAGAAGTCATTGACAATAGAACGGACCGACTTCTCTTCACGCTAGGCTTGACTCTTTGAGCCCCAATATCTACATGTCAATTCTCAATACTGATCTTCATACATTTCCTTAACGAATTAGTTAAGAGAGTTTGATAACAGGTGGAAGCATTTTCTCTTTAGTGATCATTTCATTACCTCTGATAACCATTTGTCTTGGCAACGTATGGATTAACCTCCCACGCAGACGTTCTTAGGGGTTCGTCACGCGTTTCGTGGGGCAGGAACGCGTTATGGACCCCTAGGAATGTCTGCTTGGGAGGCTACGTATCCATGGATACTGCTAGGAGAAACGTGATGTTGGTCACTATTGGGAGTTAGAGGCTTAAAGGGGCCGGGGTTGAAACCATAATCCAAAGTATTTTTTCCGCTTCTTTCCAAAGGATTTTTCTCCTTAATAGTTGTTCATTTATTACTTAGGCACATTTTGTAGCAGCTAGTTTCTGTGGCTAAAAGGTATGGCATCATAAGTGTTATGATGTCAGTGAGCTATTTTATGGAAAAATACTTGGACTCTGTATAAGTATTTCAGACAAAATCGATCACGCCACGATCGCTTTTGATAAAACGGCGATCTTGAAGATTAAGCCATTCGAATCAAGTTTAACAACATTATTCGTGCTATGAAGCATAGAAATCTATCTAATTTTAATAGAAGTGTGATGTTTGTTCTCACGTTTTCTTTTGCTTATGATGTATAGATTTAGCCAAGGCTAAAAGCGAAGCTCTCGGTAATAATATACTTGTACTTTACTTAAACAAAAAACAAAATCGTGTAATACTAAACGTCGACGGCAACGAGAACAGCAAAAAACAACAGGTCTAATTAGCAAAAAAAAAACAACTTTGCACGTGCAGAAGACTTTTTTGCACATTGCTTTGTTTTCCACGACTACAACATGAAACTTCCTACCTACACGTTTTATGTAAAAAAATTCCACTATGTGTTCCCTTTCGCTTTTCGCGAAATTCACCCCGGCTGGACGTACGTACGGATGATTTTGTGAGGACCAAAATTTCTTGGATGCATAGATAACCAAATTTTCTTACCCATGGTGCTTCGAAGTGCTCACATGCAAGAGCTCTGCTAATACCCAATGTTTGTTTTTGATTTTCTCGTTTCTGCCGTCGTCGTGCATGGCTACACAAGCACGCTAGAAGCGTTACTATCACACAAGCCAATTCTTGATATGCGACGATTTCGTTGAGAAACCAACGACTTAATGGAAGACGCGCGACAAAAACTGCATGCGTGAAATAGGTTATTTCCCAGTTGTTCCAAGCCTCTGTTACAAAGCCAGGTTAAGTACAAAGCCATCATTTTTTATTGTCACGAAAATAAACTCATTTTCGCAAGGAAGGTTTGGCACTTAGCTTCGTTTTAGGAAAGAGAGCTATTGAAACCGGAAATGGCTTATTTGGGTTTCAAAAGCATTGTTATAGTATTCAGTTCATTCCAAGGCTTGGTTACTGGTTAGCAGGCCTGGTTACTTCAGTATAGTATGCAGTAATCCAGAGCGCAAAACTAATCAAGGATCTGAGAATCGGACACAATTAGAGCCGTTTAGAACGTGTTGATAACTGTATTGTACTAGAAATATTAAAACGTTGTGTTATTAACTTTTACCTAGAATTGCAGTGGAGGTAATTTGTTTGCTAAGTAACTATAGTAACTGGAAAAGGGCTAAAACGTTGTCCAGCATTCTGAGACACCAGTATAATTTAGTGGTTTCACGCAATTTTTTTATCCATAAGAATTGTTTTGAGCTGCTTTTATTTGCTCATTTTCTATTTTGAGAAATTCTCAACTTTAATCTGGCGTTAGCCGTATACGTGATGCTTATATAATCTCTCTATTACCCAACTCCAACTGCATAATTCTTCAGGCCAAACTTAGCTCACCCAGTAATTGATTAATATTATACTTTTTCAAGGGGCTTCTAATTTTGGAGCATTTAAATGAAACTTCAGGTGCACGACGTATGCCCGAGGGTACTTCCTAGTAATATGCTAATGGTTATGTGCCGCTGGATGGGGTCGCATTTTCACGACTAGATTGACTATCTTCGATAGTTACTAGATTGAGGTCAAACATTTTCAGGATTTTGAGAGTAACTGGATATTCCCGGGTGGTAGTCAAGTTTCGAATCCGCCGTGGCTGCTGAATAGAAGCACTGAAGACTCATTTATACAGGTTAGCCTCGACCTAAGGTAAATATATTCACAATTTCCAGTCAGAAGATGGCCTGTGTAAAACCGTAAAACTCAAATTCAGGCATCCTCTCGCCGGTTTCTCGGAATATTGACAAAGAACCCGTAGCAAAATGTTTCTCTTTAAACATTTAGTTTTATTTTTCTGTGAGGTACACAAACGAACGTAAGTTTTTTTTTTTTTCAAACACTGACTCTGCGACTTATGCATATTTATAAATTATTTGTGCTGAAACTCGTAGCCATGTGGTTGGCTAAGTCTAATTTTGTGACTATCATGGTGCACTGTTAGGTTATGTTAAAAAAAGAGCTTATGACCATCATGAACCGTATAACGGACACCGATGAGTCATGATCTTCCTTTAAACATATAGGTCATTTCTATTTGTTTATTTATTTCGCAATTAATCCCTTAAATCTGATTTTGCTAAAGGCGGACACAAAAGTCACGCTCTGCGATTTTCCCTTTTCATCCTTACAAGATGTCTGATGTTCAAGAAGTTCCATATGCGAAGTTCGGAGGCCAGAAAAAACCTTACAATACCCTAAGAATATGGAAGATATTGACCTTTATTTCAACCTTACTAGCACTGGCAGTTACAACGGCGTTTTTGACGCACAAGATGGAGAAAAGCGTACCTGACAAAAGCACCAGCACAGCTGACACGCTTCCTTGCCCGCAGTTTCCCACTCTGTTTCCGTTGCCCAAAACGACACCCAAGCGATTAACAGACGTGTTTGAAAAATTGGAAGCAGTGTTCAGTGCGGCAGTTGATAAAAAGTCTTCGCTACCCGCCATTTCTGCTAATGTTTTTTACCAAAATCGTATCTTATGGAGTGGCCATTTTGGAAGCAAGGTGTACAAAGAGCCGGAAATGAAACCCAATGGGAGCACTGTGTACAGGATTGGAAGCGTGACCAAGGTGTTCGCTGTCCTCCAAATGTACAAGCTGTACGAAGAAGGAAAAATCGCTTCAATTGATGATCCTTTGAGCAAATACGCTCCTGATTTTGCAGTCAAAAATCCTTACACAAATGAGAACATAACACTGCGAGAGATCGCTAGCCAGATGTCGGGTTTACCTCGCGAGGCCCCCTGTATGTATCATTGCAGCAAAACAAACTCCAAAGAGCAACTCGCACTATTGACGAACCGCACACTAGTGTGGCCTCCCTGGAAAACCCCTTCATACAGCAATCTTGGATATGCGCTGTTGGGTCGGCTATTAACAGAAAACTTACTGCCGAATAAAACATTTGAGAGCTGGACGATGGATAACATCATAAAACCGCTTGGAATGGTCAACACGGGATTTGAAATCACAGACGAGGTGGAAAAGAACATGGCTTACCCTTATCTACCCGGAGGAAAGAAAATGCCTTTTATGAATTTTGGGTGGTTAGCCCCGGCGGTTCAAATTTACTCTACAATTGACGATCTTGCTAAGTTGGGAATGATGTTCGCTCAACCCGACAAGCAAAAGCTATTCAAGCCTGCAACCCTTAAAGAAATGATGACACCCAAAGATATTACTCCAGACGGCGTCACTGTGTGGGGGTCCCCGTTTGAGATGCTGTTCAGCGAACATTTCCTTATTCGAACCAAAGACGGGAAAAGCGACACTTACAGTACTAAGTTTATTGTCATCCCTGAGTTAGCTCTTGGAGCTAACATTCTAATTAGCACTGAGTACTACGGCCACTCGACGGCCTCCCAGCGTGAAGTTTTGCTTTATAACCGCCTTGTTGCGGCCTTGAACGAGACCCTGTTCGAGATACAACGCTCGTCACATTTTCCAGTTGATCCAACACCCTACCTTGGAAAATTTAATGTCACTGAAACCGATCCAATATCAGGAAAGAAGGTGAGTTTCATTGTCAACGTTAAGACCGTTGAAAACATTCTACGCTTCGATTATCCCAAGGCATTCAACATGTGGCAAGAGATACGGTACATCGGGGAAAGCTTGGTGTTCCAATCTAGATATCGTACGCCCGGGATGTCTTGCTTACTTGAACGCGTAGGAACTTTAAGTGCTCTTTACTATGAACCCCTGGCAAAAGATAATTTGTCGCCCGGTTTTCATATTCCGGAACGTCTGATTGTTGCGACGCGATTGACAAACACAGCAGAAAGTTTTTCGGACGAATTTGAGGATAAAATGGAGAGAATTACTGTGGACAGGGGCACCCAACGAGAATATAGTTCAAAACCACTCAAACATAGAATTGTTAAACGTATTTTAGTATTTAAACGGTAGATATAGGCATATTTTTATCCCCTAAAAATTTTTCATCTGTTCGGATTTCCTAGCTGAAAGTCTAGTGATCCGAAAATTATAGGGATCAAAACTTACCTTTTCGAAAATTTCAGCCAGAAAAAAGGCTCCCGAAAATTCTAGGTGACCTTTTTAGGGTAAAAATCCGTTAAAAATAGGCAATTATACCATTTTTTAGATGTTCGAAAATCCTAGGAGAGGCAGGCAAGCAAGAAATTTTACAACAAATGTTCCGAAAATTCTAGATCTCAAATCGTCTTCCGAACAGATATTTTTCCGAAAATTGTCGTTGGGTGCCCCTGTGTGAACCAGCTCAAGAGTGCAATTTAAATGTAGAGGAGCCATCCATGCAGAGAAGTTAGTGACAATAGAACGGACCGACTTCGCTTCACTCTAGGATTGACCCTTTGAGCCCCAATACTGAAGACTCATTTACACAGGTTAGCCTCGACCTAAGGTAGATATATTCACCAATTCCAGTCAGACGATGACCTGTGTAAAACTGTAAAACTCAAATTCAGGCACCTTCTCGCCGGTGTATCTGAACATTGACGAGGAACCCGTAGCAAAATCTTTCTCTTTAAACATTTAGTTTTATTTTTCTGTGTGGTACACAAACGAACGCATGTTTTCTTTTCTTTTCTTTTTTTTTCAAACACTGACTCGGCGAATTATGCACATTTATCAGTTATTTGTGCTAAAACTTGTAGCCATGTGGTTGGCTAAGTCTAAATCTTGTGACTATCGTGAGGCAATGTTAGGTCATGTTAAAAAAAAAAAAAGCTTATGACTCTCATGCACCGTCAGTACCGAAGACCGATGAGTCATGATCTTCCTTTAAACGTTTACCGTAAAATTTCGAAAATAAGCCCCTCCTCCCCTCCCCTCCGTTTATTATCATCCCAGAATTGGCTCTTGGAGCCAGTATTCTTGTCAGCACTTTTCACTACGGCCGCTCTGTAGGGTTCCAAGGTTCGGTTTTGCTAGACAATGGGCTTGTTACGGCATTGAATGAAACCCTGTTCGAGCGACAACGCTTGTCCCACTTCTCCATCGATCCAACACCCTACACTGGAACTGATTTAAGATCACCAAAACCATCGATTCAATGTTAGCAGAGAAGGCGAGTTCTACTATCGCCGTCGAGGATGTTGAAAACATTCTGCGTTTCGATTACCAAAAGGATCTTGGTATTCCAATCTAGAGTCCGTACGCCCGGAATGTCCTGCTTAGTTGAACGTGGTGGAACATTTGCTGCCCTCTACTGAACCCGTGGGAAAAGATAATTTGTCGCCCGGTTTTCAAGTTCCATAAAGTCTGATTATTGCCACTCGATTGACGGAAACAGACGAGCGGAAGGATTTACTTTAAACCACTTGAGGGGTTGATTTTAAATGAAGAAAAACATACCGCAGGTGCATCAGTGACAGTGGTACGTTTAATGAAATCAACAAGATTGTCCGATTCCTCCTAGATAAGAAATCAAGAGACCTTTAAGTTCTCTCAGGATAAAAATGTAATTTTTGAAAAAAACATAACGATAAAAACTTGGGTGCCATGGTAAAGTCAATGTTAACGAACACGTGACGACGTCTTTACAATGTTTCCAGATAACTTTTAATAAAAAGTCGCTAAGTTTGGCCATCATACTTTCAACGGTTTTGAAGTAATTCAACTTTAAACTATTTTTTTTAGGGGGGGGGATCTTAAAAGACTCCCCCTTCCCGTCCCCGGTCTGAATAGTGTAAAGACATTTTTCTACGCCAGAAAAGCAATTAGAAGAACTTTTAGGTGGTTTCTTACACTACTTTAGATCGATTATTCTTTCGCTCGGATTGATATATGGCATGATGACTATACGTACGACATAACGAATGTATTGGGACTCTTAATAGACAATATACAAATAAATATTAATTTGACCGTAGCCCTAAGGTAATTACATTTCAAATATTAAACATCTACAAATTGTGATTTGTCTGTCATTCACTATTGTTTACCCGATCTTCCTAATTTCAAATCGTTTTCTTTGCATTTGAAAATTGTCATCATCAAATGTCATCTCCGATGGGGAATAATTTTAATTCCCTTCTGAGAGGCCTTATCTTTTATTGCTAGAAAATTGCTTTCTTTTCATAAAAACAGTGCGGAAGTAGATTTTTTAATCATTAAACTCTCATTTTCTAAGCAGCGGACTCTTCCTCTATATTAAATCCGCCTATACCTCTCCAAAGGTGTCCTTCATTATGGCAAAAGACATTAAACCTCATTTCAATAGGCGCAGCAATTCAATTCCGGTAAAAGTGTGTTTACACTTCGTGGGAGTTTGCCTTACGAAAAGAAACAATTTCATGAATGTTGAGAAGTGCAATTGAATTTTGTTGCAGTATGAATTTGCATCCTGCGGAACAACAACTCGTTGTACTTGTATGTTAGTTTAAAAGGCACGGCTTCTGCTACTTTTATTTTCCTCCATTTCAAGATGACTGACTTGTATCTTAATTTTGGGGTAAATGTTCGTGAATCAACCAGGAAACTTTGATTTTCACGCAAAATATTGATGTGGCAACAAAGCCTGAGACAGACAATTTGGAAGCCAAGGGCGTACGGTTCTTAAAAAAACTATGAACTCAACATTGCCAGATGAAACTCACGTTCTACAATGCTCTTTCTTAACGTACTATGAAATGAAGAAAACCACTGCCTTAACTGCTGTATCGGTAACAGTGACAATTTGGAACGGAATTCTTCTTGTTGTGGCTTTGATAGCCAACGGTTTAGTATGTACAGCCATATTAATAAACAGCGACCTACGGAAGAGAACTTCTAATACACTCCTATTGTTGCTATCAATGAGCGACTTCTTTGTGGGCTTAGCGGTTCAGCCCATGTACTTCATCAGGCGGTTGTTAGAGCTTCACGATCGCTACGTTTGCTGGGTGTTGGTGACCTACAGAGTTCTTTGGCATTTATCGATTGGAACATCTTTTCTCATTCTTTGCTTTATTTCGTGCGAGAGGTACATCGCATTGTTCTTCGCATTCAAATACAAGCAGATCATATCGACCACGCGCCTTCTCTTCTTTACCGGTTTTTTCGTTATCTCCTGGACATTGTTCGTGATTTCACGATTCCTTGGTGTTGAGAGTGGAAAATACTACACGGCCGCCACATCGTTCATCATCATATTTGTCACTATAATTATTTTTGTCTACTTTCGTATCTACAGGCTTGCTCTTCGGCATCATTCTCAAATACACTCACTGCATCAAAACGCCAGCACAGTAGCCAAAGAGCGCAAAGTCACGAAAACAACAGCTTATATCATCGGATCGGTTTTACTATGCTACTCCCCACTCCTGATATCGCTAGTGGCTGTCAAGTTCTTTGAAGACAAGTTGTTTCATTATTACGTTTTCCCAATAACAGACTGCATGGTTTTCTGCAATTCGTCACTGAATCCGCTGATATATTGCTGGCGTAATGCTGAATTGAGACGGTGTATTGCTAGGCTGACTGGAATAAAAGCGCGTGAGGAGATATCATGGTGCTTTGGTGGCGTTAAGGAAATTAAAGGACCTGTGTCATGAATTTTATCAAAATTTTAACAGTGGGGACAGCCGGCAAATCCCGGGGGGGTACTCAACAAAATGTTTATACAGGGAGGCTCCGCGCTGAGGTCCAACCCCTTACCCTTTATATACCATTTTTCACGAAAAAGGTAACCCTTTTGTATACCTTCTATTGACAAATGGTACTCCTTTCACATACCTTGTTTAGAACTTTGCATCCCTTTTAACTGCTGTAAATGCAATGTCTTTTACATAGGAATTAGTCACAAAAATTGAAGGCTCTCTCGACTTTATCAAACCATAAAATTCATCTGTTAGCCCTTTTGGGCCCTTTTACAGACCCAAATGACAGATTTCCCTACCCTTTTGTATACTTCAACTAGTGAAATCCCTACCCTTTCATACACCTGAAGCCTGAAATAGATAGGTACCCCTTTCGGGCGGAGCCTCCCCGTATAGGCCATCACAGGGAGTACCCACCCCATCCCCCCCCCCCCCTTCCACGGGGCGCCAAATTGAGTGAAACATAAAAAAAAGCTCAGAACGTTAAAAGAAGGTATAAACAACACAGCACTACAAAAGGAAGCACGGATGGACTAACTTCAACTAAGAAGATTAAGACAGATTGTAGTTGTGCGTTTTTGAAAACTTGTCCCCAGCCTAAATGTTTTTCAAAGCTCATTTTTGTTGTTTGTAACGTTTGACATAATGCTTGCGACACATATTTCTTCGACAAGAAGCTGTGATTTTGTCGTTTACAAGAAGGTTCTCGCTAACGTTAAGTTCTACATGGCGCATAAGGCATTTAATTGACAAAATTAAAAATGGCAGCTGTATCACAGCCCCTTTGAGCGACATGTTTTTTTTTTCTTTCTTTTTAAATCGTTCATGTTCGTCCCCCTTAACCCTTCTCCAGTCGTCAATTTTGGCATGCTTAAAAAAATTATCGATACATGCAAAAATTTGTCTACGAACGATCCTTAGCGATTTCAGGAGCTAACACAAATTGCTTCGCAAAGAAATTTCTCCTCAGGAAAGTTATATTGGGCCTAGAGTTTTACTGGAAAAAAATGAAACGAAAAGGAGAGGCAAAACAACAGGAAATTTAAACTTAAGATCTCCCATTCCACTTACGACTACGTCTGTCATTTTCGTTTTTTTGGACAAATATAGTGAGTGCAGCTTCCTATAGGAAGAGGTGTGCCTGAAAATGCCAAGGTTAATAAAAACAAAACAAAAATATACCGTAAACTGTCGCCTTATAATCCCTGGGCTTACGTATGGGTTTTTTTGGGGGGGCGGGGGGGGGGGGGGGATTTTAGACGGAGGATCTTAGTGGACTTATAACCGGAATAGAAAAAGCGCTTCGCAATGCAGATCAGAGTACCTTTTGTATTAACTGATTTTTAATTAATCTTCAAAACGCCATAATAAATTGAATTCATATCAATACATTTAGAGGGGAGCTTATAATGGGATAGATTTTTTTTCTACAGGTAGAAGAGCCTACAACTGGTATTTAGGGTCTCATAATTGAGCAGTTTATACGGTAGCGATATAAAACATACGGGGGAAATTAGTCACGGCGGGAGGGTTCCTTGTGATGGTTGCAATAAGACCATTCACCGTTTTTCGCAATTGTTGGTTTCCAAAGAGAAGAGAAGCTTTGTTACTGGTGGACTTAGCTCAGTGGTGGTAGCGTAGCCAAAAAATAGGAAAATAGCCGTGGGGGGGGGGCCTCCAAACCCCAATCATTATATCAAAATTAAAAATCTTATTAGTTGCTCCGTACATTTTCTACACAAATAGTGTGGAGTAAATGTTTAAGTATTTATAAATTCATCGTGGGTGGTCAATTTTTTAATAACATTTAATGGGGAAACTGCTTGTTACTTTTGAACGCCTAAAGGTTAATAACCACATTCGACAAAGTTTTTGACATCTCTTTGAGATGTCTCCGTCGTTTCTTGGTGTTGCGGACGTCTGCGATCACCAAATGATGCATAAACAAAGATTGAAAAGACACTGAAAAATTCCCAAACCCCCAAAGCAAAAGCGAACCAACAATAGCTTTCGAAACACAACGAAACACTCGATGTTAAAGAAAATATTTCCCAACTTTTTTTTTTATATTCGGGCTAAACATAATGCATTATTGACTAGGCGTGAGGTCAATACGGCTGGATATTGACCTCGTTACTCGACTTCGTCTCGGTCAATAAAAACGCCAAAAAAAACTACAGAGGCCAATATCCAGACATCTTGACCGAACAAGCTTAGTCAGTAAGGGATTTATTATATGGCCAAACTAGAGCACTTTTTCTTGCGGGACCAACGCGGGATATCTTGCCCGCTCAGGTTGCCCGCTCGCAAATTCGAGAATAAATAAACATTGTTTCCCCAATATTCCCCGCTACAAATTACATCATATTCTCTTTCTTAGATTTTTAGACAAAATGACACGTTGTTCTATGTTTAGAAGTATCCAACATTATTAAGAGTGACTGCCAAATCTGTTAGAGGACTTAAAAGATACGTTTAGATTCGAGGACGGGAACGAGATAGGAGGACGATATGTGACTTCCAGTTTTTTTTTTCCGCGTATTTTCCAAAAAATAGAAACCTCAGAAAGAATCACTTTACTTTCCTTTACGGGAAAAGTCGACAAGGTTATTTTTATTGGAGGCGGTTAATCACTCTCCCGATCGCAAAATGATAAAACTTCATTTAAAAGCTACGTGAAAACGAACACAACAACTCCCAACATTGTTGCCCAACAATGTCGATAACTGTTTCCGTCACTAGGACATTCTCGCTAAACTCGTAGAATGGCGTCGGCTATCGCGTTTTCCCGCCAAAATAGGGACCTTACGAAACCACGACGGCGACGGCAACGGGGACGTCAAAAAGCAATTATAGGTTAGAAAAACAACAACTCTGCACGCGCGTGTCACGCTTTTTTGTACATTACTTTGCCGTCCCTGCCACGGCGTGAAATGACCAAATTCTAAGTTTACTTGGGAATCTCTGTTTGAGCTCGGGCGCGGTCCCTTCTTTTCAGCTCCAACCCCAAATCCCTTCTCTGAAATTTTTCATCGACATTTTCACGGGCGTCACCGTTGTCGGATCGTAAGGTCCCTAATGACGCTGGTTCACGCGCGCGCTCCACAAAGTATTGAGAAAATCTCGTCCTCGTAGCCGACCTCCTCGTCTTAGAGTCTTAACCCTTTAAGCCCAAATATCCTCATACAAAATTCTCCAAACTGGTCTCTATACATTTCCTTAAAGAATGAGTTGAGAGAATTTGATAAAAGATCAAAGCATTTTCCCTTAGGTGATGATCTTATTAATTCTCATAACCTTATCTCTCGACAATATCGTCAGGAGAAAATTGATGTTGGTCACTAGTGGGACTTAAAGGGTTAAGGTCTCTGCTCTTACTAGTGTTTTTGGAACGGAAATGAACATCAAAGAGATGACTTGATCGGGGGCCCAGGATAGGCTCCTATTGCGGCTACAAAAATGCTTTAAAACCCATTTCTTTTACATAAAATTTGCAAAGCAAATGCGCCAGTTCCTCAAAGAGCATACAGCAGGCGCCCACTTCACGCACGTGCTTTATCGAGTTATAATGTCCTCAGCTTATGTCACAAATACTGCCGTTCCAAAAACTTAGTTTCTGGTCAATTGCTGAGTTCATATAAAAATTTGGAATATATGTATTTTTTTTCTTTATGAATGCTTCAGAGGTTCGACAAGCACACTTATGCGGCCCATGTAAGCACTCCTCTGTTAAACGTTATATTTGATGTAAATATTTTAAATAATCATTTTAAATAATCTAATATATACCAGAGTATTTCATTTTGGCTACAATTCAATCTTCATAGTTTTTCTCCATAACTCAATTGAACCACGAATATTTTACTCTATTGCAGCCCGCCGCTTGAGTCTTTACAACTTCAGAATGTGTAAATGATAATGGCGGTCGGCCATCGGCAACAAGGACAATGACCTTTCTTCCATGAGTCACTAAAAATCTTCCCCTTTACACCAATTTTCCACATCCTTCCAGAATACGGACGCATTTAAGAACGCACTCGGACATTTTACAAACTTTGCGAAGGCCGTGGTGTATTCTGGATAGGACCAAGATTCATTACGTCGTTCACGTGATCTTCTTTATCTTGATCTTGCCTTGACCTTCTGTACCTTCTGTGACGTAGAGGTGGCAGTGATTATTGGGAGTTAGGCGTCACTGCTTTGCCTTAAAGGACGTGCTCTCCGTCTTTCAACAGACTTCTTGATGTGACTAATGATAACGTATGGATCAACATTAACATTGGTGGTCTGAAAATTAAATAAATCAACGCAAATTAGTGGTCACTTAAGAAGTTTGCCTCAGTAGAGTGAAAGGATGATGAAGTGCATCAACTCACCCCGAACAGCTGAAGAGAATCAATATCGGCTCTCGTCCTTCAAAATAACGGGTTGACATCGGTTAATAAGTGAAAAATAAATATTTTGCTACTGGCAAGACAACGCGACAGTGTTGTC
>OZ037786.1:5792857-5830357 GCA_964035525.1 Porites cylindrica | reverse complement strand
TGGCTCTGTCTGTTACCCGAGCGATCTAGACTGAAGGCAAACCTAAGTTGGTCATTTTGTGTATGGGGTTTGTATATTTTCCCGGGATTGATTCCAAGTATTTGCATCGTCTTTGGAGGTGCAGGATACCTCCAGTCCTTCAACACGACTGTAAATGCCACTCATTGTGATGCTCTTCTACGAGTTTCTAACGAAACAGCAAATTTAACGCTGTGTGATGATCTTTTAAGAGCTGCTAACGATCTCTGTGACCTTCTAAGAGCGCCAGTCTTGACCGTAAACAACGACACCAAAACACTTGGTCCAACGCTCTTAAAGGCAACACTTTGTGTAACACCAATTCTGTTGCTATTGCTGCTCAACACTGCAAGCGACGCAAACGAGCCTGACGAGAACAAGGACGATGTTTATAAGTTGTGTGTGCAGTTGGCGGTGGATCTCTTAGATGCAGTCGAAATGATAGACATCGTTCTGGACGAGAAAGAGCACAACTATGGAATCTCCCAAGGATTTGGCATAGCAATGATTACTGTTGCCTGCATAAGTTTTTTGCTATCGCTCTGGCCAATGATAGAAACTAAACTGCATGGTAGGAAAAAAACTATCTCAGCAATAAGTCGCAACGCTACTGAAATAGGTCTGGTGAATGGACCCTTCTTAGTTATTCGCTTGGTGATAGTATTCAGTTATGGAAAAGACGAATCCATCTTTGTCGCCAAAAACGTCATAGCGATCATACTTTCTGTTCTTGAAATTCGTGATGAACTTGCTTAATAATGGAATCTAGGACACGAGTAACAGATTACTGAACAACAAAATCATCGACAGAGACAACGTAAGACAGTTTTCTTCTTGAATGACGCGAGTTGCACAATGTGGGCACAATTACATTCTTTCAAGATTAGGAGTTGTTGAGAGAAGGAACAGTGGACAAATAAATATGCACGCTTTAATGTAAAATCAGCATGAAATATCGTAACCGTGTCTGCCCAGAAGACAACCAAAACACATTCAATTTCTGGTATATTGTTGATCAAAGATGTGGTAAGGTAACTATTGCCGTTATAGACTTCAGGTTATCCGCCATCCAGCTATTCCTGGGAGTTATATATTCAAGAGCTACATTGGGGTACGCCAAATAAGGTCGTTTATCTGAAAAGCTCTGTTAGTCTGAGAAGGAAGTTGGCTTTATGATCTTATTATATAAAGGAGTTGATCGACATTTTACTTTATTTTACTTTATTTTATAATACACTATTTTATTGTAAACTTAACGAACCCGCACATGTTACTCTTCCGAAAATCGTGGATACATACACTGGTATTTTCAAAATTAAAAACTCGCTCTCCACATAGATTTAAAAATAGAGAACAAATAACTAAATATGCTGGACTTGATTCAGTCGCGAATAATTTGTAAAAACTCTAGTGCAGAGTAAATAGTTAAGCCAAAAATTTATAGCTGCATGTAAAAAATTGATTAAGGTGTCAAGGCTGAAAATAAAGTTATTGAGCAAAAAAGGCCCAATTGTATAGCTGTTTATTGTGTTACACGTTTAGAGACATGGCAGCCCTGGTGTGTCTCTTAATTAAGTATAGCAGTACTCCTGTAGATCAGATTACCATGGCCGCCCTTGTTCTGATGTGTTAGTTGCCTTGGCGGCTTAAACTATACATCATCGCTTAAATTGCAACCGTTGCGTAATATCAAGTATTAATGCATCTTACTTTATATATTAAATATGATAGATTATTATTCATTTTCAGTCGATCAAAGCATATTACACACTATCGATCGGTGAATCAGAAGGGAAAAGTATCACAATCGATTAAATATAATATTGCTTTAAGGAAACCACCTTTCTCGCAATCCCCAGCGTCATTTTCCTTATTCGTTTGAAATTTCCTTTTCCTGTGACCTAAATTCGTAGAAATATTGGCTTTTGATAAATAATCCATGGATGTACTCATTACGACACAACTGGACAGAAAAGCTCGCATCCTATTGGCTGATTATTACGTTCGTTCTTGTCATGAGAATCTCTCTATTTATATCCCCTAGAGTTAGCGACAAACATAGAAATTCTCTTAACATTCAAATCACTGTCATTTCTAGGTATTGTGTAGCAGATCACGAATATGATTGGCTCTTCCATTGCTTGTCATGGTGACGACAGTGAAATCCCACCCTCAAATATCGATTGAATCGAGAAAGCGCTTACAGATTCAATTCCTCAACCTAGTCTTTAGTTTTCCGCCCTTTTTATTTTCATTTTTATTTACTTTTGTTTTTCTCGTAAAGGACATTATGGCCTCTTGTTCAACTTCGAATCACAGTTCGCCATCTGGCAGTTTGCTTCCCCAAATTTTGTCCAAGCATCGACCGCTTGAGTCCCATGTGAACACCGCTCCTTCGCCTGAAAGCAGTCTATCGTACAACGACTACACTCTTAGCGACTGCAAACTCCTCGCGGTGATGGATGAAAAATTTCACAAACTTTTGCCTCAATTTGAAGCCCGAGAGAGAAGCCAGCGTTGCATCAGGAATTTCCTTCGAAGAAAGGCCGAAAAAGTCAGGCGAGGAGAAAACGTCGACGACAACTCAACAGACTGGATGGACGATGGCATGGGCTTCGCCAAGGCCACTGATGGCCAATTAGTTGCTCGCGTAATTCTGGTTCCACGGTTGTTTGAAAGTAAAGTCGAAATGGCGAAACTTGAGAATCGCTCATTTGTCTTTAAACTTTGGCTTCGAAGAATAAATATCATAAGATGTGAGAATTACGACAAATACACATCCCTTCAGGATCTCGAACACGCCATTTATGAAGCCCAAGAAGCTATCGAGGAATATAAAGAATTTATAATCAAGAACTACTACAACATGAAGAAGCTAGATGAAAAGGGCCCTTCCTTTGCAGACCGTCTAGAGACATCAATAAATAAGGTTTTAGAAGAGCAAGAAAAAACAAGTTTTGAATTTACGACGGAGGATTTTGATCGGTTTCATTGCCCTAATGCTCGACTAAGTTCTTTGCTTGGACTTAAACTAGACTTCCTTGACCGTCTTAAGGAAGTGCCATCAGAACATTTTGAACATCGAACTCTTGGCGACTGGATTGTTACCTTTTTGCGCAACAACATAGATCGAGAAACGTTTACATCCACAAACAACAACGTAGTTACGAAGGAATGGCTCGAAGCAGTCGGTTTTGACCCACTGAGTACTTCAGTTGAAACTATCATTTCTCGCTCAAGGAACCTGCAGCGTCACATTGAGGCGTGCGAGTGGGCAGAGATTTTTATTAGAGACGAAGTTAAGTACCATCCTATGCTGTATCCACTAACAGTTCCCTTTCCTTTCCAAGCCAAGCCTAACTCGTGGTTTCAACTGATAAGCAGGACAGATGAAGAAAGCGAATGTGAAGTGAGCTCAAGCGAAGTTCACATCATGAACCTCGTGACAGAGGAATCCAATGTGGGTAATACCACACAAGCTATTCGTAATGGCTTTCTGCCTCGAGATGAAGATCACGTTCTGCTTTACCACGCTACAGATCACTTCAGCGCGGCCGACATATTTCTTCGAGGAATAGATTTGTGCGCTGGGCGGCAAAAGCGCGATTTCAGCTGCGGATCAGGCTTTTATTTAACAAACAGTTTGGATAGTGCGTTAGACTGGGCAAAAAGCACCACTGCTAAACCAGCCATTCTTGTTTTCCAAGTAAATCACCAAATTTTAAACGATGCAAGAAGACTAAATTTGGACAACAACGAGGAAAGATGGAGTGAAATCGTGTCGTCATTTCGATCAGGTCGACGAACAGCAAGAATGAGGAAGAGTTTGAATTCATTTGACTTGATCGAAGGTCCAGCGGCTACATTAACAGCAAGCGAATCATCTGATGAGGTTTTGTTTGAGCCAAAAGCCTCGTCCCACCAAATATGCCTGGTATCAGAAGATTATGCTGAAAAATTCCACCAAACTCTTCATTCTATAATATTCTACTACTTTTGTTAACTGTATGCGTTAGGACGTAATTCACTGAAGTCTTAAAAAAGGAAAATTATAATGCTCTTCATTGAGACCGCTTGTTTTCAAACTTGAATCATGACGAAAAATACACATCCCTTCAGGATCTCGAACACGCCATTTATGAAGCCTAAGAAGCTATCGAGGAATATAAAGAACTTATTATCAAGAACTACTACAACAGAAAGAAGCTAGATGAAATGGGCCCTTTCTTTGCAGACTGTCTGGAGACATCAATAAATAAGGTTTTAGAAGAGCAAGCAAAAGAAAGTTTTAAATCGACGACAGAGGATTTTGATCGGTTTCATTGTCCTAATGCTCGACTAAGCGCTTTGCTTGGACTTAAACTCGACTTCGTTGACCGTCTCAAAGAAGTGCCAACAGAACATTGTGAGCATCGAACTCTTGGCGACTGGATTGCTGCCTTATTACACAACAACATAGATAGAGAAACGTTTACATCTACCTAAAACAAACTGAACTTGCCTGAATAAGCTTCCGAAAGCTTTAAATGTTATTAAACCTTTAAGGCCTAGGAGCGGTGAGCATCAAAATTTTTCTTCGTTATATCAATGTTTTAAAGAACAGAGTGATTGAGTGATCTACCGCAGAACATTAGCACAACGATGAGTAATTTAAGGTACACGTTACGTTAAACTTCTCCTCACGACCACCAGTTCCATGTTTAGAGGCAACACGATGAAAACATGTGACATTTGAATCGTGTCATCAGAAGCTAATGCTTCTTTTCAAGTTTCAGATGTAGAATATGTGATAGCAGATTATTTCTATGAAAATGTTTTGTGTAAAAATGAAAGTGTAAATGCTTAGATTTCAAAAGTTAGTTTATATGTCCAGTGTAAAGATGTGTAAAAACAGATAGGATCTGGTTATTATAATAACGCGTGGAACTCTTCGTTACCAGGAACGCCTTCTAAATACTTTTAGGAGTTCCCCTGGCATGGGATTAAATCGAATTGCAAGCGAAACTTCAAAGCGACGGTCATTCGTTATATAATTCGCTTGATATAACGCCTTGCAAGTTTAGTAATAATGAACCGAATTACATCTTACATCATAAAGTTGCTCTGTGGTTATCGCTGACAGGTTCAACTTCAACCCTCTGTGTGCCCACACTCTACGTGTATGTTAACCCTTGTCAACAACAGCCTTATTTACCAGACAAATATGACCTAAACTAAACACGTAATGTTAAAAAATGTTTGGCTCGTTATGCAATTCTCTAGTGCGAGACAGTTAAGCCAAAAGGACATCTGTATAGGAAGCTATCGTCCTCAGGCTACATTTATCAAGGAAGAGTAATACAATTTGCCTCTGTTTTCAGTGTGAGGGTAGGCATTCTTTGTTATTGACTAAGCCATAATGTTTTAAAGTATATTGATCCTAGTGAGTGCATATATGGTTTAGAATGTAAAACGAGCTACGCTTTTCGGCTTGGTTAAATCTATATATTTTCTGCCACACACGTTACATTATTTCTGACTTGAGAGGAACAAATTCAAAAACAGCAATTTTCAGCGAGGACAAATCCAAGTCCCTGACAAGAATCGAACCGTTTTGAATGTCCTCGATCGATCTCCATCCAATGCACGCGTGAGGGTATTACACCCTTTCTTTTATTAATCTGAAAGCTTATACTGATCCTATTTTTATGGGAAAATGGGAGGTCTGTTTTCCGGTTAAAGACCTTGAAATTCGGCACTCCCTAATGCTTTCTCTTTTGCAACTTATCAATTGAATCATTTTCAAAAAACACTGGGAAGGACACGTTTTTACCCTGGCTGAAAAGTCAGACAGGAAATCGAAGTGGTTTCATATTTGAATATCAATTTGATGGAAAGAGAATCCACATCAACAATCATAGAGGTCTGGAAGTGTGCATGCTGTGTTTTACAAGGTAAAAATCTTTAATAAAATTACAATTTCTCACAAAAGGCACTGGTAATATAAGTTAGTAACTTCAAAAGAGTGACAATAGCGAAGTGAAACTATTTGTATTCCAAATGCATTATCTTGAGCTCTTTCAGTCGTATTCTGAATGAATTCTTCGCGGCTTATACATTTTTAATTAGACTCCCCTTCGTATTTTCTGGTCGTTTTACTATTCTGACATTGTCGGCACTCAGAGATAATGTTCTTGTTACAACATAGTGCAACACGGCTCCTATAAATGTTGCAAAAGGAAGTAAATTGTATATCAAGTACAGCACAGATAAATTACCTACTCTTCAAATAGTCAAGAAATATTCTAGATTCTTCTTATGCTAATTCTCCTCTGTTTTGAGTTAAATGCGTTCTAATAGAGACCAAATACATTGCTTTATGGTCTGCACGTGCAACATGTAACAGTAAGAGAAAAGGATAGTCATTTTTGCCTTGGTTTGACCAACAAATATTTCTCCTCTAAGAAATGATAACAAACAAATTCATGCGTTTACGATGATACTTTTCAGAACTGATGACAATTCGAAGAATGGAGGTAATTTATCATACATGCAGACTTTATGCCTAATGTTCAAAGAAAATAACAGAATGAAGGCTTCGATCAAATACCTCAGCGCAACGGTCTTTTCTAACACAAAGTTGATAAGTATTCTCCTTCTGTCTCGGATGATTGAAATTTGGGTTCTTGCTAGACATTGAAGCCATAGGCCCTTCAATGAATTCACATTTCCGCAAACTCTTGACAAATTTTAGGTCTGGCTTCCCTGAGCGAAACTGCGAGACCAACTCTAGCCATCTAGTCCTGTCGATTCTCAGATCTAACCCTTTATCTTGATCTCGCAGTTCAGTCTTCTCGACACGAAAGACAAGGACAGCAGTATTAGGGTGCCCACGAGATGCTGGCCATCTGCAGGCTTCCTCAAAGTCATCACCAAGATAGAAACCGTCCCCATTACTGAAATCCTGGCGACGAGCTCCTCTTTTTATGTCGATGCCATGCTCTATAATATCCTGAGCGTATTGATGTCTAGTTCCATGAAAGAATACTTGATGATCTTCATCAATAATTGATTTCATGAAATCATCGACGCCATCCTGAGACAAGTAGCATTTCCTTTTCTTGCCTTCTTTATTGACATTCATTACCATTACCGGCTGTTTTCTATCATTTTCATCATCTGGCAGAGTGAACCATTCATTAGTGACTGTCTCCTCGTAAGGAAAACGGTTACACTTGAAGAAAACATTCCCAAAATGTTCAAATACATTTGCAAACTGAGAAGAAAGATGCAGGAATAGTCGACGGGCTAGAGGAAAATTCTCCACATTATCGATAGTCGGCCTGTTGAACCACTCAACAATTTCTTGAAGGGTCCGAACCAATGGTTGAATTTCGCTGGCATCGAATCCTTTTAGCCAAGTACACCCCAGATTGTTTGCTATGGCACTTGAGATCATGATCCTTTCAGCCATTGCCATTGCCTTCGGCGGCATACGGATAGCAGGTACGCGCAGAATTGCCCTTATAATGGCGATTGCCACCAATTCCCAGAAAACTCTCTCAATTCTGAGAAATTCAAGCACAACGTTTGGGAGACTTTTGAGATTGAACATCGTTAATATAGTGAAAGATACAAGCCATGTGGAACAACCTGGACAAATGAGATGCAATCTAACAAACTTTGTAGCACTGGCTATACGACTATTTTAACTTGAAGTGACTTAATTCCATAAGGCAGGAAACGAAAAGAAGTAACGAATGACATCAAAATCACATCGAGCAAAAATTCATACGAATTTTTGAATTCTCCCTTCCCTCAATTTCCCCTTTATTTATGAGGCATATAATAAACATGTTCATTTACGTGACGTTCATTGGCTGACGTGGCTGAGATCGATCCTGTTTCCATGGCGAAATACCCTCTAACCAGTGACAAGAATAAATAAGTAATACGTGGCTCTGTGGGTTTTTCATATTCGAATATGGATGGTCAGACATTTTGTTTTCTCGAATTTCGCTGGACGTCTTTCTCCGTTTGGTGAAAGAAGACTGAAGACTGAAGACTCATATAGCACCGTCTTTTGGATATTTTGAGATGTGCCTTACACATTGGCGAGGATCAATCCAATTCAAGTGTGACCAGGGATGAGGGAACCGTACAGGGACCTTTTATTTTGACTACTAATATTCAGAAGAACTTAGGAAAAATCAGAATCCTCCTATAGGCCTTGAAATAAACCACAACACTCAAAGCTTAACATGTTGGAAAGAGACTGTAAAGATCAGTGGGACAATCAAAATTGGTCACAACTATGTGCTCTGCTCGGATTAAAACTCGACGTGCTTGACCGCCTCGACGAAATGCCGCCCGAATTTCGTGATCGTTATACACTTTCTGAGTGGATAACTACTTTCCTGAAAGCAAAGGGTGAGTCAGTTTGTAGGACAACCAAATCATCTCTCACAAGACAGTTGCTCGACGAAATCGGTTTTGATCCACATTGTAAAGCCGTTGAAACACTAATGACGCGCACATTCGCAGGAAATTCGCAACACCACGTTGAAGCGTGCGAATGGGCAGAAATTTTTATCAGAGATGAGCTGAAGTACAATCCTACATGGAGTGCCCTGTCTGTGAACTTTCCCTTTCAAAGTAACATAACGAATTTATGGTTTCAATTCCGGAATATGGCAAACGAGGACAGGAAAAGTCAAGAAAGCCCTCGCCACGTCAATATAATGAACCGCGTGACAAAGGAATCTCGTGCGTACAGAGACGCTCATATATTGTTCGACAGTCAGTCACAAGGTGAACAAAACGTGGTGCTTTTTCATGGCACAGACCATCTCAGCGCGGCCGACATATTAGTCCGGGGAATAGATTTGTGTGCTGGAAGACAGAAGCGTGATTTCAGCTGTGGCTCAGGCTTTTATTTGACAAGAAATTTAGGTGATGCTCTAGACTGGGCAAAGAGCACCACAGCAAAGCCCGCCATTTTGGCTTTTCAAGTCGACAGCAGGCTTTTGGATAATTCTAGAAGACTTAATTTATTCGAACATGAAGATAGATGGCGCGAAATTGTTTCTTCGTTTAGATTGGGTCAGAGAACAGCCAAAACACGAAAGAGTTTGATAACCTCTTATGATTTCATTGAAGGACCTATTGCCACACTGACGACAAACGGAACATCTGGCGAGTTAGTGTTTGAGCCCAGACCCTCATCTTTTCAAATGTGCCTCATTTCAGACGAATTCGCGGAGGCTTTTCAGCAGACTCTTTACTCGGTTGTATTTCTTGATATCAGATCGTAGCTCTACCGGATGTCGTGACTCAAGGCATGATTTGAAAAAGGGTCTTTTCCAGCCATGCGTAACGTTAGTAGTATTGACCATGTATTTTTTTAGAGATCTACAGAAAACCAAACCGTAACGTCAAGGTCACGTGTTACCTCTTTTCGTTTTCAAAACTAATTCACGTCACGATCAAGTATGGATGTCATGACTTTTTTCGTGACCAGAATTAAACGGAAAAGTAACGGCTCTCTTTCAAGTAAATCGAGGCCTCACTTTGTTTTAGATGGCAAACGCAGGAGACTACTACCCGTAGTAGGTAGTGGCGTCCTCATTAACGAAAATACTTTTCCCGAAACTGCTCAAAATTTCTTTTTCGTTTTCTTTAGTTTTTGATGTATTTCTAAGTCTTATTTTGGCAACATTTTGCGTCACGGAGAGAGAGTCGGTTGCTATGCTGGCGAGATTTGACGTCAAAGGAGACACAAATGCAACCCATCTATTCTATTAAAATTTCAAATTGTTTTGCCTTTTTTTCTCCAAAAACGCACAATGTATTGCAAACACATTTGCACCTCTCAAGTTGATTTTAAGATACTTAAGAGCGGATGTCAATAAATAACGACCAGAGGTCTACAAAAGTGAATAGTCGAAAATTCTCAAAAACATTCACAAAGTAGCACTAGGTAAGCTATTAACATAAATGTAATTTTTACTTCGATCCGATAATTATTTTCCACGTACGGGGGGGTTATTGGTTTCGCGGCTCTCGGACTGGGTTTTCCAGGCCCGAGACCATGTGTCACAAAAAAATCGTTTTAAAATTCAAATCCATTGTAATGCGGAAAAAAAATAACTTATTCAGAAGAGTACTTAATTGCACACATTCTAAGTGGTGATTTACTCAGTTTGAACGAAAGTGTAATATTTTGGAAATTTTTCATTATTTTCAATATTTTGAACGTTTTCGTTCAATGAAAAAATGGCCAATTTCAAAGCCCAAAATCGTCGACTGGTACCTCGATTTCAGTAACAAGTCTTATACCACGTTAAAGAGCGTTATCTCTTCTTTCAAACTCTGTTTTCAAAACTATGGGCAACTTAAAAGAAAATTTTTGAGGCTAAAAAATACTAGTAGTACTTTTCTGAAATTTGAGCTTTCCAGACTCAGCGGGTCGATGCTAAAAACTCAGAAAAATGCAACAAGAAATCAGTTTGAGCAACAGTGATTTAACGTTATCAGCTATCAGAAACCAACACGTGTTTATCGAGCGATCTGATAAAATTTAAAGCCGTTTTCCAACAAGAAAAGCAGAGTTCAGCCATCTTCTGCTACCAAACGCACGAGTCACGTAAGGTTGTCAAAGGGCAAAGCACAATAATAAACTTCAAAAAGCACAACGTTTCTGCGTCCAGGAATTAGGCTTTAGCGGACAGAACAATACCTACGAGTGTATGTTTCATACCTTAGCATGGGTTTCCTAGATACTCGAAATAAAAAACATCAAGGACAGCATCAGCAAGAGCATCTTCGGCTGCTCTCAAGCCACGGAGGTTGCGTTACTTTTCACAGATTGACCGCTTACCACCTGTTTTTGGGCTCGCATTTCGACGGAACGCTTGCCTCGAGAGGCGCGCGGCACGGATCTGAACTCTTCTTCACGAGACATTAAGCTGAATTTATCGGAAATATGCCACCACCAACAACATGAGCTTTTTTCGGGTATTTGTCGTTTTTTATGCGAAAAGTTCGGGTGAGCAGATTCTCGCAAAAACCATTTGGCTTAAAAAAAATGTGTTTAAAAGCCCATCCTGGATTTGAAGAAAAAGTATTTCCTCTAAATAAGCTAAAAATACCCAATTCACGAGGTGAAAAAATGGATGACTATGGAAGGATTATCGAATTCTTGCCTAACCTGGGGGATTTCCTGTAAAGTAGGATTAGGGCTAGGAAAAAAGCCCATAACCTGCTCCTGTCGTTGTGAATTTCCTCAAGATCAAAAATTTCACTAAGAACCGAAAACAACAGCTTAAATGAGGTGCACACACCTTGAACTAGCCAGGGAAAAGGGGCTTCTGATTGAGCTAAACTGTCATTGATGCACGGTGCAATTAGGTAGACCTGTTACTATCCCCCGCGCAACCACAGGAACAAGTCCAGCCATTTGGGCCCGGGGGTGGGGAGTACTTTGAAGCGGTCCTGTCGGGGACTTTCGGGGGTAGGGGGCGGGGCAAATCGAAAAAAACTTCTCTTTGTTTTTGTGAAGTACATCATTTCTCGCACGGTTGACAAGGTGACGGCGGACTCCGTACCTGTGGAAAGGTCCTTTTGAAACATGTCCTGGCAACATGCAGGGCATCACGAAATTAACGTCAACACCTTGAATCAACTCCATGAACAGGGAGAGGCGATAAGTCCCATCTTAAAAGATGCTTGATGTCTAGACGTGAATAGTCTGTCCACAGTCATTTTTCATTTTGTATTTCGGGACCATTTGACAGCGTACGAGTGAACCGGAGCGCAGTAACGAGCCCTAACCCCACCCCATTGCCCTTGTGGTCAATAAATCATCGCGTTTTTCATTTTTTTTATGCGCGTTCGAGAACCTCCAAAGGGAATATTGAGGGTCTTTGTACAATTTCAGTTTATTTTACCGACAAAAAAGAACAAAACAAAGCAAAAGACAAGTATACAGAAACACGCAGAAGCAATGTGGTGAGGAAGACCAAAAGAAACCATAAGGCTTAGGTCATCCCCTTTTCGTTCGTTTAGCGTCGAATAGGTTTCCTGGTTTTGGGTGGGTCGGTCGGTGGAGTGAAAAAAAAAAAATCACAAGAAATCTGAGAACAGGAGGCCTGAAACACCAGCATCATTGCCGTGGAGACTGAAAACAGCAAGACATGGTCACCAAATCGACACAAACTCAATATGGCGGAAAATGTGATGGTCAATTTCATAAAAAAGGCCCAAAAGGGTAAAAAGCAAAGAGGATACACCACCGAACGTTTTATGACTCGAAATGCAGTTATAATGCTTATTTTTTAGATTTAAAAAATTAATCTAAGTCCAAAAAAAATAAACCTTGTCGTTTCTTTTTCTTGCTTTTTTAAAAAATGCCAAAAACTGGGTCTTTTGGACGACACTAAACGAAGAAAAAATCAATATAGGTATTAAGCTCCCTTAAAGTATAAAAGTATAAATTTACAAGGACAGGATCGACAGGCTCGAACGTATACTGAGTAACTAAATGATAAAAATTTGATCAAAATTAAATGAAAGGCTAAGAGCCTAAGCGCTGTCTGATAACGAAACGGTAAACAAGAAGTGCTGCCTCTCATTTAAAAGAGACGTGAAATACTGGGTGGACCACATCCTGAACTCCCGCGAAAACCGCAAGAGAGGAACGCTCAGGGCTAAGGAGACTAAACAGGGGCGTAGCTACTTGTACGCACGGTTCGCTCGTGCGTACCCGAAAACGTTGAGGAAAAAAATGGAATGAAATAAACATAACTAAAAAAATCGGTTTCCAGAGAAGCGACGACATTAATTGGAGAACCGAATCTTGGATGATTTATTTATATAGCAAGCTTGATGATGTAAAGCGTGAACGCGTTGTTTTCTCCACGACCTGTCTCCGGAGTAGACGAAGTAGGGCACAATTACGTCAATGTGTGGTGCTTTTGTCGGTCAAAAATAATGTGACAAAAAGGGGTAAAAAGAGTCATTTGTAAACTAAAGTCGGAGGTACTACAAGCTTGATTTTTAATAGCTGAATTAATGATAAACGGTTGACGTCAATGAACATAACAAGCCGACAGAATTAAAGAATTTTACAGGTTGTGTCATTTCATAAACAGCCAAGATGCTTTTGCTTACAACCGTTAACCCCACCTTTAATAAAGGCACCTTAAAAAATGTTGAGATTTGGGGTGGGGGGGGGGGGGGGGGAGGAGGGAAAGACGATGTAGAAAAAGTTGGGCGTACCTCCGGAAAAATCCTGACTACGCACCTGCTAAAGCCTGAAACTGAACAACAGGAGTCTTGACGAAACGTCCAAAGTTATCACCTGTCCGGGGTCGTACTTTCAAGGAAACGCTGATCAAGAATCACTCATGACGGAATGAAAACTCCTCGTAGCTTCCAGCGAAAAAAGGAGTGACAACAGTGGTAAGCGGTCGTTCTGTGAAATGTAACGCAATCTTTGCCGTTTACGATCTTTCGGCGCTTGGATTTGAAACGTTGTTGTTTAGTATGTTCTCCCGTGTGGATACTTGACATTTCCAATATATGGAAACGCCATGCTAAGGTATGAACAATAGACATTCACAACATTGTTTTGTACGCTAAAATCTGATTTCATGGACGTAAAACGTTTTGAATTTTAAGACTTTTTAATATTAGTGCTTTGCCCTCCCCCGTGACTGGTGCACTTGGCAGGAGTTGACAGCTTAAATCTGCCTTTCTTGATAGCAAACGGCATTAATTTATATCAGATCGCTGTATAAACACGTCTTGGTTTCTGAAAGCTGGTAACATGAAATCACTATTGCTCAAACTGATTTCTTACTGTATTTTTCCAAGTTTTTAGCATCGGCCCGCCGCTTCAGGAAAGCTCAAATTTCAGAAAAGTACTACTTGTATTTTTTGGCCTCAAAAATTTTCTTTTAAGTTGCCCATAGTTTTGAAAACAGAGTTTGAAAGAAGAGATAACGCTCTTTAACGTGGTGTAAGACTCGTTACTGAAATCGAGGTACCAGTCGACAATTTTGGGCTTTTAAATTTGCCATTTTTTCATTGAACGAAAACATTCAAAATATTGGAAACAATGAAAAATCTCCAAAATATTACACTTTCGTTCAAACTCACGTTAAATCACACTTAGAATGTGTGCAATTAAGTACTCTTCTGAATAAGTTATTTTTTTTCCGCATTACAATGGATTTGAATTTTAAAACGATTTTTTTGTGACACATGGTCTCGGGCCTGAAAAACCCAGTTCGAGATCCGCGAAACCAATAACCCCCCCGTACGTGGAAAATAATTATCGGATCGAAGTAAACATTACATTTATGTTAATAGCTTACCTAGTGCTACGTTGTGAATTTTTTGGAGAATTTTCGATTTTCCACTTTTGTAGACCTCTGGTCGATATTTACTGACATCCGCTCTTAAAACTTTTATTATGGCAAAAGCTTTAGTTTCTAAGTATTTCCTGCATTTTCAGAGAAATACAAGATGGTGACGGCTGTTTTGAAGGACCTCCCTTTCCCCAGCAAAGGGAATGGAGGGGCGTCTAACTGATTTGTTTCTACGTCTGAAGTGAGTATAAATGTATCTACATCGCCAAATCCTATAAGGACATCTAGCAAATTCCAGTGCAAAGTGCAAGAATAAAAATGAATAAATAAATATGTACAAATAAAGTAATAAATAATTGTGGTATAGTAATGATGAAATAAATGACAAAAGAGTAAATTGCCAAGGATATTCCAAGTTACGGGAGCCAATCAAAACGCGCGAAAATTGCTACTCACTGATTTGGTAAATACAATTTACATTTATTACACTAATATTACCATGACAATTTACCAGCATTCTTAAATAAACTTTTTAAAACTAATAAAAGTTTACATTCCCACAATACGCGACCAGCATCAAACATACATAACTGAATTTAAAGTAGCCTGCAATGCAGGCGTATTTTGGGTGGGCGAAACCTTGATGGTATTCGTGATATTGTTGTAGCCGCCATCTTTGATTTTATGACAGTGGAAGATTGGGAAGAGTAGAAATAGTAAGCCTTACGGTAGGTGCGAGGGCGAAAGAAGGAAAGGGGGGAGGGGGAGGGGAGAAAAAAAATACGGCGTTTTCTCTTCTCTCTCCCCGCCCCCCGCTCCCTTTGACTCGCCCTATCTCCTCCTCTCCTCGGGGAGTTTCAACATGGCGCTTTCGCGAGCAAATTGCGCGCTGAAAGAAAACGCCTGCACTGCAGGCTAAATTTAAAGAACAAACTATGGCAAATATTCTATAGGTTTTAAGGGAGCAATTATATGGGGAACAACCTTCCCTCAAATAGAATAAACATAAGTTCTCATAATATGTTTAAGAACAAAGTCAAAGAATGCGTGATGTAGAAATAGTTTTTCATATCAGTTCGTAAAACAGGAAGTTCGCCTTCTGATATGCTTTACTCTATTTAAAATAAAGCGGAGATCGTCTAAAAACTAAACAGAGCTTGCTTGATCTCCTGCCTTGTAATAATTTAATAGGTTATGTCATGAATGTATATGGTAAATAAAGTCACTGCTTCTTGGTAAACAGCAGTTGATCCACCTCTATATTCGCGTTGACAGCGAGAATGGCAAAGACCAGAGTTATGTCAGTTGTTGATAAGCGAGACTATTAACTTGCGGTCCTTTTACTTTTTGACACTGCTTTCTCTGTTGTTTCCTGCCACCTTATGACAGCGTCCCTTGTTAGCATACAGTCCCTATTACCCTTATGCCTGTTGACAACAGACTAGTAAAAAACCGTACCAAAATGAACGGACCTCCCTAATCAAACAATCAAAATACGACTGTCGCCATTAATCACCAACCCTCCAGACGGATCAAATTTCGCGACCATCCTGACTTTTTCATCAGTCGCTGAACAAAAAATGGCCGTTTTCGAGAGGTCATTTTGGCAGTTGGGGACATGCTTTAGTGGCAGCTGCCGTTGTACAAAGGTTTAAAGAAGAGTCAACATATGGACTGCCCACCGGGACAAAAAAAATTGCCGTTGTGTAGAGGTGGCCGTTAGTGGAGGTTCCTGTGACACAAACGAGCGAAGGAAATTTCGACCGATTGCCCAGTGTGGACCAGTTAAGCTTTAAAGCTTAACTGGTCCACAATCGGTCGTCACACTCTATGTTGGACTGTACTTCCCTTCGTCATATTTTCAAAATGAAGCCAAACTAAGTATAAAGCGCTTGATGGCCGCTTGATACATGTGCGATTGATGGGAGAACTCTCATTGAGCTGGCCAAAAGGTGGCACGTGATAACTTCGAACATCATTGAAGAATGGCGCTTTCATTTATAAGATTATGTGAGCGTATGTTATTTCCTATTCTGTCGGGGATACAGCATTTGCACCTTTTTACGACTTACGTTCCTTTCATCCAAAAACAATATGCTGAGATTATTTCTTTTATTGACTTTATCGCAGTGGGTGTGATCAGCGCATATTACACTTTCAAGTTTATGTTTCTGGATAGGCAAAGGAGACATCTTTCTAACTTGTTTCGCGGATGGCAGTTTTACACTACCATCGTTTTAGTGCCAAGCATAATCTGTGCATTTGGAATTCAGGCAAGTTTGGCAGGAAAGGTACTGCGTTCCCGTTTGCCCAATAATATAAACGCCCCCCTTTGCACAACCCCTATTCTACTGGTCCTGTTGGTTGACAAGCGCAGGTGATTCGTTCAGCTCCAAGAGTAACAAAGAACTTGTTCGAAATTTGTCTGTTCTAATGGTTGCTAATCTTTTCGATGCTATTGAAATGTTGGACAACGCGTTCTCTTTGAAAGCCTGGTGATTGGGGCGATCATTACAGTCATATTGTTTCGTCACGATTGCAAATGGCTGAATACGAATTCATTGAAGGTCCTGAGGGGGAATCCAAAGAACAAATACGCTATAAACGAAACGTTTCTCGCAAAATTGCCGAATTAGTTATAAACGTGATATTCCTGACCATTCGCCTGAAGGCTCTTATCGAACATCGAAAGAACAGGTCCACCGTAATCATCTTCAAGAATTTCATTGCCATAATTTTGTCTGTGATGCACATCTGCTCTTTAACACCAGGGTCACAAGCCTCGTGAACTTCTTAAGGAAAGAGACATACATTGTGGTATTCAAATATGGATATGTTTCAAGTTGTGACGAGGATTTTTGTAGCTACCAATTGAAGGAAACCCGTTTTACGTTACTAGAATTGATAGAGAAAGTTATTTTTGAACGTCGATCTTACAAGACACTTTATTCCTTATCTAGAATAATTGGGGGCGGTGGGGTTTGGAGCTGCCTTTTGGTTTCTTCGCCTTATCATATTTAAAAAAACACTCATTATGAAAAGGTTAAAGAAATATTCAGTGGATAGTCTGATCAGGTGTACAAGAAGGCATAGGTATTTTGGAAAATTACACCAGCTGCTGTGACGTCATTTAAAACGGTTGCTACTTTGGGAACGAGAGAGGACACTGGGAACGTGGTTTCCATTTTGTGATTGCCGAACATTCAGATGGTATACTTGCATATAATCTACATACAATTTTCTTAAGTTGGAAATGTAAAAAAAATTATTTGTAATCATTTTGCCGCCTTTGAAACGGTTTTTGAAAGTGTATATAGTAATCTACGGAGTCCATTCTCAGGAGCCCATGGCCATGCGTTATGGGCTCCTCGCATTTGTGCTTATCTATTGTTGTTGGTATAATCTATCTGTTGATGTGCTGGAAAATATAAAATAGATTATCAGTAATCATGCATGGACTCCTGTCGTTGTTTGGTTGCTGAGCTTGGGCTTGTTGATTGGGTAACTAACTGCGTGATTGACAGTCAATTTCTTTACCGCTAAGTGGAAATGAATCAACCTTTAAGCTAAAATGACATGTTTAGCCACCAACATGTAGCTATTTATTCGACGTTTGGCTTTTCTTTTTCAATTATGGAGATAGGATGTTTTTATGAAGGCGGGGTTATATGCCGTAAATATAGGCATAAATAACAAAACAGCAAAGAGAAAAACGACTTGAGATTTCCTAGCCTGCGTGGCAGGTGCAGAAAGGGGAGGGAGAGGGAGAAAAGCGCAAAAGTGGGGAAAAGAGAAGGGAGCACCTGCTATAAGAGCCAGTGTTTATGTATTCCGCCCACCATTTTCTGAACTAATTCGATAACATCAACTGTCAATACGTGACCAATCACAAGTAGGGGGCTTCTCAGCATGGTTTGAACTGAATTACTTTGTTTATCGGAAATTGTCAAGTCAAGACGTTTTTTCAAGTGATATCATAATCGAGCGAAATAAAACATTTTTACCGTTCTTGCTCCCGCCGCAAACACGACAAACATAGACTATGCATGAGCAGTCTCTCCGTTTTTATTGCTCGCAGTCTACGACAAACAATGACCAGGTTCGTGTGAATCCACAAGACCTTTGGTCTTACCTCATCAAACACAATGGTCGCAAAGAACAGAACAGTCGCCATCCTGAAGTCGTCCAGTCGCCAAACAATTTTCAAAAAGCTCAACGGATAATTTTTACCAAAAAAACAAACAAACCATTTAGAAGTTCATTCAACACGGTATATGTTTTTGAGGATAAGGCGGTCTTGTGAGTACCACAATTGCAGATGTGTCAGGGTCTGGAGACACCACTTACCGCTCGCCTGGTTGATTTGCTTTGGCCGCTAGAACCGGTGGGTGGTGACGGTTTCCAGCATTCCCGACAGACACGCAAACATAAATCCCGCATCCCGTGCCCAATTTTTGGCGAGTCCCGTTTCCCGGGGAACAGTCAAATCCCGGATCCCCTCAATATATTTATCGTTTTCCCGATTCCCGCACCGTATTTTGGTCAAATCCCG
Source organism: Porites cylindrica (assembly GCA_964035525.1). Lineage (NCBI taxonomy): Eukaryota > Metazoa > Cnidaria > Anthozoa > Scleractinia > Poritidae > Porites > Porites cylindrica. Next base: position 5,811,436 of record OZ037786.1, on the reverse strand, counting down.
AATCCCAAAAATACCCTTCCAGACCCTGATGTGTGGCAAGAATCGCAAGGTGTTTGGACAAATCCAGTATACAAAACCTGAGTATCGATCTCTGCCTGCTAAACAAGCTATTACAGTTGGCTCTACGTGAAGTTGCTACATGATTGGAGTAATTTTGATCTTCCAAAGCTTATGCCAGTAGAAGTCGCAGAACACATTTTCTTGATGCCTGCATCATGTTTGTCTCTCACTAATACACGCCAGGATCAACACGCCAATAAGTTGCTCATTACCGCCAGGAATTTGCGGACACCAGCGTTCGCAGAAGTGAACAAAAGCTTTTTTTATAGCAGGCGTCCCTTGCCTTCTCTCCCCAATCCCCCTCCTTTTTTCATTCCTCCGTATCCCCTACCGCTTTCGGCGCCTTCGCAGGCTAGAGTTTTTCCGATATTTCGGACGGACAAGCCGTCCTTCTTCAGGAGATTTAATGAAGAATCGGAAAGTCGTTACGAACCTGTTCAAATATAGACGAGTAGCAGTTGGGAATTTGATACAAAGGTAATGTAAATAACTAAATGTGCAAGGCACAGCATTATAATCACGATCCTACCAAAAGTGAAAAAATCCGAAAATCAGTGGATATATATATGCATGCAAAGAATGCATGTTGAGTAAAGCTAAGCCTTGTGCTCCGAGAACGCGAAACCCACTTACGTACGGAGATACCCTGTGAGCAGGGTAAAAAAAGATTAAAAAAAAAACAAGGATACCGCCTTTACGCAGAACCCTCTCTTCGTTTCTGAAGAACCGGCCTCCTTCTATAATGTGAGGCGACGATTGATGATAGACTACGAGTAGTCCCCATTTTTCCTCAGGGACTGTAGAGCGAGCGAAACGCGCGAGCTCCCCCTCACCTTTCTCGCGTGGCGTGATTTTCACGCGCGCTCTCGTTTCGCTCGCTCTACTATCCCTGAGGAAAAATGGGGACTAACTCGTAGTATAAATGATGAACGTCTGGTGAAAAGGATGCCTTTCGTATTACTGAAAGCCAGGAGCCTGGTAATTTTATCAGCTGTCTCTCATGGGCATTTCACCTCCTTCTAAGGGATGCAAAACTCCTTCTGAGGGATTCCATTTGTAAGTTATAAATATACTGGATAACACCTCCTTCTGAGAGATGCCAAACTCCTTGACCCTTGCTGCAATCGACCCATCTCATAAAAGTGACCGAAGCGAGCTTTGGTGCATCTAGGACGGGGGCGGATCTAGGGGGAGTGTGCAGGGGATGCGCCTTCCCCCCTCCCCCCCCCCCCCCCCCCAGATGGCCTGCGGTTTTCTAATACAACTGGTATTCTGCAAAAAAAAACTATGTGGTTCATTGGTGTTGAAGTAGAGCAAAAAAATCCTTTAAAAAAATCCTGGATCCGCTCCTGCAGGAAAAAAAAAATAGATAAGGTCTTTTAGATAGTCTAAAACTCCTTCCGAGGGATTCAATATTCGCAAATCTGAGATTTTTGCTCCTTTCTGCTCTCATTACCGAAAGATTCCTCGTTTTTTTTAGCAACGGAGAGGTTTAAAATAATTTAATACTCACCTCTCTTGCTCCTTAGAGTTTTTAGTTTGATTAAAAAAAAGGAAAAAACGCGAGAATCGATTAGTAATACGTGGTATGCGTCTTGACTGCCGAAGCTGTTCTCGTAAGGCGATAACACTCTCCGAGATCTGCATAATTCTTCATATCCTACGAAAGCCGAATTCATTAGCTAAATAATGCATAGTTTTACTTGTGTCCATGATTTCATCTAAATATTGATCATCCGTTGCAGTCCCGGCCCAGCCCCCTCGATAACCATCACCAACATCAAGAATGGCGCTTTCATTCAGATTGTGTGGGCGCATTTTATTTTGTTTTCTGTTGTCGATGCAGATTTCGTACTTTTTTTTGACGTTCAATGATTTCATCCACAAAGAATATGCTTGGATTACTTCTTTCATTGGGTCCTTCGCAAAGAGTCTGGTCTGTGTCTACGCTCACGAATGTATGTTTGAGGAGAGCCGAAGAGATCTTTCTAACTTCTTTCGTGGATGGCAGTTTTACACTCACATCGTTTTAGTGCCAAGCATAATCTGTGCATTTGGATTTCAGGCAGGTTTGGCAGCAATGGAACCGTGTTCCCATTTGCTCTTTAATATAAACTTTTTCCTTTGCACAACACCTATTCTACTGATCCTATTGTTGACAACCGCAGATGATTCGTTCAGCTCCAAGAGTCACAAAAAACTTGTTCGAAATTTATCTGTTCTTATGGTTGCTGATCTTTTCGATGCTATTGAAATGTTGGACAACGCGTTTGAGAGTTGTTTGAAAGCCTTTGATGTTTCTATGATATTTCTGGTGATTGGGGCGATCATTACAGTCATTGTGTCATCATTGCGAATGGTTGAATACGAATTCATTGAAGTTCTTGAAGTAGGACCCGAGGAACAAATACGCTTTAAAGCAAATGTTTCTCACAAAATTGTTGAATTAGTGATAAACGTGGCAGTCCTGATCACTCGCCTGACGGTTCTTATTGAACATGGAAAGATCAGGCCCCCCGTGATCATCAAGAATTTCATTGCCATAATTTTGTGTGTGATGCACATCTGCACTCTTAGACCAAGGGTACAAGCTTTGAAGGACGTGTAAACCTCCCGGGGGGTACTTTAGGAATTTCTGGATGGGGATGTGCCTCTGGGATCCTGGAACCCTTAACCTATACCAGAGCTAGTTCAGCTGAATTTTGCTACCCTCTACTAGAGTAAACTCCCCAAATCCCCCCTATTCTAGAGTAGCTGTTTCCCTAGTTTAGATAAAATCTTCAACCAACTGATCAGTTTCCTGAAAAATGATACCCTTATTTTAGGCCCAAACGCTCTGATTTATATACCCTATCCTAGAGTAAACTGCTTGAAAACCATACCCTTCACAGCGGCACATACCTATATAGCCCATATATGGCAGTACCCCCCCCCCCCCCCGCCCCCGGGGTAAACTTCTTACGGCGCGCCACTATGGCCAACGAAACATAACCTTACATTGTGGTACTCAAATATGGATACGTTTTTAAAAGTTGCAACGAAGGTTTTTGTATCTACCTATTGAAAGGAACCCGTTTTCCGTTATTAGAAATAGTGAAAGTTATTTTTGAACGTCGATCGCACAGGGCTTTATTCGTTATCTATAAGAATAATTGGGGACGGTGGGGTTTGCAGCCGCCTTTTGGTTTCTTCGCTGTATTATGAAAAGGTTAAAGAAATGTTCAGTGGATAGTCTGATAAGCTGTACAAGAATGCATAGGTATTTTGGAAAATTACACTCAGCTGCTGTGACGTCATTCTGAATGGCTGCTATTTTGGGAATGAGAGAGGACACGGCAACGTGGTTTCCACGAACATGGGATACTTGCTTATAATCTACACACAATTTTTTCAAGCTGAAAATGTAAAATATATTATCTGTAATCTTTTTGCTGCCTTTGAATAAAGACGGTTTTTGAAAGTGTATATAGAATTCCCAATGGTGATTGAAGCAGGCATTATGGATTGTTCATGCTCAGGAGCCCATGCATGACCATGGTTTATGGGCTCCTGTCATTCTTTCAGTTCTTTAGTAGCTCAGCGGGCGCTTCTTTAGTATATTGTTTGTTATAAATCGATTAAAAGATTTTTAAAGTTTATATATGCGAGTCCTTGTTCAGCTATTTATCAGAGAACCACTACCATTTTCCCCTGGACTAGGTTGGCCAAAGAGTGTGGCACCTCCACGAAGCTAAGAGGGAAGAAAAAAAGTGTTTTTTTTTTTGGAGGGGAGACAAGAAGTTTTAACCTTTTTGTCCCATTCACCAGCCTCTCTGTACAGGTGATATAGTACAATCTCTAACACCAGTCTCTAACAGACGTAATTAAAATATTGTTCTCGCAGTTCGTAGTTCAATGTGATTTGATCATTTACCTTCTCATTTAGATATTTATTTTATTTTTCTCTGTGGTATGTCTTCCGGGGGAACTTGTTATTTGTTGGTGGATGTAGGACATGTAGATGCAGATGTTACGAAAATTATTACTAAAATTTAAAAGAAATAAGCGAATAGATAAACAATAAATAAACAAGATAAGATAAGATAATACTAATACTAATACTAATACTAATACTAATAATGATAAACGAGAACCTCCATGGACGCTAAATACAAAAAGGCAAAATAAAAATTAATTCTAGAACAGAAAAATAAAGCAAAAGAAAATACATAAGTAAATAAATAAGTCGTGGACAGTAGTAACCTACAATACCTCTCAGCAGCGAGTTGGAAGCGTGATTGGCTATCTTTGAATCTTTATTAATCACTGTGCAACAGCACCTCTTGCCTTTAAACAAACCATCTGAGAGACACGTACCAGTGTGGAAACCAAGCGGACAGGACCAGCCTGTGTACGGAACCCTCCGATTTTTCTGAGGGGAGGGGGTCTGTAAACAGGCTGGACGAAGACGGGACCAAATGCACGAATTGTGAAACGACCGGGAAGACCTGGTAACCATTATTTTTCGAAATCGAAACAAAATGGCATCCGACGTAGGGGTTGTGGCACAGTCTGAGAACAAATTTGCTCTTGATCTTCACGAGATCCTAAAAAATGAAGGCAATTTGGTCAACGAAAACCTTTTCTATTCGCCTGCAAGTCTTCTTATCGCTCTGGCGATGACTTGTTTTGGAGCGAGGGGAAAAACTGCCGAGGAGTTAGCGAGTGTTCTTCATCTAATCCCTGATTCCTCATCTGGTACCAACATGAAGAAGTTTCTGTCCAACCTCAATTCGTCAAGCGACAACAACACCAAGCTCCTCACGGCAAATAAGCTTTTCATTGAGAAAAGCCTTGAAATCCTGAAGTCGTATAGAGCTGGGATTCAAGAGTTTTACGAATCTGAAATTACCTCTGTGGATTACAAACAGCGCACGGAAGAAGTCAGAGAGGAGATTAACAAGTGGGTGGAACAGAAAACAAACGACAAGATCAAAGGACTTATCCCTCCTGGAATGCTAAGTTCTGACACAAGATTGGTTCTGGTGAATGCGATTTACTTTAAAGGTTTATGGCTTCAACCATTCTTGAAAGAAGAAACTTTTCCAGGGACCTTTTTTGTGGCTGCAAACCAAAAACTACAAGTGCAAATGATGCGCCAAGAAGCCCATTTCAAGTTCTTCGAATCAGAGGAACTTGGTTGCCAGATACTCGAGATGCCGTATATAGGAAGCAAGATGTCCATGGTAATCTTCCTTCCTGTAGAAACCGATGGCCTGGTGAGTTTAGAGGGAAAGATCACCTATGACAACTTTGACAAGTCTCTGTCGACCCTCGATTCCTCAAGACCTGAAGAAATGGAAGTGTTTCTGCCCAAGTTCAAGTTAACACAGCAGTTTAGTCTTAATGATGTCTTGTCAAAAATGGGAGCGAGTGAAATGTTCATTGCTGGCAAGGCAGACTTCAGTGGTATCACAGCAGAGTCACTGTATGTTTCCCAAGTGGTTCATAAAGCCTTTATCGAGGTCAATGAAGAAGGCACAGAGGCTGCCGCTGCTACTGGTATTGGAGTCAATGCATTGAGTTTAAAGCCCATGTTTAACGCCGACCATCCATTTTTGTTCTTTATCCGCCACAGTGATACTGGTGCCATACTGTTCATGGGTCGTCTCCTGAAACCAAGTGAAGATTGATGTCTCATTTATCAATCCTTTGTCATAAATTAAATTAAACTAAACTAGATTAAATGAGTTTCCATCAACTGAAGTCATTTTTGTTGGTGAAAATGATTACACATTGGAGCAACAAAGGTGCCTTGACTGGTTGGTACCAGCTAAGCTATGTGGGTAGTTTAATGCCCGGGTGGGGGGGGGGGGGGGTACTTTAGGAATTTCTGGGTGGGGATGTGCCGCTGAGACCCTGGAACCCTTAACCTATACCAGAGCCAGTTCAGCTGAATTTTGCTACCCTATACTAGAGTAAACTCCCCAAATCCCCCCTATCCTAGAGTAGCACAGTCTAGCCAAAACAAAACCTTATACCACAATCCCTAGTCTAGATAAAATCTTCAACCAACTGATCAGTTTCCTGAAAAACGATACCCTATTCTAGACCCAAACTCTCTGATTTATAATCATACGCTATCCTAGAGTAAACTGCTTGAAAATCATAGGCTTCACAGCAGCACATACCTATATAGCCCATACATGGCAGTACCCCCCCCCCCCCAGTTTAATGTCCCGCATAATAACATTAATAGAGCTTGTTACTGTTTACCTGAAATATTAAAGAACATTTGAAAAAGACTCTCCCCAGTAGCTCAAATTCATACAAACAAAATAGTACTTAATTTATTAATGTACTAAGTGACAAGTGACAAGTGACATAGTTAAAATAAAGAAATAGATGTGGTTTTAGTTTATAGAGTGAGTCCATGATGTCCTAAGAGTAAGACTGTTTGACTTGTTGCAAAGGATTATTGGTTTTATTCTTTGAAGCTGATGTAGTTCTTTCTTATCTCATAGAAATGGCCTTAAGATGACAACTTTTAAAACATAATTTTGCAAATTTTGCAACAATTTAATGGCAAACGGATGGAAATAAAACTGCTTGTGGTGATATGTACGATATGTTAGCAAAGTCACAAAATGGCTATCTTTTCTTTTTTTATCTCAGGACTTGATTTAAAAAAACTAATTTTAAAATCTAGATTCTGTCAGCAATAAAGACATTGCCATTGTCAGTGGAGAATGGCTGAAAGGTTTTGAAACAAAGTTACATGTACCGAAGAGTTATAATGATCATTAAAAGTTCATAATTTATTTTATTGACTCCACAGTGTACATAAATTTATTGCTTAATAAACTTCTTGTGTACATCTTTTTTTGCAAGAGATAATAGCCTGTACACAGACATTGTGTTATTATTATATTTTCGTTCTTTTTGAGCGAGGAGCACGAGAAAAAAAAAATGTCTTCTTTCCCCACCACTCCCCCCTTGCGCTCGATCCTACCGAGATTTTACTTTCACGATGCATTAGAGCAGCTGAAAACTAATTTTCATACAAATTTTCGCTTCAAAAGGTCTCTTGGTTTTGTGATAGAGTGCGCTTGCATTTCTAAGCTCTTGCGTGAAACAGCATTTACATGACGGCCAAGAAAGCTGTCATGTAGGTTAAAAAAAATGACTTATTTCAGGAAATTTTGCTATCTAAACAGTTTATGTATTAGAAAAAGTATTACTTAAATGTTTATGAGTTTCTCGAAGAATAAATTCACGCTTTTGTAGCAAAACTCGGTAACATTTCTTCGGATATCTCGTATACGAAATATTCCTCTGACCTGAATCTTGGAGACGGTCTTTGTATATGTACCTCCTTCCATTTCCCAGATTCTGCACTTTATCTATTTAACGGTTTTGATTTTTATTTTGATCTATTTTGAATGGCGTGACACTGAAAACCAGCAATAAAAACAAATGTTATATATCAACAGAGGGCGAAGGTCAAAACTTTAATTTTTAATCATGACAGGTTCCAAGATGTTGTGATCAGTAAAAGTTACAGTTGTCGTCCGGTTAACCTTCAACGGATTCCTGTTTCTCTCTGTCACGCAAAGGCTGGGAATCCGCGTCACGGGCGTCACGAACTCCATTCCCTGGACAGCGGTTTTCCCGCCAAAATATGTGATCTGTTATCGATCTCGGAGGGTGCGTCGGCTACATCAAGTACCCTGCGTATTAATTTTTTCAGACATATGGCGAAAAAGAGATCCAGATCTGTTCAGGAGAAGAAGAGAAACACTTCTTCTACCTCTAATGGTAGGGAGAAAAGAAAATCTATCCAAGGAAGTAGGCGGAATGCACGACTTTCGCCGCAGTCTCAAACAACAACACGCTCGACGCACTCAGTCAAGCGGGACTTGAAATCGACACGCGTTCCTTCGAAGGGATCAACAGGGAATAACCACGATGGCGCAAAGGAATCGACGAAACGTAAGCACTTCTAATAATGCTAGCTTACGTTTTGTTCTATTCCAGTTCCTCCTCAGTGGCCTGTATAATCCACAAATAGACCGGGGATTATGTAATACGGTTTTAGTTAAAACAACAATTCCTTGTATGGCAAGCTTAATTTTTGTAAGCTATTTACCGTCTTGTTTGAGCTTACGTCTAAAAACAATATCGTTAATCAAGATCTTGTCCTGATCTGGTATAACAGTAAATAACTCTTGATGTTTATTGAAGCGCCTCTCAGGCTGCGATGATATCCCTTGGGGGTGGATGTGAGGATTGTACTTCAAGGTTTCACCAGTCACATATGTATGACTAACAATAACTGGAGGTTATAGAGAGGCCCTGCCAGGGTAAATTCTGACAGGGGACATGGCTCAAAAAGCAGCAACAGCGCGTAAAATGAATTCGCGACAAGAGACAACCTCCCCTGGCCAAATTGCGACAGTGACAGCAAAGCCGACAATAAGCAACAAGGATTTATAAACACCGATACGAGATGTTTCAAAATTCAGACAGAGGCGACATGGGACTCCCCGCCCCCCTGGCAGGGCCTCTATAGAGTGTGGGTGACAGTGATTAACAGTCAAAAAGCTTTTGCTCTAACACTGCGCTTTAGGCAGGTTTCACAAGGTAGAAGGCCAAAACATATAATCGGATGAGAGGCGAGTCCAAACGAAGCTGGCAACATACATGTACATGTACCTGCCAGATGCATAATAGCAATCGTTGTCTTGTGTCCCGCAAATACAATTCCTGCACTAGGTTAGAACTGGGAGATCTACAACCTATGTATATGTAAGTATCCTAGAATATTTTCTGTGTTATATAAAATTACCCACTTGCTTGCAGGCTGTTTATCTGGTGGTAAGAAGAGGAACCTTTCACACCAAGAGTCAAGTGAATCTCCTTCAAAAAAGCCAAAAATAGACCCCTCCCAAATGCAAGTGGAGAATGCAACTGGGAAAAAAGACAGCTCTCTAAAGGGAGGTAGAAAAAGGGGTAGGCAGACAAAACAGGCACCCATTGAGGGTATCAAGGAAGAAAGAATCAAGTCACAGGCCAGCATTAAAAAAGAGTTGACATCAGGGAAAAACCATGTTAAACAAAAGAGCCCTGTAAAACTTGTCAGTGATGCCACTCCCAAGATGTGTACAGACTCACCGAAAAAGAATAAAACTATTGGGAAAAAGTTAAAGCTAGAGCTAGTGGGTATTAAGGCAGAAGGTGTTGCTGTTAAAATGGAGGAACGTGGCAGCTCATCTGATGATTCTAGTGATGATGAAGATGTGGCTTGGGAAGATGTTGATGGTAAGTTCACTTTTTTATATTTCAGTTTGAAAACATAATAGTGTTAATTTAAAGCTGACATACACTACATTGTATGGAATTTTGAATTTCGTTACTGGGAGAGAGAGAACTTAAATCACCGTCTCTAATTCTGCTAAAAAAACATAGACATAGGGTAATTTTCAACGTACAGCTAAGTAAATAGCAGGCTTGACTACATGTAACAGATCAGCTTTCTTCACTAGTACATGTACCATAATGGGAAAACTTTAAAGTGGAAGAGGCACAGTAGTTGTAATATATGAAAAAATATATACAAAACAGAACAACCCAAAACCAGAAAATAAAATCAAAACTAATAAATTATTTTATTCATATTGTTTTTATACTCACGTACCATGGCAGCCAAAATAGTTCTAGCTTGGAGTGCTGGTTACTTATCCTAACAATATCAAGACATAATCTAGACATAATTTCCCCAACCAGTTCCTTAAGGAAATGTATGGAGATCAGTTTGGAGAATTTGTATGTGGATATTGAGGCTTAAAGGGGCTTCGTCACTGTCAATTTAACTGTTCATGTTTATGCTTTCTTGATCTTCTTTTGCTTTTTTGTCAGAGGCAAATGTTGCAGACCATAAACTTGGAATTGGAAGTGACAAAAATGAAGCATCTACATCACATAAGGAGCAGTCACCCAGTAAGAAGTCTGTAGAGATTAGCATTACTGTACCAGGCACCAAAAAGAAGAAAAAAGGATGGTAATGTTAATGTTCCTTGGATTATTCTGTTAACTTGGGGCTCTGTGATGCCACTGCAGTTTTTACAATAATGGAGCGATTTCTCTTGATACTCTTATAGACAATAGAAATGGCATCAAAATGTTGAAAACTAGCCTGCGAGAGCGTCTGGTTTTTTCGGCTCAAGTTTCTAGTTTCTCCCAGGGGGTGAAACTAGAAACTTGAGCCAAAAAACCCAGATGCTCTCGCAGGCTAGTTGAAAACTTGTCTTTTCAGTGAAACCACTTACCTGTGGCTTGTTGTTCCACTTGGTTTTTTTAATATTTTGACATCATATTTTTGGCTGATTAGAGTACAGTCCATGGAAAATTGTTGTTGATTTGTTTTATTTACAAGAACTAAGTGATTCCTCATACGCTGATTGGTCAGCAGAAAAATGTTCCAAATATTCAGAAGGAGCCTGGGATGCTAGACTTGTTGTCATTGATATTTTTCCTTTTCTAGGACCCAGGAAGATTTCATGAAGTATATTAAAAGGTCAATTAACAGATATAGAAAGGATGTTTTCACAAAAGTCCATAAGGTTTGTTCAGTTGTTTTAGCATTTAGTTAGCAAAAACCAAACAAATAAAGTATAAAGTATAAGAATACAAATGCATTGTGCAGCAAGAACAACAACATCAACTGCAATACATGTACTGAAATAAAATAATTTGATAATAATGAATGTAATGATAACGGTATTGATATTGATAATGATAATGATAATGACAACTTCATGAAGATAACTTGACAGAAACAGCAACAAATTATGGCAAAATAGAACAGTAACAACAACAGGAAGTCCACACATAATATTGTTATGAAAATGCCATTTTATAGGCTCTGTTGTATAAAGCGCAAGTGCATGTCCATCTCTTGCAACTGCAGCACAATTAAATTTAAAATATGAATGTCTAATTTCTTACATGGATTTACCATCATTGACACCAGTATCAATTTTTCCTTGTTGCAGTCACTTAGGAGTAACAAATGCATTTATTTTATTGGCATTTTTAGGTTCATCTTTTAGCTCTTGTTGCTCATGGAATTTTTAGGAATGGCGTTTGTAATGATCAAGTTTTGCAGGTATGTTACAGCAATTCACCGTTTGTGTCAATATCTGTTTGTAAGAGACTGTATCTTTTTCAGCCAAGAGGCTCATCATGCTGGAGCTTAACCCAGTTTCTGTACCAGTTCAGCGACAAAGAATATTTCTATGCCTAAATGTCCCCACCCTCCCCCCCTCCCCCCTCCCCCCTCCCCTCTCCCCTCACCCAATAGGATGCTGGCCAGTTGATCGCAGGGTTACATCTACTGTAGCATTAAATTCACCAGCAGAAGAAGGAATGAAATAACAGGTTTCTGGAACGGAATTTCGCATTTCGGCAACATAAACACATGTTAATGTTTTAGGAAACAGTGATTCCCGAAATGGAAATTTGTTGGAAACATGTAAAAAAGTGTTCTGGTTCCATTGTAAAAGCAGCAACAGAGACATGAAAAACTATAATGTATCCACTAACGGAAAGACGTATATTTTGTCCCTGTGTTTCCACAAATTTTATGGAGTAACATGTTTCCGCCCTGTTTTAGTTTACGAATTATTGTTTTTTCATCCTGTGCATACCCATTTATAAAGCTGGGTGGAGTAGGTACTGAGGCATGGTGAGTAGTAAACTGTCTTGCCCAAGAACACAACACAATCACTCTGGTAATGCTGGAACCCACTCCTCTTTAAAGAGAGTCCAAAAGGACGCCCACTGAGCCACGCAGGCTTGCTATCACCAGTTGTCAATCAAAACTATAACATGATTCTGCTTCACTTTGATTGGAAAGTTGATCCAGTTTATTATCAACAGGCTGTTTTGCTGTCCCACGTTCCCAAAGATTTTGTCTCTGTCAACAAACGGAAGTGGGATGTTGCTCAGTTGACAAACTTTCTAAAATGGTTAGTGCACTATATATTTTTTTGAGTAAAGAAGAAAAAAAGCATCCTTCAATCATGTTAGTTTGAACATTGTGGTCCTTGTGTGTTGGTTGTTTGTTTGTTGGTTGGGGTTTATATGCGGTTTTAATTGTCGAATTTCACTTTTTTAGTGAATTAAATTGTCAATGGAAGAATGGCTAGATGATGTTTTTATGTCTGCAATTGTAAATGTTTAATTAATGTCCTCTCTTAATTCTGTTTCGGGGATGCTGATAAGAACCCAACTTCCTAAACTGAATTTTTGTTTTGTTTGTAAAATGCAGGTTTCAGGGGGAGTTTTCAAGTATTGATGATCTTCAAACAGGTGACAAAGAGGTAAAAGGATGGAAATAGATAATACATGTACTCTTCTTTTAATCAGTGTTAGTAGTAATACTTTGTAGACAATGTACAGTATGTGTGTTGTATCAATGTTTTAATCTCTCTGGTCCTTTATCAAGGATTTAAATTTGTAGAGATGATACAAATGTGATAATTAAGGGAAGAGATCCCATGAAAGATCAAAGTGAGTAGAAGGGTACATGAGTTCACTCACAGTACAGCTGTTTGCATGGAAATATTTGTTTTCTCTGTTACCCTTAATTGAAAATGATGTGCTCTGTTTACAGTGTACCCTTGTTGAAAATGATATTATTCAAATACAACTGTACATGTAGATTAGACTTCCTTTCTTCTGATATGTTTAAGTCCATTATTGTTTTTTTTTTTTTTAGACAGACAAGCAAGTTGCTAAGTTTCAAAATTTATCTGAGGTTTGTGAATGCTTTGTTTAGTTCGTGCATTGTATCGACATCCCCTGCAGTGAAGGCCACCCCTAACTCCCTTCCTGATACCCAAATGTTTTTAAGAGCTTCCCAACATCTTAGACTTGCAGAGGCTTAGGCTATCAGTACATGTAAATGTTTGCTTGTTTGTTTGTTTTTTAAACATAACATATTGTTGTTTTTGTTATTGTTCTTTACTATCAAACTGAATTGCGTTCTTTCACTCCTGGATTAATTTGTTGTTATTGTTGTTTGGTTGGTTCCTTAGACCACTGAAAGGTTCTTGCATCCTTATCTTTTAACACTCTCCAATTTATTTATCCCTTGTCCAGGTATTTGTTACCATTCTTAGATCCCTTGGACACCTCACAAGACTTGTATATTCTATGCAGGTAAGATCGATGTTTACTTTGTTGTCATTTTCTATTTCTTAACCTTGTTAAAAGCTAAACTTTTGTCATTGTAACACAGTATAACATAAGTAATCAATTAAGATGTAATGTGGCTGAATTTCTCAGGCATTGACAGTGCTTTTTGTTTTTGTTGTTTAATATTGTTTTTATTTGTTTGCTTGTTTGTTTGTTTGTGTTTTTTTTTTCATGAGACTTTATTTTGTTGAACACAATGAGACATTAAAATTTAATTTTAATTAAAAATGGTTCCCTGGTTCTGTAGGAAAGACTAAGAGGGTCTTGGTTGCTTTCATGTATCTGTTTGTTTTGTTAATGATATACATTAAAAGTGAGTTTTCAATTTTCATGTATATTTATTTTAAAAACTTTGTTTGACTTTTTCTTGTGTCAGCCTATATCAGTCAAGGGTGATTTGGATGGAAAATCAGTCTCAAAGGTAACTTGTCTTTCATAAAATTCTATCTGAAATGATTTAACTTATTAATAACACAACTCATTAATAACACAAATCTTCCGTTGAGACCCAAGGCTCGTCATAATGCCCTCATATCATAATGGCAACTTTGCTCCTGTGGATACATGTACCTGCAAGCCATGAAGTTGAAGAAAGTCAGTTGGACTTGGATTCTCATTCCTGTCCAATAAGACTGGATCATGTCTTGTGCCTTGTTTGCAGACTCCACTGCAGATTCCATGCAGCACATTGCTCATAGTACTGCTGAAGTAAGCAGGATCATCATTGATCAACAACCCACCCTCTACAAACCATGCTCTCTCAAAGTAGGAAACAGTGCATTTCTGAAAATATATGCCCCAAGAAATCTTAGCTTGTTGGATCAGATGTTGTGCACAGTTAGTGTATGACCAATGATGGCATTGCTTGGCTCTTTCTAACAAAGGGTCAAGGCTATAGTGCCTATGAGTGTTGACAAGTTGATATTGCACTGTAATTCCCTTGGCTCCCTTGATCTCTGTGAATTTTACAGTTTTTAACCCTTTAAGTCCCAATATCCACATACAAATTCTCCAAACTGATCTCTATACATTTCCTTAAAGAATCAGTTGAGAGAATTTGATAAAAGATCAAGGCATTTTCCCTTTGGTGATCATTAATTTTTATTAATTCTCATAACTACTTTTGTCTTAATCTCTTGACAATGTATGGATATCATTAGGAGAAAATCAATGTTGGCCACTATTGGGACTTAAAGTGTTAATAGGCTTTTTTAACCCACCCGGACACTGTTCTTTCAAGTATCAGTATGAGGCTTAGTTATAAATCCTTACCTTTTAAAGCTTTGTATTATTTTTAGAAGATATTTACCTTCAGACTATAGACAGTTGTAGTGGTATCTCAGAATAAGATTGCAATCTTCATTAATCTTTTGGTTTTAATCATGCAGACTTTAAAAAAGAAGAATCTCAAGAGTACAACCAAGAGTGCTAAAAATGGCAGTTTAAAGACATCTACTCCAAGTAAAAGTGATATTTCAGTTGGTATTAATAAAGAGATCAAAACTGAAAATGAAATTACAAGTCCATCAAATAAACAGCTAAATTGTAGGTCAGACAATAAGAGTGACAGTGGTCAAGTGGCAGATGAGAATGTGGAAAAATCTCTTGCAAAGAAAAAGGGGAGATTGAACAAATCAAATTGTGCTGTGACAACACCTAAAAGAAAGAAACAGGCTGATAAAACGGATAAGGAGGTGTTAGATCATCCTGCTGGTACTGGTACGAAAGGCAAAAAGAAAAACAAGAGACCTTTGCGGAAGAGGAAGAAAGTGGACTACTCTTTGTCAGGAAGCGACGATGGTGATAGCAATGCTGATACAGAATGGATTGAGCTGGAATCAAGTGAAAGTGAAGAGAACTCTGAGGAAAAAAGTACCGTGAGTGGAAAGTCTAAAGTAAAGGACAAAACACCTCTCTCTAGAAGAAAGAAATCAACGGAAAGTGATAATAGCTCACCAGGTGAAACTACTGGTCTATCGTTCGTTGATCTTATGGATGACGACAGCGATTTTGAAGTTACTAGCAAACCGTTGGCGCGAAGACGAGCTTCAGCTGGGTCATCAACAGGGAAGAAAAAGGCTGTGAAGATGATCAGTTCTGATGAGTCAGATGAAAGTGTACAATGCCTGGGATATGTTTTTAATGAGCAAGGTATGTGTTTTTGTAGTGCGTTATCTAATTTGGTAGACTGATAGCAGTCTCTTCTCAGGCCACGTTCACACTGAACCAGATAGCTCTTTCGCTGGCACGAAAACCATAACTGATAGGGCTTCTGTGCACACTTAACCCTTTAAGCCCCAGTATCCACATACAAATTCTCCAAACTGATCTCTATACATTTCCTTTAAGAATTAGTTAAGAGAATTTGATAAAAGATCAAAGTATTTTCTCTTAGGTGATCATTTTATTAATTCTCATGACCTCATCTCATGACAATGTATGGATATCATTAGGAGAAAATTGCTGTTGGTCACTATTGGGACTTAAAGGGTTAAGAACAGTAATTTTGGGGCGATTTCTATAACAGTGGGATGCTGTGCGTTGTGTCACTTATCGGACAGGTTATGTGCCAGACTTTGGTGCACTGTGAACAGGTATTCTGACTGTCGCAGAAGTGAATAAGTAGGAGTAAGGACTGGAATCCACTTAGACTGCGAGCAGTCTCTCTTTTTTCTGTAGTCCGTCGAGTAAAACGCGAGACACGCAAATGGCCACACGCGTGACTGATGGCGCGAGACAGAAGAGGGCTGCCGCCCTCGTTTCGTGCATCTCACGGCTACGCTGCTCCCGCGCGCGTGCATTGCTCTCACTAAATCTGAAGAAAAAGAGAGACTGCTCGCAGTCTAGAATCCACTGAGACGTAAGTAAAATAATATTCAAGAGTGAGGACTAGGATTTAGTTCACCAAACCCTCTCGGCCAACTGCTCGGCGAGGATGTTTGATGTGTGTGAACGACTTCGAACCAATTCTGTGCTACTTCTCTTCATACTATACCAGTGTGAACACAGTTTCAGTTGTTAATTGAAATGGCAAGCATGGTGAAACGGACAGGTGCAAATTAGCCTATAGACCAGTCCAGAGGCACTTCTTGAAGTCTGCTGATGTAGTGCTTTTAGCAGTTTGTATAAGAAGCTCACTTACACCTTGTGATTTATTGTCTTTTAGACTCCAACTGGTGGACCGAAGTCTATTTACCTGTTGAAAAAAAGTGGATCTGTAAGTGTTTATGCTTCACTATTGTGTTGTCACATTCTTTATGTTTTCAGTATAATCAGTTTGACTTTTTCAAGACCTGGTTCGTATGCTATCAAACAAGGTTTTATTTCCTTGGAGATAAAAGTAGCTGTTGACCAGCTGTTCATTTTTGTCAAATTATTTTGATACTCTGATGTTGTTAAGATGCATAGATGGTTCTAAGATAGAAAATCTCAACGTGAATTTTCGGGCCAAACTATCAGTCAGTTGTGTGACTCTGGAAAAGTTTAGTTGTGGTCGTCATACACTTAGAAAATTCACGAGTTTGGCGCTTTCTAATTAAACATTAAAAATTTTGAAGCATTCCTAAAAGTTGGATGAAAGTGTTGGCAATGAAAAGACAAGCACAAAACTACCGACATATCTTTGAAAACTGAGAAGTTGTTGGCCGAACCATTAGGTCACTGCCAATTCTCTAGCAACTCTAGAAAAGTCAGATTTACCAGCGGATTTTGCACGATTATCATTATCGTTATCGTTATCGTTATCGTTATTTTTTATTATTATTCCAACAGGTGTTCACCTTGAATCCTCAAGCATCAATCATCCTGAGCTGTGCGAAAAAGAGGCCACCCAGCCTCTGGTCTATGTCACAGCATTTGACAACAGTAAGTTTCTGCAAGGGAGAATGAGCTCTCTTGGTTTCTGTTAGACACAGGATACCTCTTGACTGTTGGGTCATTCTCATTCTCCAGCAAAATTAGCCTTCTTTTTGAACGCAATCAAGTATAAACGTATCAATTCCATCAATAAACTTTTCACTCCAAGTACAATGCAGGATTATGACTTGTCATTTTTGTTTCTACACGTATATCCTATCTCATGTTTTCTACACTGTAAGTGTTGCCAGGGCCGTCCGTCTCTTGCACCGTAAGGGAAAAATAAATAAATAACATATGATGAGAAAATAAATGTACGTTGGACAACTTTTCTTGTTTGTCCGACTATAAATGTACGTTAACCTCGTAGGACGTCTTTTCTATAAAGAAAACGTATATTTGTATATATGGAGATCCTATTATTTACACTACCTTATCAGTTAATGTCACGGTTATCTGTTTCTTTTCAAGAAAATGCTGTCAAAGATGTGACTAACAGATACGCATCGTCCTGGATGTCCAAAACCAGGAAGCTTCGTATTGATACTGAATGGTGGGAAGATACTCTTTATCCCTACAGGTCGAAAAATAAGGTAGGAGACTTTGTTGTATTTCTTGTTTAATTCTCTGATTTGTCTGCTTTAGTTAAGAACTTCTGCTGATAACATTGAGCCTGTCCGAGCGTGGAGAAACTGCTATTTATTATTTACGTCTCGAAAACGCGAAGTAATGAATAAATAATTAATTGTGTGTACTTTTTTGGTAGAAAATGGTGGAAATGGAAGACGCCCACATTGAAGGTAATGTTACCACTGTGTCCAAACTGTGGTCACCTTTTTTAAAAACCCGTACCATGGTCGGTACCTGCGTGAACAGTAATTGCTACACTCGTTTGATATTAGCTGTTATTATATTACCCGGTATTAGCTTCCCTACCACCGTAATATCGTCCTCGGTCGCTCTACTTGCATTTTCCTGCCCATTCTAAGTAGTTAAGTGCATTTATAGGTTAATACCACTCGGCCGTCTGCCCCTTTCTTTGCATTCATCTATGTTTGTTTGATTATTATATGTTTTGATGTTTATATTTCCACCAGATCAGCTTCTTGACAAACCCTTGCCCACCAGTATAACTGAGTATAAAAATCACCCTTTGTAAGTACCATGTTATTGCAATGGATTGCCTTTCCCAACAAACCCAGGTTACTTGAAGACTGATCTTCACTAGCGACGAAGGTGTCAGTTAGCTAGAAGCGCACGGCATTATGATCAAGTGCAAACACCGTTGTGATTCAGTGTAAAAAGCCAGTTAGATTAACCTGAAAAGCGCAAATGCGGAAACTGAGATTTTTTCTCAGGAAGCTGTCTATTTAAGGTTAACCAGTCGTTAACCCGCCGGACGAAAAACTTGACGTCGTACGCTTT
>OZ037786.1:5622857-5787857 GCA_964035525.1 Porites cylindrica | reverse complement strand
CAGTTCTATTTACCGAAAAACGACCGCGAAGGCCTAAAACTGGTATCGAAGATGGCCTTGAAGAAATGGAAGACAAATTTCCGTTTGGAACATTCCGTCCGGAAAAACATGAATACCTTTCCAGATGTTCCGTTGCTCCCAGAAATTTTCCGCTGAAACGACCCAAAAAGTCCTGTTCCATTCACTTTCCAACCGGGTTTTCTTGAAACTTTTTGTAATTGGTAGACAACCAAGATAAGGTCAGGGTCTTACTTACTAAGCTCTCTGAGAAATAACTTTACTATACCTGTTTTATTTAAGGGAAAAGTACCAAGGAATGAGTACGGCAATGTGGAACTGTTTCTGCCCTGTATGCTTCCTCCTGGAACGACGCATATTCAGAGTAAGTTTGAAATCAAGTTATGACGACGGCCAATGAGAGATTCGTTTTGTGTCTTAACTCATAAGTAATTTGCTATTTCCACAGTTAATGGCATTCAACGTGTGGCGAAGAAACTTGGGATTGACTGTGCGCAAGCTGTTGTTGGATTTGATTTCCACTGTGGATTTAGCCATCCTGTGTGAGTATTCGCATACCACCTACTACGCTTTAAATAATCCTCACATTAAGGTAATATGAACTGTTATTAATGTAAACACCAATTAAATGCCAGGTGAGCTTTCCCGCGAAAACATGATACCTTCCCATGTGAAAATAACATGTTATTTTCACATGTGAAAAGATCACCGTTGCTATGGCTAGATAATAATTCGCGCCTTTGCAGCAAAAAACTATTCAAAAGTGAAACAGTTTGGAATGTCATTGGTGTTTATATAATAAACAGAACGCTACATAGCCGCTTGGAGATACGCAAATTTCTCTTCTCGTGTACTAACTGTGGGGACAAGTACACTGTTCTCTTCGAAAATTTTGATGCACTAGTACTCCACTTAAGTACAACTTTATAATCTTGCTTTAACTGAGAACCTCTGTACTCACTGCCGCTCAAAATTTAACAACTAAATCCTTTAGCGTGTCCATTCAAATGAAACCTGGTCAGCAGTACTTAAGCATAGTATTATAAATTTTGTTTTGCAGTGTTTTATCAACCGAAATGAGGACCTTTTTTTTTTCTAATTTTGCTTAATTTTTTCAATCGTTGCAGCATTGATGGTGTGGTTGTGTGCCAGGAATTTGAACAAGTTCTTTTAGATGCTTGGAGAGAGGAGGAGGAACAAGCTGAGAAAAGAAAGGCAGAGGTAACTTACAGTGCGCTCTTTTATTTGCTACTTCGTGGTCACATGACGTCTAATGATCAAAATATTTTCCCGCCAAAAGTTTCTGAGCGGGCAACAGACAAATTGTGACGTGATAGGGATATGGCCCAATGCTACTTACGAATGTTGACTTCTTTTTTTGCTTTGCTATTGTGTTGTCAGATGTCTCAGTTGCTCGGTGACTTTAACTCAGTGTCTTAATGAATTTCCTTTTTGCAGAAACGTGAGAAGCGTATGTTAGCTAACTGGAAGCTACTGACCAGATCTCTTTTAATCAGAGAACGACTCAAGAAGAGATATGACACTGAGGTACATGCAAGACCAAAACTGCCTTCACAAGAAAGCAGTTTTGTGATAGTTTGCGTTCCTTCACCCTTCCCTTCGCGAGGGGGCACAGTAAAGGAAACGTATCGCGTGTTCTGATTGGTTGCCCGAGCGGACAAGATAAGTCAATTCTTCCCACGCGGGATTGCCCTTTTTTTTCCCGCGACATTATCATTATGGGCCACGACTTTGCCGTGATCCTTAAAAGAGCAAACATACAAACAAACAAAAAGAGAAAAAAAAAGAAGACCCATATCCAGCCATCATGAGCAGATAAGCTTGGTAAATTTAAGGGCAGGTTCTTTGCAACAGATAATGCTCCCCACCTCGCTTCTCTTTCTGTTCTAGCATCTACTGGCCGTTGAATAAAATAATGATTACAGTATCTGAATGTCTTTCTAGGAGACCAATACGACCGAGGCTCCAGACAATGAAGAGAGTGAACTGACGACGGACGCATCAGTGTCATGGCCTCTCAACAGACAAGGTATCGCAATATTAGGCCTTAGCCTGTGTACACTGCTGCTCCCCTCCCCTCGAACAAAATCGAGGGGGCGGGGGGAGGGGGGTGCTCTACACAGGTCCCTTCCTCGGACCAATCCGGCAGGGATGGACCAGCATACCGCTCGGGACATTAGGGGACCTTCGCCACCCAGACACAGTGACCAGCCCACAAAGTGCCGTATTCACTGCCACACCACCAGAAGGGGTTTATCACTGACTGAGACCCCGTCAACACCAATCCAGATAAATATATTTTTACAAAAACCGCATATTATTTTACACGAATTTCAAGCGGGTGAATAAGCGGATTCACTGGTTTCGTGTGCACAGAAGGCCGACTAGTGTGAAAAAAAAATAATAATAATAATATACGGTATGCGGTTTCAAATTGTCCGGATTCGTGTGGTCTATGCCTGAATTATTTGCGCCATATTTAGTAATATAAATTTTACACTTTTTCAGAGGGAAAATCAAGTGTTGCAGGAGACGGACACTGCCATGTTTTTCCTAAAAAAGGACGTAAACAGGACCCAGTGACTGGTGAATGGACGAAATCCTGTTCTTGTGGACTGACTCTCCCATTTGAAAAAATGTAGATTTTAAGGGGCTTTGTGGAATTCTCACAAGATCCCCCACTTAAGAAACGAAAACTGCAGCGAGTTAACTCTTGCAAAGACTTCTGGGAATGTTACTACGGAGAGGGGAAAAAAATTCGCCAATAGAGATTAAGATTCGAGTTTTCGCCAATAGGCAAACGTGAATTTGTACCACGTGACCAAGTTTTTGCCTTAATTGCCGTTAACTGTTTATTACTTCAACTAAAAAACAAGTGGTTTCAAGCCAGTTTTATACATAAGAATTGTTCTGGACAGTTTTTATCTTCTGATTTTCTATTCTGAGAAATTCTCAACTTGAATTTGACGGTTGCCGTTTGGCGTAAACGTGAATCTTAATCTCTCTAATAGCTGACCGGCGCGTGTCCAATAAAGATCTCAAATGTAATCGCGGGACACATTTCGGTACAAATCCCCTTCCCGTCGAAATCGCTATTAATGAACAAGTTAACATTCGCAAAGAATTCTGGAACTGTAACAGAGGCATGGAAAGGCTAACCGGCGCGTCCCCGGTAACGATCCCGGAAGTCTTCGTGAAAATTAACTCGTCCCAGTTTCCCTCCGTGTGACCATTTGTATAACATATACATGTATCGTTCACAAGCGAAAAACGGACTAAAGAACACAGTAAGCTATATTACACTACACAATAATTATATTCTTTAAGTACCGTTCATAAGCGAGAAACGGACTAAAGATCACAGTAAGCTATATTACACTACATAATATATTCATTAAAATAACGACCGGTTTTCATGGACGTGCCAGACTGTAAACTGGAAAGAAAGAAGCCGAGAAAAAGAGAAATTTACAGTTTCAGTTACTAAGTATATTTCTTAACTTAGAAGAATCTCTCGCGCCACGCAAGCATTTTCTGAAAACGAAATGCAGCGGATTCATATAAATTATCTAGTACTCAAAAAAACGTTTAAAAGATGTTCTGTTTGTACAGTTATTTTTTCAAGATAAACCTTCATAGAGAGAATTTTATAACAACAGACCCATTGTTATCTTAAAATAACTAGGTTTATTAGTTTGGTTCTTTAAAAATAAAATAAGTCATAAAATGGGCACTTTTTAGAGGTGTGTCTTTGCTCGTTTGATTTTGTTAGATAGAACAGACATGGTACACTTTCTGTTACCCTTCCGCGTTGCAAATTTTTTAACCAACCAGACAGTGGGGAAAATGATCCACTTGATTTCCAAATATCGTTTATCTCAGCTGAAAAGAGACTCGCCAATACCCAGTACATCAATTCACCACAGCTAACTTGGTTTTAAGACGCACTGTTAACTTGGAGTGGTATCCAACAAATAAACTTCTGCTTTGACGGTTCAGGGCTCAAAAGAATTTTCCGTCGGTGCGCGTGCGTACACGATGCTTTGGCTCGGTCAAGACTTGTTTCTGACAGGTTATATTATTCTTGGAAAATGTTAACAGATCCTTGTGTGATTTTCTGTTTGTTAGCGTGTCTTAGAAAGACACAAAAATCTAAGATTTAAAGGGTGAGAACTGGCTGTTATTGTTATTGTTGTTGTTGTATTTTCTCTTTTTTCTATTTTTTTTCCAAAAATGAGAGTGTCGTGTCCAGTCAACATGACCGACGAGTGAAGTATTTGGCAAGTCAAGAGTCAGGTTATTGTCCTTTGACTGGCCATTATTTTGAGCCCTGTAGTTGAAATCATGGACTGCCAACGCCTTCCCGTCTTCTCAAAATAGTCGCCTTGGTGATTTATCGGTTGAAAGCCACAAGTCTAATACGATTGCAGTCTTGAGGGTGCCGCAGAGCTATACCACACCTTAGTAACAGTTCAATATACGGAGGCCAGTGAAAATCCTTTATTCGGATGTAAGGATCGTGAGGCCTGGCGTACAACATGTTCATCAGGTCCTATTAAGAGAAATTATTTGTCGTTTGAAATGTGTTTATATTTAGACATTTTCACCCTCTAGCACTGTAAATGCCCATTCAGATGATATTACTGTAGGATTCAGGATTCAGGAAATAAGTATTGTCTGGCGGTCCTCTGAGTTCTGGGCAAGAAACTTTCAATCCTTACTTGCCTAATGGACAAGGGCCCAGGCAAGTCGTCTTAACCCTTTAAGCCCCAAGATCCACATACAAATTCTCCAGACTGATCTCCATACATTTCTTGTAAGAATAGTTGAGAGAATTTGGTTTAAGATCAAAGCATTCTCCCTTTTGTAATCAATTTAGTAATTCGCATAACCTTTACTCGTGGTGATCTGCTGATGTTGTTAGGAGAAAATTGATGTTGGTCACCCTTGGGACTTAAAGGGTTATCATAATGAGGTAAGTTAAAACAGATATTGTGAGAGGTGGAAATCATTTACTATCGTTATTATCATTTTCACTCTCACTATCATTGTTATAATCATTATCATTACTGTCATCATCATCAACATCAGCATTATCATTATTATTATTATTATTATTATTATTATCATTATCATTATCATTATCAGTATCATTACTGTCATTGTCATCATCATCATCATCATTATCATCATTATTATTAATGATATTATTACAAAATGCCCTGAGAACTTCAATATTTTCATTGTAGTCTTTCTACTCACCTCTGTTAGCTGTTGAAGTGAGATATAGCTGATGTTTGGATCTATGAGAACTCCCTTCCCTTGATTCTAGAAGGCAAAACACAAATAAGATATGGTAATAACAAATAAAAAATCAAGGGTACTTTATCCCACTGTCCCACCCCCTCATAAAAGTTCCTATGTGCCTGGTCTTTTCTCAGTGAACCAACAGGCAGGAAAGTTAATTCTCTGTTGACTGACACCACTATAAAATGTACACCTCCTTAAAGCAGAAACCCAGAGTAGAGTTGGTCCAGGCTAATTCTTCAGTCATTTTTATTGCCTTAAACAAACACCAACACTTCACTACTGCTCTTGGTTGCATCGGTCCTAACAGTGAAGAGAGTTCTCCGTAAAGAGGTAATGGAGATACCAGAAACAAGTTTAGAAAAAAGCTACCAGTGGACAGACTGCCACGCCCCTACCACTGTTTTCTGAATAGTCTGAGGCTCTTTCCATAGGAATGCGGCAGTAAGCACATTCAGTCTTTTTTTCCTGGGATGCTGTGAAGAAGGAGTGAATGAAAATAGTGAAAACTAAGTCCAAAAAAAAGGTACCTTGTTTCTTTTCACATCATCAGGCGATGGCAGAGGGAAGTTTGTGGACAAAAATGATCCCTGGATTAAAATGACAAATGAATAGATAATTGTTAATTAAATCTTAGTGTTGCAACTTTGGCATCATAATCAGAGTCTATCACAAAGGAATCATGCCAAGAGTAATGTATCTTGTAGATGAAAAACCATGAAAAGAACTACTTACTGCGCTTTTCACAAACATGCGAATTCTGAAGTTCAAAAGCCAACTGACGATTGCCGTTTTTGCTGCCGTCAATCACCTTAACTGACCTCTCAGGAAACAAAACTTTACTTTAACGAGTTCAAAAGGTCATGGTTTGTGATTTGTGATTGGTGTATTTCGATCTGTTGGTGTGTTTATGTGTTTCAAGGTTCGTTGCTTGTGATCGTAATTAAGATTGACGGCAGCGAAAAACGCAATGTGAAGGTGATTTTTTGAACTCTAGAGTTCACATGTTTGTGAAAAGCGCAGTAAACACTGAATTTTTTTATGAAGTTTAAAAAAATGAGATTTGGGATTTTTCTTTATTTTTGTTTCATGAATATGAGTGAGGTGTTTGAAAGCAGACATTTCTTAGGCTGTCTTCAGTCCAAAACACCAGTGAGACTGCTGTGCTCTAGCAGAGCTGTGTGACCCCTTGCAACCGAAATTTTGAACACTACAGTACATTATGGACTCAAAATTAAAGGTTCGCAGTTTTTACTGTAAAACTAACAAGACCACAGACACCAGAAATATTTTTGTAATGTTACTGTGTGTTGCAGGGGAAAATCCAAATGGGTGTGGGGAAACTAAACTGCAAGCTATAAGTTTGTGGTTGTGTGGCTTGCTTACCAGTCCTAATCTTTGCTGTGATTTGAAATAATGCAATAATGACACTAAGCCTTGATGAGATTTCGCTCATTGAGTGTGAGCAAGTCAAGAGGAGACCTATGAATAGGAGCCATACTACAAACCAGTTTTCTCATGATCTGAGTAAGATACACATCTGCAGCTTTCTTTTGTTTTTCAAGTTCTTTTATCTGACTGTAAAAATTAACACAGAATATTTCATTACTTATCTTCCATCTATAAATGCCCACTGCAGGTAGCCGAAACTATTTTCTTGGGAATTTGCAACAATCATTAAAATCTCCCCAACAAATTCCTGAAACACCGTCAAACATAAACAAATACTAAAATAACTTGGTAAATACTAAAACAAACAACTCTGAGTCTCACGGTCATTGCATACTATGCTAGGTACAGAGCTAAACAAACAAAAATGTGTGAAAATTGCTATCCAATGATTTTATAAATTTTAAATAGGTTTATACACTCATGATGTGCCACAGTGGAGGGTAAGATGTCTAGTATGGGAAAGGTGTAGAAATCAAAGGAATTGTGGAATATTGATTGGTAATGCAGGTATCAAGAATTGGGCTTTTTGGTTCATAGGAATCTAGCAAAGAGATGATATTTTGGGTTCTACATGTAAAGAAAAGAGTACTTAAATAATTTAATTATTGAACTACAATAAATATTATAGTTCAATCAGCAAAATGAATGGTTTGATATAGACCAAGGGTTGGTTCCATCGCCCTGGCCAGCATCACACCTCCATGCACCCAAAAATTATTTATCATATGTATACACAGAACTAATGTTTTGAATACCTTATTCCACTAGGAACATTTTCTTTTTCTTGCTCCAGGCTCTCAATTTTCATTTGAAGAGAGCAACCAATCTCCTTATGCTGATTAAGAATCTCTTCCTCTCTGCAAATCAATGATCATGTAATCAATCAGCAAGTCCCAAAATAAGGGGGTGCACTGTTTGGCTGAGTAGCCAAGTCTCAAGACTAGCAATCCAGACATAAATGGTTCAAGTAGGTAATTTTTCTTCCTGGTTGTGTCTTGCCAGTTGCAGTTTTCCTGTAACCAGGTTATTTTTTCTATGCATCAGGGACGCAGGACACAGGACGCAGATGTAACAAGATGACTGGTTCAAGGTTTTCTGAGTTTGACAGTAACTTTAGATAAAAGATGAATACCTCTTAAGTTCATCCTCTACTTCTTTGTGTTGCTTTCTAATCACTTCTAATGTCTCTTCCAACTGTGTTATACTTGTAAGCAACTAATATAAAGCAAAACAGTTGTATAGAACAATTTTGAAGTTTGGTGCTACAGAATATTGATGGCCTCCACTCTAACCCCACACTTAAGTCGCACTAAAATTTCCAATGCTCAGAGTCTTTAGAAAAAAAATCAAACAACAACAACAACAAAAAAACAAAACAATAACATAATAACAATGGCAACAGCAAAAAAAAACCAAAACAATATTCTATTATGTACTCTGAAGTCAGTGGGGTTTATACACTGTACCTCACCCCTTAGACATGTTCCAGTGTACTCTGGATTTGCTGATGTAACTATGAGAAACAAAAGAGAAAAATGCTGAGGAATGAGGAATTAGAATAACAGAAGAACTGTGAAATCAATTCAGAATGCTAGTCAAAAAGTTTGGGGGGGGGGGGGGGGGGGCTGGTTGAAATGACATCTGGGCTAGTAAATGCTAGCTTCAGCTTGCCCAAATGGCAGGCTGTAAAAATGATTTTCTTTGCACCCTGCATATGAGGGTACAGTTAATTTATCAATTTATTAACTGTATACATGTAAGTTATTATAAACTTAAATTATAAATGTTAATTATTATTATTATTATTATTATTATTATTAATTTCATGCAAATGCTCACCTTGAAGGCCCTGATTTTCCAAAGCTATGAGTTCCGTCTGAAGTTTCTTTTCTTTTACCTTAAGCACTTTTTCAAGTACCTATGGATATTTATGCCAAACTGTTTAATATAGCCATGAATAAGTCTGTTCATCACATTTAGATTAATTAACAATAATTATTATTAAAAGATCATAACAAGGAACTTTATGGAGACCTGCATCCAATTTTAACAAGTCTCCAGATAAGTCAGCTGCAGTTTAGTGGCCACTGATGGAGAAGCAAGAATGATAATCATTGTTTCCAAACTACTTCTTTAGAAACCAAAACATAACACGCACTCAAGGGCACACCCAGCAACAATATTTATTGACTAACTAGTGAGAGATACATGTATCGGTCTTACCAAGCAGGATATCTCTACCTGTCATGGCAGAAGACAGGAATGGGACAGACTTGTTAAAGTAGTGTGGGTGCACCCAAATTAGAAAGATAGATAGTTTAGATTATTTAAAATACACATAATCCGATTAGGTTTAAGAAAGAACTATGAACAGGCTCACCTTCGAACCATCCAAACCGCCTTCATCCACTTTAGATGAGCCCGCCCTCGTTCTTGCTTCTAGCCGGGCATGAGTCTTCAAGTAAAACAAATAAAGTCTAAAAATTAATAATGAACCCTCTATTAAGCCCCACTGGGGGCTTATTTATTTCAAGCAAGGGGGTGGGGGGTTTAATAACGGGTGTATTTATTTATGGTCAACTTGCCTGGACACAGCCATACAGTAGACCTCATATTATAATTTGCCTTACAAAACAATAGCATGGCTTAATTGCAATTCAAGTGGTTATCAATTTCACTGAAAACATGCAAACTTTGCTCCAAAGTTTGCATCTGGTCCAACAAACCACATAAAAATGGTGAGAAAAAAATATCCCGGGAGAAAAAAATCTATTTTTCAAATAGATTGATAGGTAACAATCGTGATCTCACATTGTTCAACTCCTGCCAAAGGGTTTCACATTCATTCCGTAGTTGCAATTCAGCGGAGATGTGTCCCTCAGATAAATGAGCAGTTTCTTGTCTCTCGCCAGTGACATCTTGGTCTTCCAGTGAAGTGCTGACATTAAACAGCAAGGAGCGCTGCACAACATCAACGTTCTAGAAGCAATGGGAAATCATATTATAGAGCAACAATCACAACTGCTGGTACCTCTCTACATTATTTTTAAGCAAAATAATTATTTTATTGTCTGCAAAGTAACCAGTAGAATCATCACAGTCATCAAGTTCAAGTTTCCAGTTATGTGCGAACTGTAAACATGGCATAATGAACAGCTGCATGTAGGAGGTTCTTTTGGTTCTTTGTTCCTTTTGTTTCCTATGAAGTTAGCCAAGGGTCAAGCTCATAGTAGCCAGCTGGGGATAGCTTTGCACATGCATCAAGCTTTTTTGTACATTTCTTAGCCATCACTCACGACAAGAACATGACAACAACTTTTTTTTCTTTTCCTGCATGAACTTTGATACAGTCCTTTAGAATTCAACCTCCAAAAATTTGCCAGCATTTGACAAGTTAAACGAGATGGAATAAGCGCGATATAAGTTTGAGGCAGCGCGAATTTACTTTTTAAGTGATGTTTTCTCAGCCATCGTGGACTGAAGTCACTCTGACAAGCAAAAATATTTCAGGCACATATGGCACTGAAAAGACAAAAGACTAAAAAAAAGAGCAAAACAAGGCCAGAAACAGAGAACAAAGCAAAATATTTCATATTAATTTCAACATTAAACGGTAAAAATTTCCAAACAGCTCTAGCCATACAGTGATAAATAGGCAGGAAGATGTGATATTAGAAACTGTGTTTATTGAAGGTTTGACCAAAAAGTTTTTTTTTTCCCTGGATATCAAACAACAAGTTATTTTGGTGTGAGGCCAGAAAACACTCTTGATACTGTCAATTTTTATCTGTAGCTCAATCAATGTGGCATGTACTTTGAGCTGTGGAAAGGCACCTGTTTACCAACAACCTGATATTGCTTCTGATCAGGTATTAATTACTGGCCTCAAGCTGTGAGCAGCTTGTCCAAAATTTAGCTAGAGATAGTTGTAGCATTCTTAATAGGTAACAAACATAGATTTCCTTGTGGCAAATCATGGCAAAAAGACAACAGGCGAAGGGATGATCCCACCAGCCATGGGGCTAGCCTCCAGAGCAGATGTTCATTTAAAGCCTGAATGTGTGGGAGGCTACCACTGGGGCTACCTGACAGCACTCTTGCCATGCTTTGATCAAGGATCTAATTTCAGACTTTGGCAGCTTCACTAAAAATGTAGACTTTAATATTATTTACCTTGGCTTTTACAAGAAAATTGCCATTTTAAGTTAAAATTTAATTTGTAAAAATACTAGAAAGTAAATACATGAAAAAGTATTGAAGGGCTTTCACTCGAATAGTCATCACACCATATAATATATTTTTGAAATATAAAAAGTTAGACCACTCACTACATGGGGGAAATTAGGACTATCATTGCTTCTTTTCTTTATGTGCATAAGTAGAACTCAAATGTCAGTCTACTGATTGTCACATGATAGCAGTCTTTTCACCACACACAGTGCAGGCATAAAGATACATGCACGATTAATCGACTAACAATATGAATTACAGCTCATGTACATGTAGTTAAAAATTAAATAAACATGAAGTTGCCATCATATGAACAAAGTAAATATGGAGACTCAAATGGCGGAGTTTCTTGTGTTAGGTAAATGGCTGCATGTACAATGTAATGAACTGCAGACATTGGCCACCCTGGAAGTGATAATTCAATTACGTACACACTGTCCATCAAACCTTTCACTCCCAGTTGTAGCATAAAGAAAAAAATCACCAATAAAAAATTCAAATTTCTTTTTTCTAACTTACTACATGTATGTTCTACTATTTTAACAGCTTTTAAATGAATGGTAACACCATTAAGATTTTGTCCGCAGGTTCAAAAAAGTAAATGACTTAATAATAAAAATTATGTAATCTTGCCATAAAGTGGTCTGAGAGTGAAGTGGCCATGGGATTTACTAAATTGGGTTATTACTCACAACATGGCAAAAACACTTTAAGCACATTAGCATGAGGTAGTAGAATGACCTGCCAGGATGGTCTCAACCACAAGACTCACAAAAAGGTCTCCATTAGTGGTTGTTAGCTCTGGAATCTAAGGTAAGGCTATGTAGTTGTGTAAAGGCATAACGTACAGGAGAGTCTGCCAGCCATTGGCAAGCAGAATGATCCACTCCGCTTACCGTCTAACACATTTTTATACATATAGATGGCAACTGTCATTCAATGGGCTGGCAAGCAAAACTTGTTCACCGTGAAAACTCTGGGGTAACTCCTTTAGTGCTCTTATAGGCTGATGAACTGATGCAAAATCTTACTGCTTAATTTGAAAAAGCTGATTGTCTTGGTACGTCATGTATTACGATGTAATGATCTTATCATTGTGAATACTGACTCACCAGATGATCCGATGAATCCATGTACAGTTTTCTAATAACAGACTGAAGACCTTTAAAGAGAAATAAAGAGAGGGAAAAAAGGAAATAGAAAGTTGGGAGGAAAATGTACAGAAAAATTTCTTCAGATTTTCTTACTTTACTTCAAGCTATGTTTCAGACCATTCAGGACTTTTATGGGTTTTGTTGAAGCTTAATTTGGGGTAACGTATCAATAATAATAATACTAATATTTAATTATTATTCATGATTATTTGGCCTCCTTTGTTATGTACCTTTTACATAAATCTCCTCTGAGGACTACAAACCTGTCCCAACATGCAACGTTTAGAGTCAAAACTACTGTCACTCTATATCAACCGTTTAATAACTTAAAGTGACCAACACTTCATTTCTCCTTATTGAAACACTGCTCAGTCAAACAAACAGGTTGCAAGAAAAAAAGTAAGGGACAAACAGGTGAATTAAGTCTTCTCTGTGATACAAATTCTCTACATCATATATAAAGAATACTGCGCATAATGTGCAAGATGATATCAGGAGTTTGAAGGGTTGGACGACTGTCATTGACTAAAATGTATGTATGACGCTTTTTATGACAAACAACCACTGTTTGGGTGTAATATTTTCTCTTAACAGACAATTGTTATCCACGAAAGATTACAATAGATTGGTCGTCAGTTGGAACAATGCATCAGATATGTCTTTAGCCAAGAACACATAATCACGCAATAATGTATTACAAAAAGAAACTTCAGTTTCTATTAGAGATTCTTTTTGTCCATTTCAATTTAAAGGCAACAACGTGCAACAAAGAGAAGAACAGAAAAATCGAACACACAGCAAATTTGGGAACAGGAAATTGCTTGCCTCGTATATTTTGCATCAGGTAAAATACCTGTGAAGAATAGATCGTTCCTCGAAAGGTGGCTTTGTCAAAAGAAAACCCAATTTGCGACTTCAAGTGTTTACAAATTGTACGGCGCCATGTTGTTTAAAATGGCGCGAAAGTGTCATAATATCGAACGACAGCTTTATTTAGCCGCAAATCGATTTACTCTATATCAGAAGTCATCCTGAAGCTTAAAATACAATAACTTACCTTTCTTTTTCAACGTAAGAGCTTTAATCACGGAATAGGAGAGATATTAAGCGATCGCTTCACTTCAACGATCATTCATTGGGACCTCATTAGTCCGAGTTCGACTGTTTGTTGACAAGTCTGGGCATATTCTTTCCGCGCGCAATCACACCATGTCACGTGATCAATATTTGACTGACAACACTCCATGAATGAACCAATTTTGAGAACATATTGTCAACAACAGCCAATCAAAACTCATATACGGTTGTTGATATAGCAACTCGCGTAAAAAAATTTGAAAGGACAATGGCGTCTCTTTACAGTCCGTAGTAAGAATTTTCACTGATCACGGCTGGCGGTCGCAAAAAGGGCAATTTTCTCGCATTTTGGAGCTGAAACAGATCGAAAAGTCTCAATTTTGCACTCATTTTGCCTCGTTCCTGCGATCGCACTTCTGAGTGACACCTTTGCAAAGACGCTCGAGGTAAGTGTCAAAATTTTCATTCAATTATGCTTGGCGAAATTTTGAAGGGTAGATCTGACCGAAACGGTGCAATACTGCAATAAGTTGTCCTCGAAAGCAGCATCTTCGGTGTGCATCTACTGTGTTTTAAAATTAAATCTTTTTAAAGATGTTTATAGAGTGTTCGATCGTTCCGATGTAGAAAGACCATGCAGGCCTGTGCCAGCTAAAAGTACAGTCGTGGTTGTAATGAAAAGTAACAATAGTACAATAGTTCAAGTTCATAAACAACGTAACCGGCCGGTTGTTGCTTGTTTGAAGATTCGTGTTCTTGAATTTAATGGCACTTATTTGTTTGTTTCTTTGCCTTGCAATTTTTTCGAAAGGCAAAATGAACCATCGGGGATTCCCCCAGGATGCAAGGGACTAGAATATTCCCCTTTGATTTTTTGAGGTCACTGCCGTTCAGTTGCTTTTGTCAACTCGATGATGTACGCACTTTTCGAAGTTTTCTATTTGTTGCATCGCCTGGAAATTGCAACAGCTTTTCTTGCTAAAAAGACACTGAATTGACTAAATTAGGCCGCATTTGGGGGCGTTTTTGGAGCATTGATTTCTTGCAGAGGCCTGCAGCTAATCGATCCGCGATAAAAAATTGATGACTCAATGACATTCCTTTACACAATACTAAACCGCAACGAAAATCTGTCTTAGCAAGTCGTTCTCTTGCTTCAATATCATATGATTTGCTTAACTTGCTCAGGGCCAGAGACATTCCGTCACATAGAGTTAGAGAACGGTAAAGCATTTTTGTTATGCACTTTATTCGCGTTTAACAACATTCCATGGCGATGGCGAGAAAAAGGCTCCGCGTTTATAACAGAATTGCTGTACTATGTGTCCTCTCGGACCATATTGTGATGCTAATGCATGTAGGCACATCAGGTGAGCTCTTCCATTGTGTATTGTTGTGGTGTTAAAAACAATCGGTTCTTTCATAGTTTGATAATGGGGCGGAAAATAACAATTTCATTCAAAATATACTCTCGTCACAAACTTGCTCACCTTTTAATCTTATGCATCATGGGATGACTTTAGCGGGGATGGAAAAATGACTGTGGATTTTTTAAATAGGTGCTAAATTTCAACGCCTTTATCGGGAGCCAGAAAAGCAAGGAATCTTCAGATTGACCCAACAAGAAATAGGCGATCTTTGATGTATGATTGTATGAGATGGTTCAAAAACCTAAAACAAATCACCAATGGTTCAAGAGCCTCTCTTTTTAACGGTCACGAGACGCGCTTAGCCACTCGACACAGAGACTCTCGCGTGCAAAGGCCGTATAATGTTAAATTCTTTTAAACTGAAGGAATAATTTTAAGAAAACATTCAACAAAGGTTTGTTTTAAATCGAGCCAAATCAAAGCATGTTACATAACCGTGGTTAAGGTAACAATTCAACTAAATAGTCGCCAACACGGATTTCGATCCTGGACCCATCGCGGGATGGAATGTAAAATTTAACCTTTGCCCATTTTAATACGTGACACTATGCCATTTTAGAAGAAGTAATTTTATAGGAAGAGAATATATGTTCAGACCAATTGATTTCGATAATGGCGATAAGAAAGTTATAGCAACGGTTTACTTCCTTTGAGTGAATTGGTAGCAGAAAGTAACGTTTGTAGCTAATAGAAGTGTATAAATGACTACACTTCCAGTCCGAAGTGTTCCGAATTCAGTGAATAAGACTCTAACGGATTTTTCTATTACAAATGTAGCGGGAACTAAGATGTACTTCCAATCTTTTTCAGGACCTCAGTTCCCAGGTCCTAGTTAGCCTTGTAATGTTATGATAAGCATCGGGTCAGCATTTCTTTCTCCCTGTTTTAAAGTTGGCCCCTCCGGCAAGGCACGCCAGTACAGTAATCGGTTGAGAACGGTTGAAACTTTCGGCTTGCTTTGGCAAATTTGTAATAGCGGTATGTTCCTGAGCTTGTGATTGTCATAATTTCATGGAAATCATGCTTTGAATGAACATTCGGGTTTCTTTACTGACGTGTTCTCCTCTTTTACGCCTAGTGTAAAATAATAATAATAATAAAATATTTCCTTTTTCAGGCAACAAAAATCATTTTTCGCGTGCTCGCTTGACCCCCCGAAAATTGCAAAGAAGGTTATACTGCTACAATATTTACAGGCAGCTATCCGTTTGATCCTTGCGTATGTTATAAAAAAAATTGCCTTTTTTAGATCACTTGATCTTGAGTGCTTAATTTCCGTCACATAACTGATTGTTTGAGCCGCCGTTTACTTTGCCAGCTCTTTTCTACTCAGTGTAATTTACAAAAAAAATCGATCCGAAAGAATTTTCTTGGCTTTTAAAAATATAGATATTTTTTTAGTTTCGAGAGAACAAACCTTAATATCTTCTAGCTTCTTCTGAATGCTAATAGAGGGATTGAAAACGCTTACTGGGTAATTAGGACGGTCTGCACTCTAAGACTATTATAGACTTACGAATTTAGATGGCCAAATTAGAAACCAGTGGGGTATTGTATTTATTCACAGAGGAAGCAGTTCCCAGGTCGGAACCAACACAAAACTTTTGAATTTTCGGAGCAAACTGAATAGCGGTAAAGCCGCTGGCGCTGTACTGATCATTCATGAGTCTTGAATTAAGTCCTGGACTTTTTATGCCAATCTTTTCAAGCAGACGGACAGTATATTCCACTGGTGTTTGCTTCAGAAGTAGGTCGGTTTATAATTAAGGGCGATTTTTATAATTCAGATTCATAAACATGTTGTGTTGCAGTTGTCATGATCGATCCTGACGTGCTTCGAAGCAAGTATAATGAGTTATAAAGCGGTCTTTGACTTAACGGGCACCATCAAGGTGCAAAATTAGTAGAAACAAGCAAGCATGGGCTTCAAGAAGTTCTGTCTCAGAAACTGGGGATAGCGAAATTTGAATACATTTTCTACCGAAGCCACCAAGTCACATAGAGCTGCTCTCTGATTTATATTGTTCATTTTATTTCATCTCAATTTTAAGGCAATATACGAGTCGTCTATACGGTGTTTATGCATGAAGTATACATTCAAATCTAAGACAATTGCCGCCTTTCTAGTATCTAAGTTTCTTCTTCTGTGTTCCGGCCAATATATAACCAATGCTTCTTTCTGCTTTTTTGTCAATTTGCTTTTGTTTTGGAGCAGTCAAATTATTATATATATAGATATAAGATATAATAAACCGACGTAGAATTTTTTTCATGGCTCGCAGGTCTGGGACCTATCTTCATACACTCAGTTCAGTTTGTTGGGTCGAACTAAAGTGTGACCATATAACTGAGAATAACTCGAAAGAGAGAATTAGAGAGAATAACTCCTTTTTTTGTGTTTGCTCACTAACAGAAAAAATATAATAATTTGAACAAAAATAAATTTAAGAGGAACTTAACCAATAGTTTTAAATAGACGTTGACTTGTAGCTTGAACGTCGACTGTAACAAAGAAGACGACGTCACTTTGAAATTAGTGTCCTTCGTGGATTAAATTGGTCTTCTAAAGAATATTTGTTAAAGTATTGATATTTATTTATTTTGTTTTAAATACAGTTTAACAAAATACATCTGGTCCTGGAATTAAATTTTTGGGATTCACACTGTGTGCACCTATAACCAAACTAGGACTGACTTTCTGCTCTAGTCAAGAAAACCTACTCAGTATTTTTTACCATAACTTCTCAGGGCGTTAAATTTAAGTTGATACAAAGGATGGAAGATTTAGAATTTGCTAGCTACGTCGAAGATCTCAGCTGAAAGACAATGGGTCGGTTATTATTTAAACGAAATCTAATTCAGACCGCGGACAATCTTAGACAAGTCCATAGTCAGATAGTGGGTTATTTCACAAAAAAAGACAAATACTTTTCCAGTGTACACTATATGCTTTCATGAAATTGTTCACGATAAACGGTGTTTACATAACAGCGATTGGCAAACTGAAAATGGTTTTGTTAAACACGGGCTAAACTCCGCTTGAATAACTTGCCCAATATGTTTATAAAACATTACCGTTTCAAAGAAACGCGTTCATTTTGAAACAACGTGAAAGCTCGACTACCTTCAGGAAACAGACGGAAACAAGTAAACAGTTTAGCAAAAAACACAAACAAACAAAAAAATAACACGAACAAAAAAGAAAAATATCTCACTCATATCACCTGATAAATCAAGTGAACAAAAACTGAACATGCACAAGCATAAAAGAATGTTTTTTTGGTGTGTTTGTTCGTTTGTTTTTTGTTCTTTCAGATCAGAGTTATCTTGACCATACAATTAGCGAGGTAAATATAGGTTCTGCTTTAATTGGAATTATTGACCTTGTCCATCCCTTTTTTTTTTTCGTTTTTTTTTTGTTTTTTTTTTGCTGGCCGGCCGGCCGGCCGGCGATCTTGAAATTTTCATCTGTTCGAGCTCGAATTCCTCGGAAACAAAATGTTGAGAGTAAGACACCGTGTGATTTGTTTTTCCTTTCTCATTTAACCTGTTAACTTTTACTTCGCACAAATTAAACAAAAAATAACCACTTAATTGGCCAATTTTTGTTTTAAAGATGTCTGAAAACGTTATACCTTCCTGTTTGTTTTAACGACCGAGTCAAAATATTATTTTTTGCCGATATTACTGCTGGAAGTTTGTGTGTCCGCACAGGTTCTTCTATGGCACTTATAACCCGCGGTGAAATAAAGTTCGTCAAACAAAACAAACCTTTAT
Source organism: Porites cylindrica (assembly GCA_964035525.1). Taxonomy (NCBI): domain Eukaryota; kingdom Metazoa; phylum Cnidaria; class Anthozoa; order Scleractinia; family Poritidae; genus Porites; species Porites cylindrica. Next base: position 5,769,391 of record OZ037786.1, on the reverse strand, counting down.
CAAATGCTTTTTTATGCCAGTTAGGGACTAAAAAAACAACAGAAAATAGAGAGATCAGAATCTTTCTTGTTTTAAGATTTTATTATCTTTCAAACTTGGCTGTAAGATTCCGCGCTAATAAAGCATTGCATGTTTTATTTTTCTTCCGTTTTGATTGGCAGGAAAATCGCTGTGATCAGCTTAATTTTGATCGCAGTCACAACCATCACGTCGCGATATTTTAAAATCAGTAGTTGCCTATTGTAAAACAATGGATTAATAAGTGAATTGCCGGAATTGTTGCTCAGGAGATATGTAAGTTTTTCAAGATCAAAAATCTCCGCAGCACAGATACAGTTACTATAATAATTACTGGCTGACTCCTTTTTTATTATTAACAACATTTGAAATACTAAAGAGCTTTCTTAAACGCGTATCCAACACGTTTTAACTTGCAATATTTAAGTCAGGAACGAGACACAACAAGAGCTTAAAACTCATTGAACGAGTTCCTCTAAAAGCTATAAGAATGTATCGATGATCAGTGATTAGTTCTTTTAACGCGCTTGCGTTTTTTTTTTCGGCAAAATTTTCCACCTGAGAACTTTTGAACTACTCATATGTCCCATGCCAGGTGCCATCCCTTATAGCTGAGTCAAAGAATTTTGTCCTTCGATCAATAGCTCTAAGTGTGCACGCTTTTTGATGTAACTGAACTTGTCAACACATAACTTTTTAAAAGTACAAATCCGGATACTTGTCTGAGTATTTTTCTCCTCAGGAAAAAGATTAATCTTCATAAAAGCCTTTCATGCCATTTTTTGTTGTTGTTGTCAACTAATTTTTTTAAAAATCTTCAGAATGGAAGGAGAATTTGGTTCAAAACTGCTGTTTAATCGAAAGTATTTTAGAATCCTTAATTTTTAATTGTATTGACTGGCGCGTGTCGATGGGAAGTCTATTTTCGGAACAATAGCGTTCGTTGCATAAAGATAATTCTATAGTTATCCTATAATGGCTGGAGCGGACAGGCCCGTGCAAGGACCTGGATATTGCTGAATTTAACAATGCGTTTAATTTCTGAATGTTGATATCTTTTGAATCTCGTCTCCCGTTTAACAGGGAAAAACAACGTGGAGAAATTCGAAAAGGAAGCAGCACAAAATATGAGGTTAGGAAGATTTAAAACGTTTAACGTTTAATTCCTGGAGGTCTGAATGATTTTTTGCAGTGTAATCATTTCAGCCGGCCCGTCGTCATTTCCCGTGTCTCTCTGAATTTTGCATGTGATTACTTTACAGACCCACAAAAATCTTTAAGTTTTATTTTGTCAAAATCATTCACTTCGATATATCAATCTGCGCGATCGTGCATACGCAAGTAAACGCCTGCGGGAAATAAAATGGGGACGACCTCTTGTGTTATGGGGCGATAGATTTCATATTTATTTGTCAGAATTTACACGTTTTCTTCGGCCACGATTAATTGTTTATTATTCTTTATCATAATCCTTTACCAGTTAAGTCGTTCAAACGCGCAAACCGTTGCCGGCGAACGATCATTAGGCAAAGCGGAAAAGCGGTGCTGGCGAAACTAAAACTACAAACGTTAGCACAATTTTAAGACCTCAAATATGAAAAGAATTTAATGAACTGGTAGAGCCTCTTCTGAATATAGCACGTCTTACATGGACTTCTGGACAGTCAATTATTTTTCAAAGCAACACTGCATCGAGTGATCAGTAAGATTTCTTTTGGAGGGTAAGAGAGTAAAGTTTAATTTCACTTTCTTGAAGAGACGGCCATAATGATATCGACGACACTACTTTTTAGTCTGTCTGTGCAGGATATGTTACACTAATATTTGTTAATCTAAGAATGTCAGTATCTGAACGTTTAAGATAATTGTCTCTTTCCTTTCACAGTTGCTTAAGTTGAAATTTGCTTGTTCTAGGGAATTATATATAGGTTGTCAGTCATTACGCTTGGCTGGACCGTCTTTCGTGATTATACCTCATTCAATTAGCTGAGTATATGTGTCTGACGATCGGTGGGTCCACTTTCATTTTTACTGCCGGACCAACACTCAGGTCTTTAAATAATGAGGAGAAACTCTGACAATTGTGTCATTTTCTAGCCTGAGAGCAAGCTCTCCTATTTGGGCGAGCGAAGCGAGTCTCGCGAGGCTCGCCCAAATAGGAGAGCTTGCTCCAGCCTAGTCATTTTCTGGAATAAAGTCGAAAAACCGTCGGCCCCGTATCAAGTTACGGTTTCGCTTTATCCGACTCTTCGAGACGCAGGAATTCAAGGGAAGTAACAATTCTCTTTTAGTGACCATCTCTTCTGTCCACCTCACTTATAGACCCATTACCTCATTAACGTCAACTCTAAACTGCACCACAAGCAGTCTTGCACGCAAAGGCCCCCCAGGGTGCTGTGAGTCATCCATTAAATATCGCCCTTTGCAAGGGTATCCGGATCAGATGCAGGATTTTGGAATCCAGGAAAATTTTGCTTTTAAAATCCGGAGCCTGGGTTTGGAAACCCAGAATTCAGGTCAAAAAACCCGGAATCCCTTTTGAGGATGAAATCTGGAATCCAATTTCCACTGACCAAGAATCCTGAATTTAGTACTGGAATGAGGAATCCAGAATCCGTGGCGTGGAATCCAAAATCCAAGCCTGTCTTGGATTACGTTACATGGAGCGATAAAAGGCTTCAGGGAAGTGGATCATAAAACATATTCAAACTGTACATTTATTTTGGTTCTGACAAGATTAATAAGCCGAGGAAGCAAATCCGCTACAAAAAGAGTTGTTTCTAAGCGTTTAATGACAGTTTACGCTGCAAGAACTCTTTCAATTCATTCCAGAATTATAACCGGTTGATCATTTCCTTCGGAGCCTGTTTACAGCTGAGTGGCCGATGGCGACTATAGACAGGGTATTTCGATCTTGTAAACAATGTTTAAGATTTCTTGACAGACGGGTGTGGTTTTAAATGGCCTTAAAACATGGACTTTTCGGTGAGTTTTTGGCAAAAATCTCCATGGTCCAGTTTTGTATGGAAGGGTTTCAGTGATTATTGATCCTTTTTGAACTAATAGACTCCGGGTGAAATTTGCTACTATGACTTTAATGGTAAAAATTATATACAAAGTTTCCTTATTTCCAATTTCCATTATCTTCTTGAAATCCTTCCTTCTTTTTTTATTTCATTGTTTCACTTTTAAGCTCGTAGAAATAAATCGATGTTTCTAAGATGACTGATGATGAGTTTCCATTTGTAAATCTCGTGGAAAGAGCAAATCTAATTTCTGAAAAAGCTTACCTGAAGGGCCATGCAAGGCATTGGCAAAATCTGATTGCTATAACGAAGCGAGTTTCGTCATCACAGTATCAAGGCTGTTTTTCAGTATATTTTAATATTACTGGGGCGAGAATACTTCTCCGCGTTATGAAACAAGACTTCATCAAATAGCGATTTGTTGTACTATCGAGGTTTTTCTAAAGAAGTCTTTTATCTTTTGTACGGATTCAATTAATTCAACCCTTAATTTCTGACTTAAAATGAGCACTTCATTGCCTGCCTTATTTGTGCGATATACAATTTACAGTCCGCGGAATTACAGTCTGTGGAAGACTCGTAATGAATACTCTCAAACAGTTTTTCTTACGGCCGCCTTCACAAAACCCCATTTTTCTTATCTCCCATACAAACTCTGTATTTTTACATTCCCGTAAGCGGCCAGCTCCATTCACGAACACCTTTTTCGCGTCCCGCGTGCGATTTACCTGGACACTATTGGGTCTCGCTTTAGACTGAAAGGTTGACTTATTTAGATCTTAGTTTTCACAAACTTAAACTACTCACGGTGATCTTCAAATCTCGCCCTTCCCATAATGAAAAAAAAAAAACGAAAAAATTACCCTCGTCTTCTATGTCATTCCTTTGCAAATGGAGCACTGCCACATTGATTAACCTCTTTTCTTCGGTAATTAATGACAATTCCGTCGGGAAACTCTCAGAGGTCCCGCTTAAATCTTCAAGTACAAAGTCATCCTTCTCTCGTGAGTTTTTTTTGTCCACTGAAAAAGCATATTCTCCCTTCCCATGTTTGAACAATTTGAAGTTAATTCTATTTGCAAAAGCGCTTCAACTCCCCGGTTCAATCTGTGTTCATCAATCACTTCAAAACTAACCGCTCCCTTTTTATTGGCACGGTTAGTTTTAGATCCTCGAGCCGAAGTAATAGGAAAAAAATTCCTCGGTGTGTGGGCATTTTGAGTCTGACGCCATTTGACTAAAAAAGTGCCTCATTTTCAATGGCAACAGGAACATTTGCTCTTGAGGGATCATAGTTGTGATTTTCTAAGTAAGATTTCCTTAATTGTTTGTGTTTTTTGTTTGTTTGTTTGTTTTTTTCCATTTTTCTGAGATTTTAGTTCCTTCTTTTATAATTAAATTAACTTTTTCCTGTTTTTATCATTATCATTTTTGTTTGTTTTGACTATGCTTACTGGATACATTTGCCGATGTCTGATCATTTTCCATGTGAAAATCTCGTGGCAAGAAACAACACCCTTCTGGTGTTCCTATCCCTCGATCGGTTGCTTTGTTTTGTTTTGTTTTTTTTTTTAGCTGAAGGATGAAAATAAGAAAATAAAATTCATCTAGGATATTATAGCGATTATCATTTCATCGGAGTCGGCCTTCATAATTCTTAACCAATGGAGCAATTTGTGGCTTTTAACAAATGTATGCATCACTCGGTCGTGTGATTGTTATTCTCAAACTTACAGTTTGTTTTTATAGAGCGTTATTCATTAGCCGTTTCTAATAAATTATTGACTCACACCTTCTGAATAAGGCTAAATCTATCTCGTGGGCAAACATTGCTATTTCATCACATCTGAAATAAGCAACGTTTCGGTGGAGTATTGAAGAGTTTGCATGTTTGCCTTCATATTTAAGCAACCATGAGTAAAGATAAGACCGCACAGACTTGGATTTAATCGAGGCATTTTAAAGGTAGCCTTTAGCTGCTCTTTAATGGCTTTGGAGTTATTTTTATGACCGAAAATGATAAGACGACAAAAGATGGTCGCATGAAAGCATTTTGAGTTTATCTTTGTGCCTGCATTTGAGCACAGATGCATTTTAGGAGGAGCGCAATACAATTCAGTCTGGAAATTCAGAGAAGTCTCTCAATCGAACTTTTCAGTGAAATAGCAAACGTTATAGTATTTAAAGAACACTCCACTTCCCCACTCCCCCATCTGATGGCAGGCATTTGTCCCTAGCTGTGATATGATTTTTTCTTGTGTTGCAAGACCTAGGTTCAAAATGGCAGTTTCGGAATGAGTAGTTGTCTGGAAAGGAAAGGTGGATCAGTTCAGTACATCAATTCAGTAAAACCATATTATAGTGCTGTATTTGAAAACAGAAATTGGTGTGCCTTTTTACACTTCTTGGAATTGAACGGTTAAATCTGGAAATTTAAAGAGAATTTTATCGTTTATGTACGCTTCGAGCTCGACAGACTCTAACTGCTTTCATGGGCGCACTTCACCGTTTTAAAATGAATTAAGTCAAAGAGTGTTTTCCTCCGTCAAGCCTGTCAAAATAAGCTGCACTCTTTGTTTTAGTTCTCTGAGGTGTAAACAAATTTTTGGAGAATTATAATTCCATTATTGTACTTGGGAACCAAGTCGATTTTTTGAGTGCATGGTCCATTATTTTTTCATGTGCAAATCGCGTGTGAAGAAAACAGAATTGGAAAGTCCTCACCCCAAATCTGCTTTGGTATGAGTGATTGAGAAGCTTAAAGCCTCACAATTTGTTATAACACAAAGTAAAGGGTGCTCCTTTTTTGTACGGTCGAGGGTTACACCTCAGTCTTTATTTATTTATTTTTATCCGAATAACTTCATTGCTTGCCTAATTTTAATATTCGTTCTTCCTCTCTCTTCCTTGGTTACTTGCGATCTCACTTCTCTGCATTATAATGTGTTGGAAGTTAAAGCAATTGTGTCACAGTTATTAAGCCACGCTTAGTCAATATTCTCAGCTGCAAATGTGACTTTTTGTCCCAGATGAAGCAGAGCAAAAATGCTGAGAGAATTCTTTGACATTCCCTTGAAGCTTTGGGGAGCTTACTGACGTCTGTCATACTACCTTATGTAAATATCCTGTTTTCTATCATAGCCACTCTTGGTTTTGTCCTTTTGAAGCAATAAGTAATATTCTGAGCGAGAAAATGCATTGCCCCTGCTGATTGTCATATCATTCTTTCATGAAGGGCCGTCCATGAAAATGACTAAGCAATATGTATGATCAACAGTTTATTCTATGACTGCAACTTTTGGCTGTTCCCTGGGCTTTATAGCAGAGTTCATTATTCTAAGGCTGAAATAATAGGAAAAAATGTTCGTTAATGTGCATTTTAAACTTACACCATGTTCTTTATCATTTGGCAAACCGACCCAAAAATAAAATGGTCTGAAAAAAAAAAAAAAAATGGCAGTTCCACGAGACTGAAGGGATGATGTTTTGAATGGAGGCTGATCATGACCTTCAAAGGGGTCCAGCTAGTTGATCACTTCATCGCCCTGGAGAGATCTAAGCAAATCCTATCTGTATTAAGATTTATAAAACTTAGAATATGCTCTGTAGGTAGTTGGAGTGTAGCCCTAAAAAGGAATGTTTGTCAGTTCCACCTAACTAGTCACTTGGAGTTGGAAGTATATAGTCGGGTCGATGGGTGTTTTCCCTGTGACATTAGCCAGCCATAGACCATTTGTGGGAAACTTCCCAAGCAAAAGAAGAAAGAAGTTTATTTTCTAATAATTAACAGTTTGTTAAAAAATGGAGATAGGAAATTCTCTTTATAGTTATTCTATTCTCGTTTAGTGTTAAGGGGTCTGCTGTGGACGTCGTCCATTGTTTGGCAGTATGTTAAAAAAAAAACCTCAGTCTGATCTTCGGGGGTTAAGTTTCACGGTAAATTGCTATATGTTATATCCTTAATGTTGTCCAATTTGAAAGCTGGTACTTTTGTCGAATTTGTATTGTTTACACTCTAAGGCATTCATGTATTATTTATAACTGTCACAAATTTCGGAACACAGCGTTGGCCATCACCAAGGATAATGATCTCTTGATCGGAATTTGATCTGTGCGGCTTTTTAAAGGTCTTGGTCTCCTAGGTTTCTCGGCTAGAAGGTGTAAACCCAAATTAATCCAGTTCTAAAATCAACAGTGAATTTTTTAGGCCACCGTTTTGTTTATCACATAAGTGGACTTTCTCCATTGTTATTGACTCCCGTGGAGAGAAATGATATTCGATTCCAGCTCACAAAATCAAGTAGTGTATGAGTTATAGCTCGAAAAGGGTGAGTCATGATATCTTTTGATAATCTGCCAGATTATACAAAACTTAAAATATATATTTAAAAAATAATAATATAATATAGAAAGAACAAACAAAATTGATATACGTGTCCTAGTCTGCCTTTCCATATTTCTAATGAATTGTTGTCTGCTCGAAATGCCTGATCATAGTTATATGAAACGATCTTAGATGAAACGATGAGGCAGAGAATTACCATTTCAAGAAACTTAAACGGGCATTGCCTTTTTTGACTTATGAGCACTGGATTGTTCATTGAATAAACCATGTCTACTATGGACACAGTTAGCTTGTGCAATCTTGCACTTCCTGTCTATTTCAATTTTCAGAATAGAACATTAAGCAATGCCCCTTCTGACTGTCATCTGTTCTGTGGATTTTAGATGGCTGAAAATATTGATATAAATATAATTTCACGCAAACAGTTCTTAACTTTTGTTGAATCGGGAATACACGCCGCGGATACAGAGTGTTGGTGTAGACATTACTTGACTGTTTAACATACGCATGATATTGTCCATCAAACCTCTTATTGGTTGCCCTTCCGCCAGGCAGTTTTTAATACATGGCCATAAATGTTTGTTTGTGACAGACCTATTTGACAGTCAAATCACCCTTTAAGAATAGGTTTTGCTTGCACCGTCTAAAACTGTAGGTGTGAAATTTTAATAGGATTTCTATCTGTCTTTTCGCTAAAAATTTCAAAAAGAGTTGCTTGAATGTTCCGTGTGTGGCGGTAGAGGCCTCTCTAAAATCTTCCCCATCTGGAACTCGGAAATGGTCTCCCCATCCAAGCTATTTTATGGATTTTTTGACAATAAGCTAAGCGATTAAATCTACAACTTTCACCTTCTTATTAACTGGACAAACTAACAGTGGTGAACGCATGTTCTGGTTCACGTTTTCAGCTAGTCTGAAGAAACTCTTGCGTTAGTGATCATAGTTCTTCTCGAAGCAAGGTGGACGCCATTTTTGACCATTTTTGACAATTAGACGAACATTTACGTGCCTGGAATGTGGCTGAGGTATTTTCTGGGACTGACCCTTGGATATCTAAGATTTTGAAGACAAAAAACTTAAACGGGTGTGTGTCACTTGAGTAATATACTAAAAAATGACTAAAACTGACTTCGGTTGGTCGACTGAAGTTGGAAAACGCAGTCATGGCGGTGATTATTTTTAATATTAACAGCTTTTGTGATATGATTTGGATAAGGGTTAAATACTCCTGTTTATTCTTGGAATTTTACTGAACCAGCAGTTGAAATTTTTCAGTTCTTTAGAAAGTCAGAAATTGTCTGAAATTTTAGGCTGATCAGGGTCTTGTATGGAGAGGGTCTAATTGGCTAGTTCTAGCTCCTACTTGCGGGTTGTTGCTGTTAAGGGTAGTAATTTATCCTATATCAACTTTATACAACGGCTTTAAAAGATTGAGGTGAAAATGTTGTCAAACCAGTTTGCTAAGGCCTAAGAGAACGCATACAGATTTGGAAGCTTTAAACTTCTAAATTTTTATTTGAAAATGAAAGAACGTGTATGGACATTTATAGAGGCCCTTACACGCTTCCAGTTGACATTAAAGGGTTTTCGCTCAACTGAATATCAGCAGAAAAATCTTATGATCTTGGGTGCAACGTGGAACGTCTCACTAGTGGGAACCTGTATTTTTTAATGTAGTCTCAACCAAGTCACGTGAAAGAGGCAATTCACGTGAACGACTTACAATCTACGTGATTGCAGTCAAGATTCTCAAGGTATTACTGATCGAGATAGCGAGCTACAATTAAATGCACTGTAGGTGGGTTTTAAGCTATTGGCTGCGAAAATTATAATACAAAATCACAACTTATGTGTTTGAGGTAGTATCATTTACGATCTGTACTGACGTGGAATGTGTTTCTACTCCCTTAAAATTGCCAGTTTTTTCCCTTGACAGAAACAAGAATAGAATGTGTAAATATTTTAGAAATCCCAATTTTTTTCGAAAACGAAGGCATTGACCTTTTTTCTATAAAGATCTAACAAATAATATTTTACCAAAGAGAAATTACTACCAAATAAAAGCGAATTACAAGGACCTTTTACCAATTAAACGTTTGACCAAATTTTAATGACTTATTGGGTTTGCAGAAAATTAAGACTTCTTCTGAAACATTTTTAAAAATCACGAACTGTTAAAACTCGTTTAGGCAAACTTCTAGTCATTAGACTTTGCGTGACCTGTGGGTGCATATGTTTGACTGAAATCCTCTGAATCATACTTGACTGAATTAAAAAAAAAGTCTTTGACAGCACTCTAACTGCAACATGCTGTATTGTGGTTTTCAAGTTTTATCTAATATTTTGAGCTTGGACATGAAGCCCTTTAATATGACATTCATACAGAGTTGGCATTTGTAGTCATCAAGCATTATCGAACTGATAGATGGCTTGCTTGCATGACAAGATTTGAGCTGTCAGAGCAAAAGTGAAGCGTCAGTATTTTTTTCTGAGACTTGTTTTTGTTACGACAGGTGGCTTCGACCTTTGAGTAAAGAGCTGAAATGTTAGCTGATTAACTCTTCAAAGTACTGTCAGCTTAATAAATAAGTTTAGTTATGGTGGATCTAGTTTGAACAACGTACTTTCAAACAGCTTAACTCAAAAAAAAAAAAAAATTATGGACTTCTTTTTTTATGTATTGACGTGTTTGACTTAAAGAAAACACATCTTCTATTTTGAAATGGAGATATATCTTGCTGTCGAAAACGGTAGTCGCTGTTCTGACGTTTTTGACTTCGCATTGTGAACCAAGTTCTTCGACTGAAATGAAGAGCGTCTTCCTAATTTTTTCCCCTTTAAGCACTAAATTTTTTGAAATTCATTGTAGGTTTTTCAATATTTCCTCCATAAATAATCTATGTCAGTACAATTCCCTTCATATATGTTTTTAAACAATATTTTAAGATGCAGAAATTGAAACTATGTAGCATATAGGTCCACGCATAGATGCTGCCATTTTACCGGAACATATTCCGGGTAAGTTTCCTGTGCCAGCTGTTAGCTTTGCTGCACAGGGAGGCTGCTTAATCGTGTCAGTAGGAGGGCAAAAATTTATTAAGCTTACGTGTTTCCTTTAAAAGTATTTGAATACTAATTTCATGTGATATTCTCTTGGTATAGATCCAGCTATTAAGTTTGGGCGTAGAACCCTTGAGTGTGACATCATTTTGTAAGTCCTTGAACTATACTGTCTTTAACATTGTTTATCTAATCACTTACAATGAATTACTGTGGCAGCATGGATGGAACCTGTGACTTATCAAATAGAAGTCATCGAGTCGTACCTTTGTTTTTTTTTTATTATTATTATTATTTATATAATTTTTTCCTTGTGTAATTTCGTTATCTACAACTTGGCTAGACTGTGTGTGAAAAACGTTGAGTCTTGGTGACACTATCCTGCTGAATAATTCTAACCACTGGCCATCATCATGACTTCCAACGTCGGTTTGTCATTAAAATTCGGAAGTGTGCTTTCAACAGTAAACAGCAAACCATTTCCTTCTTATGGCATTGTTCGAACTTTAGCCCCCTGTATCAGGGAGGTAATGGGTTAGACGGAGAACACGAAATTTACTCGTGACGACAACGAGAAAATAGAAATTAATTGTTGAATCAATTTTAGGTCAAAAATTGGGGGCCAGTTTAAACACGCCCCATTTCCACACATTCCCCAATAAAATCGCGTGCCCACAAACAACTCAAACTAGTCTTCAAGCTGACACCTGTGGAGCTGTTGTAAAGAAAACAGTCCATTGTACTTACTGCCTACGTATTTTTTTCTTTTTGTTTTAGAAGAAAGGCCTGCTTCATCCTTTGGCGTCTGCCAAAATGCAGCCTTTTCGAAGGGAAAGACACAACAAACCCCACAAGTGCAGGAGCTGCCCCAAGTCGTTCAAAAGTTCTAATGGTTTGAAATACCATTTGGATAAGGTTCACATTGACGAGAAAATCAAGATGGAGACTGAATGTGCAGAAGGTACAAAAAGCATTTTCGGCAGCTCTTTGTTTTTAGGCTTAACAAGCCGGGTTTTTTTATACTTTGATCTCAGCAAAGGTAGAGTGTCCTTACACGAGCGATTGTCACTGATAAACCCAGAGCATACACTAAGCTACAGTTCGTAAAGTACCTCGATCAAAATTAAGAAAACTAAAACTGCGGGTACAGCTTTTTATAACTGCCAATTCTCAAGCTTACTTTCTAACGGTATGACCAGCCGCCAGCTTGTTCCTAGTTCGACTTCTCGTCTGCCTGATAAGGGCGGATCCTTATCGCACACAGCAGACAGCTGATCAGTGTCTCTTTCATAACTGCGGTTTGTTCGCTTGTCATCAATTCAGTAAAATAATGGTTAAGTCATGATACAGTTTATAATTGTTAACTGATAATGTTTTTAGTGGCTTATAAGTTTATCAAGATCTAGATATATAAATCATCAAGGTATTCTGCCTTGCGTTTGTTGCTTTTCGGTCATATTCCTAAAGCTTCGAATGAGATAGTTTCGCTTCAATTTCGTGATGACCAGTTTTTGGTGACAAAGATTTCCCAAACAATACTTTTGAACATGTTTTCACACCTTTGGATTTTAAAAGATACCAGAGATGTCACTCCCTTCTAGACCGAGACTTCAGCTGATAAAGATCTATCAGTGGCGAGACAAAGTGCCAAACAAAAAAATATGATAATAGTAATAAAAAAAAAAGCATTTGCAAAGTGTCTCAAAATTGTCCCGCCAGCGCTAGTATAAATCAAACGCTGCTTTTTTGTTGTGTTGTGTTTTATTTAGTTTTCTTTTGTTTTGCCTCTTTTTTGATCATTGTATCAGATTGTATTTCGACGTGTCCGTTGGCTTTCTTTTGTATCGTTTAATCACAATTATAAAATTCAATAATAAACTAGTCACAATCAACTTTGAGAGCAGTAAGTACAAAAAAGATTTTCATCTTTCTCCTCCAAATATTTTGTTATTAAGCCATGTAAACAGCTCAAGGAAACTTTGAACACGCCCACAATTGTGCAATAAAAGGAATTACTCATGTTTCCGCGCTCCTTCGAGGACTACGCTTGATATTTTTAGGTGATGAAATGGCTATTTTTGGTTATCAGATCGGAAGGTCTAGTTCAGACTATATCTACTCGTGAAGCGAAAGTACCGGCCCACAAACATTTCTTTCAAAGGCCATTGGTGAGCTTGCCAAGTTTAGGATCCCTACAGCGATAGTCTCATGCCAAGTGTTGAGATGTGCTGTGGTTAATCTTTAGCCAAGCTTTAAGGGGAATTTCCCTGTTATTTCATTTCTTATGAGTTTTGATAATTCAGATGGTGTTTATCGTATTTATTTACCCACGAATGATGAATATGCCCGGGCCAGACAATTTAGTGGTGGCTGTGAGGGACGTTTCTTTTTGTCATCCAGTGCCCATTTATCTGTCACGCGCCTTTTGGGTTTTTGTTCGCTTTGAAAGGGAACTCGTTCAAAAAAGCTCGAACTAATGGTTCAATTTTTTTGGCTGTTTTTCGTGTTGTTTTCCAATCTGTAATCCCCATTAGGAAGAAAAAAAAAAACAATGAAAAGCAATAAACAGTTGGTAATACTAAATTCAACAATCTTCCGAGAAGAAGATGAACGCCATGAGTATGATTTTTAGCTTAAATCCATAACCTTATTTAAGCTTGAGACAACTTACCAATGACACGGTCAGTTTGTGAAAGAAAGTTAGTCATTTGTTTTTTTCTTTCTTTCTTTCTTTCTTTCTTTCTTTTTTGTTTGTTTGTTTGTTTGTTTTGTTCTCTCTCTCTCTCTCTCTCTCTCTCTCTCTTTCTCTCCGTTAATAGCTTCACCATTGTTGAACTTTGCTATCCGGAAAGAATCATTTAATATAATTCAGTCTTTTGACAGCTGACTTAAAGGCACTTAAAAGCATGTAAAAGCCATCTTTGAGTGTGATTATTCCAGCTCACAAATGTTGTAAATGTAAAGTCAAGTAGAGAAGAGTTTATTAAGCTTTTAATTGAGTCACTGGACGCAAGGGTGACCTTGTCCTCCTTATCATGCGATAATGGTCTTTAGCATTTCACCCATTTTACCCACTAAGCTGAGTTTTACGAAAGTAATGGTTGGAGTGAATTTATTAATTAAGAAGTGCCTCTGTTTTCTAACAAAGTATTAGTACGCTTCCCGAAATTACAATAGGTGAGAAGATCGTCCGTTCAGGGAAAGAATTTCCCTGAGATGAAAACTTTCACCTTTCTCGAGCTCCGCTACTCCTGGCGCGTACTCGCTAGCAGAGTGACCACGATTATATTCGATGTCATTGGCCGTTTAGGACTCAAGGCTTTCAGTTAAAAAAACACGATTGAGAAAGATTTGTTTGCAAATCCCTGACATGTCTCTACATGCACAGATCTTTACTTTTTTATTCCTTTGTTTACTTCAGACTTAAAGGCAGTTTTTAAAAAGTTTTAATGCACAACTTATCTTATCAACTTATCCTATCTCAGAGTTTTTAGCAACACAGTGACAAATGAAAAGAAAAAAGAAAAAAAAAAGCAATTGTTATTATAATAAGATAGAATGAAAGAAAAGAGAGAAAATGTTGCTGCATTTGTTCATCTTGATCTTTTTCACTTAGTTCTCGACACGTTCATTGTTGTGGTGTTTTGTCGACATATTTGTATGTCTATCAAATTTATAGACACATTCTTGGATCTCTGATTTCGTCTTGTTCGACATTTCGTAAGGGATTAAGCATCCGACCCGTTTATCATGCGGGATACAAAGAAGGGGGATTAATATAAACAGCTTCTTAACGGTGTCGAATTTTTGTTTTCTACGCAGAAAAACCGAGAGGAATGCAAAACAAACCTCGCTCTATCCCTCCGGCTTTGGACTTGTCTCCAGAGGTCAACCTGCTCAAAGAATTTGCTGTCATTGCCACAAGTCCTCAGAGCCCATTAGTGCAAGAGGTCAGCGGTGAAAGCATGGATGTCAGGTGCAGCGATGGCGATATTCCCCATCCTCAGGTAACAAACCCAAAGCAAATGGTATGTCGTCTGCATTAAGTAGCTGTGTTGAAATTCGGCACAAACGCAGTGAATTCTGAGGAATATTTTTGGTCGTACATTTCTTCTCTTGGATACTGAGAAGTTTTCCTTATAAAGAGTATGCAACTCTGATATTTATTGACAGACTTATTTTCGCAAAGAATAACTCAAGTATGCTTATTAAAAGTAAATAGGAAATCAGTGATTTTTAGTAACCTAGCTTTTCATTCCCTTTGATACTGGGAACTATGCTCAAATAAGAGTGAATAACTATTATATTAGTCGATAGTACCAAAGATCATACGGGCTAAAGTGCGTTTCTGTAAACTGAATAAAATATGATGAAAATGACTAGGGGGTAGATGGGAAGAAGGGAAGATTGAGCGAATGCCTTACAAGTCGTAAGCGCCACTTTCGCCAATCGCTCCGTCAAGCACCCCGGAGGGGCACCGTAAATCCTCTAGTAAGCCAGCTTCAGAGCCCGTTACTCATTTCTCACCATCATCTTGCTAGGATTTTCAACCCAGAGAATGGCCATGTGTCTCACAGTACATTCCAGATTCCCCAACGCAGACACTGTTGCAAGCCTTGTCTGCGGCGAAATGGCGATGCTTTTTGGCCACGACCCGGATAAATTTCCCAGATGAAGACGGATGGACCTGGAAAACCGTAGATGACATTGGGGTGGAGGGAATATCCGAGGATCTCTTCCAGCATGGACTTCGGGTGGTCGATATTGAAAGGATTAGCAGAAGACATGACGAAAACAGCGTATGTTGTCTTTTTTAATTGGATTTTGTAAGAAAATGTTTTCATTTCGTAAAAAAAAGCTAGTGGGAAGTGTCTTCAGTAGTGAATTTTGAAGTGCTACACTATCATGGGCGGATTTAGGGGTTGGCTGAGGGGACCGTTGCCGCGCCTTTGTCTGTCAAATTTTTTATTATGTTTGAAGACTTTAAAAGTAAAATAAATATTATCTATATAGCTGGCAAGCGTCTGCACCGCTTTCTTTCTGGATCCGCCCCTGTACCTCTTTCCTTCAAGAATTCGAATTTAACCGTAAAGTGGTCATTGTTTTACGTGTCTCAATACCACATTAACCTCATGTCATCGTGCAGAAAACTCACCGAGTTGTTCCTTTTCATTTGCTTTATTTTCAGGATGAGTTTATTGTATCTTTCCAATCGTGCAACAACGAGCAGACGAGCCTACAGGCTGAGATAACCGCTGACCATCCATTCTACGTCAAAGGAAAAGATGCGGAATTTTGGGCGTCACTCAGTCCTTGCTCAAGCGAGGTACACCACGGAATAAGCTGTCAGCCGCTTGAATGCGGTGATGTTTGTATGTTGCCGTATGGTCGGGATGTTGTCGGATACCTTAGTGGGACTCAGTGGGATGCGGACAAAACCTCGTAAGTATTGGCACCGGAAGCGCAATTCCCCTTTCATATATACCTCATGTCTCACAATATTGTCTTATTTCCTCTCTTTTTTGTGGTGTGTGGTATAGAATAACGTTCTTGCCCTGTCTTGGGATGTCTTCCCCTTTCGAGACACTATTAGGGGAATGGGTACAAGCTTTGGGCGCTACGATTTCTGGGATCATTTGGGTGGGCAAGTGTTACTTGTGATTGGTTAATAGTCTTGTTTTTTGTTTGTTTGTTTGTTTTAATTTATTTGATTTTATGGTTTTGGTCCAAAATTTGAAATTTTGTCAACGTTTCGTTTTATGCAAAACGCACCGAGAAAAAGTATTTGGTGACGTTCTCGTTAGAAAACAAGCCTTTCTAGAAAATATAAACATGGATTTAAAAAGTCCATTATTTTGGTAAAAAAGTTGAAGGTTTTTACCTTTTGTGTTTATCAAAGATATATCGAGAAAAAGTGTTTGCTGACGTTCTAGCTAAAAAAGAAGCCTTTAAAGACTATAAGAACAACTGTTTTTGTAAAACGCAAAATTATGATTGGTTAATAGTTGCCTTGAAGACCATCGACCAATCATAACTAACGCTTGTCTTGTCTACCCGAAGGATCCTAGAAGTCACTGTGCCCAAAGCTTGCATCCATTCTCCCTATAGCAGTTTCTGAACTGGGAGGTTTACGAGATGGATGTCACGAAACTGATCAAACACAACTTATTTTCAGGTCTGAGTTCACCGCGATGTCCACCGCTGCACTGACGCTGAGCTGTATGGCCAAGGTATGTAAGTCTCTTAAATTTTGGTGAGTGTTAACGTAAGGTTCACAAGACACCCGCATTTAGCGAATACATAATAAGTTTATTTCTTTGTGATCTCAAGGAACGCAAAATATCTTTCATGAAATTTTAAGCCAAGTTTTATCCTTAAGGTTCTCTACAGTACCCTTCCTTCAACCTGATACCTCGTGACTACAGCATTTGAGACAATTTTAGTACAAATGTCCGTTTTTAAATTTATTTTCAAACGTAAAAGGATAAACAAGAGCACAGACATCGCCGAAGCAAGCTTCTCTCTGAGTCACGATGTCCCGGAAGCATGATGAAAAGAAGCAGCATGCAACAGTTCTCTAAGAGACCTATGAATGCCTTCATGCTATTTGCCAAGCGCTTTCGAGTGGAAATCACTCAAGCCCATCCTGGAAAAGACAACAGGTAAGAAATTTAGTGGGCGCAAATCCCAAGGTCTCTTTAACATAAAAGAAAAATATGTCATATCCTACTTTTATTATTATCATCATTATTGTTATTATTATTATTATTATTATTATTATTATTATTATTATTATTATTACTATTATTATTATTATTATTATTATTATTATTATTATTATTGCTCCAGTGAGAAATCCGATTGACAGTAAAATTTTCCAAACGGTAACTGGACAACTGGAAAGACCTTCTGGCCAAACACCGATTACTTTGACTTTAAGTACGAGATCAAACGAATTCGTCGATCAGTGTAAGTCATCCCAATAGTAACTGGTGCACTGGGAACAGTTTCGAGAGGATTTGGAGGGTGGCTGAGACAGTTGGGAATGCCACATTGCATGGAACGTTTATCGCGAAGACCTTATTGGTATGCTGGATAGTTAATCATATTAAGGACAGAACAGATGGCACGGAGTATCCTAGGTCACAGGCTGTGACCTGATACTCTGCGACATATTATGCATAACGTAATGATAGACCTATAATAATGATCATGATCATGATAATAATAATTATACTAATAACGACAACGATGAAGTTAAAAAGACGGAAAAGAAAAAAAAGAAAATTAAATAAAGGAATCTGGGGTAGCTTGGTTATACTTTTGACATTGTGTGAAAACCTGAAGTGTAAACTCTTTTATCAGAGCAATTAGTGTGATCCTTGGTGACAAGTGGAAAGCCATGAACCAAGAAGATCGCAAAGAATACGTGATACAAGCAAAGCTCTTGGCAGATGAACACAAAAGAGTTAATCCAGACTGTTGGAAAAGGAAACGAAACTCGGAGGTAACTGGCGTTCAATTCCATTAGTATAGGATTTAAGAACGAGAAGTCCAAAGACTACAGCAAAGCTGATTTAAAACAACGTGTATTGTTTTTTATAACAATATTTCTGCTGGCCATACCAGCCTTCTTCAGGTTTACAGATGTTATGTTATAGGATTTGTAGGCACCAACTAAAACTGAAACCAAGTTGCTAGAGGACATTTCCCTAGTGCCCTCGCCCCTCCCCTCCCCCAACAAATTAATTATAATTATAAAATAATCAATTTATTAAATAACCAGACGTGTGATTTAATTAGCGTATAATAAACCTACCGTAATCTTGAACAGGTATAAATAAATTTTTCTATTGACTCCCTTTGCCTTACTTTTCTTTAGAGGACTTTTCATTTGTGCTTTCGTCCCTCCTCTCCCTCAACAAATTAGTATCGGTAATAGCATGATTAGTAGTGATATTTGGCATAAACACCACGAGTGATATTTCGAAATTGTTATATAAATTTGAGACAATTTTGAAATATCACTCGTTTTGTTTATGCAAAATATTACCAACAAATCATGCTATTATTTGTTTATACTACTACCCACAAACGGTTTGTAATTTTCACATGTAGGTATTTCAATTAAGCTAAAATACCACTGCTCTGAGCCAATCAAATTGCAGAAATTCCCCATGTAGTAGTATAAATTAATTAATTAATTCATTTATTAATTTATTGAATAACCAGACGTGTGATTTAGCATATAAAGAACCTACCTTAATCTTGATATAAATAAATCTTTCTATTGACTCCCTTTGTCTTACCTTTCCTTAGAGGACTTTATCTCTCCTCAAACCAAGTATGTAATTAATTATGATAATTAATTAATCAATTTATCAAATAACCAAACGTTTGAAGAAGCCTTTAATAAACCTACAATGATGTGGATATGTGTTAAATCTTTTTGCCTTTAGCTTTTTTGTTTTTCTTTCAGGGGTCATCCAAGATAAGTTACCGCCGGCCATAAAGGAGTGCTTTCTTTTTTGATCTTTAGATGATAATATATATTTTTTCCTAGATGTTTTGTAATATATTATATTGTATATTTTCGCTAGCCCAACTGTATTTTGTTTTTTTTCGTATGAGAAAATGATGCAAGTCATACTATGTATGGCGTATTTAATGGCATTCTAAGGTGTAAATAGTTTAACTTAGTTGTGAAATGCTTTTATTTGGGTAATGATTTCTATAGAAGAACGAAAAAAATAAGTTATTAGTTAAACATGTGAATTGCAGCAACTTAAAGTAAAAGCAAAGGCTCTAAAGAATGTATCGCGTGTCTTTGATTCTTTGTATCTTTTTAAGTCATTCCCTTTTCTGAAAAACCACAATCTAAGAAAAAAAAAGATGTAGCATATCTACTATACGATAACAACCTTTCCAGCATGGAAAGCAAAGGCTGAAATAGAACACTTCAGCCTTGAAAAACTACTAAACACGTGACTTGAAGTCCAAACAAGCAACACTGATAGTCTTTAAAAGTCGCAAGGTCTTTTCAAAATCTCAGCCTTGGATTTATTATTAAGATATTCTTGAAATTTCGCAAATTTCAGCCTCAATATTCTTGTAAAACATATTCTTATAAAAAGAAAAGAGCGTATTGAGAATGCTTGAACTCATCTACTCAGAAAAGGTAAATATTTTTGAACAATGATTTCTATATCAATGAATCCATTAGCAGCTAGTCAGTCTACCAGGGAGGGTTACGCGGGTCAACGACCCCGCGTGTGGGGCTCCACATTAGCCTGTAGCTTTCATTGTCAATTCAAGCGCTAATCAAGATCAGTTATTGATCTATAAATCCAGCGATAAATTGCAACTCAAATAGATTGGCAGAAACTCTTAATTCTCACAATACAACACTGTTAGTCGGGCGGGCGTGGTAGGCTGGCATTGATCCCTTGTTGTCCTTTAAATTTATGTTAATATTGCGTGTGAGGAACTGTGTTATGATCGTCCACGTAGTAAACACAAACTCATGCTAATTGGTCACGATCAAAATTGCGCAAGCAAACAATGGTACAAAGATCAAAACAGATGATAAAGGTGCGCAGCCGTCCCTCAGTTATTCAGTCTTGAAATGATGAAAAGATGCGCAATAATAGCTAATAATTTTCACTATTTTTTTCTTCGTGATATGAATTCATATTACACCTGGAAGTAGAACTGCAAGAGGGCAATATTATACTTCAGAACGTAATAAGGATAATTCGCCTCAAACAATACAAAGAATATTAATCAGTTTTGCGGAAGTTAATAACTTTTGGTTTCGAAAACGACGACAAACATTTTCCGCCATTTTTTACCTTTTTTGCGTTTTGCTACGGAATGACGTTTTAAAGTAAACACAAGAACATTGTTCAATTCATTATACGACTTCACTTGTTAAGTGAAAAGTTAAATTCCTTACAAATTGTATACAGTTCGTGAGCGGAATGATTTGTTTGGGGTCAAAATCCAGAGTTGTGGCCATTCTAGAAAACAATATGTCGCCGCTCTGTGTTTTAAGCATTCTATTTTTATCACTCTAAACATAGTTCAGATTTCATTAAGAAATTGATTGTAATTTGAGACACTCAAAGATACCTTAGAGAGTGACTCCTAATCTTCATCTTCTTGAAGTCGAAATTGGAGAAGAAAATAAGACTAAATTTCATTTTTTGAAAGACTGAATATCGGCCTTACGAAATTTCGATTGCATGGAGATATTTCCGTCAAATAGCCCATACAAAAGGCCTCCTCTTGTCAGATCTATAATGGTAATTGAACTGAGTGGAGATGTCAGTGGAATGCATTTGGTCTGAAATCATACGCGTGATTTCAAAATCGAACGAGCGAGTAGTGCGAGTTCTACTTGAAATCACAAGTCTGATTTGAGATCAAAATTGCATGACACGAAGTTCAATTACCACTTTATTACAGCCATATTCAGTCAGAACCAATATTTTATTGACCAAGTAGCCGGTTCGTTGAAAAGCGGAAGCAAAAAAGCTTTTTACATCTTTTACATCGTTATGAAATCAAAAAAGGATTACATCTCATTTTGTATTAGAAACAGAAATGGTGCGATTTATAGACAGAAATGATGCGATTTGGAACATGAATGACGCGATTTATAAAAGATGTGATTTAGAGGAGAAAATAGTGTGAATTGTGAATAAAACACACTGCTGAGATCCAATCAGATTTCAGGGATCACCAGTGATTTCAAAATGGATATAATAAATAATTCTATACGCTGTACATATCATGTCTGCATAAGGCGTCATATATCCAACCCAGCACTGGAAGGGGTGTTTCATGGGTTCATTGACACAAAAGCCAAACTGTGTACTACCGCGTCAATGAGAAACGTCACCTGTTATAAATCAGAGGAATTTACTCATGTGACTCACCATATTTGGTTATCAGATGAACCATGCATAAGCCGATGTTGAGACTTTTGAATATGACTTTCATTTCCATGTCGGTGTCGATAAAGTATCTCTTCAATTTTTTTTTTTTTTTTTTTTTGCGGGGGGGGGGGGGGGGGCAAAATTCAAAGGAAACCTTTTCTTTGTTTTATAAGTTGTTTTATGAAAACACAATGTAGAGTGATTGACTTGTTAATAACCATACGTTTGGACAAGAAGAATTCATCAGTCGTTGTTGTTACATCTCTAAATAGAATACAAAGAAGAAATATAATTCGCCAAAGCATGCTAAAGACATTTTACCTTATTCAATATTATTAAAGAAACGAAGATTGCGGAAGTTAATAGCTTTTGGCTTTGGAAGTGACAACTAAACATTTACTGTTTTCTTTTCTAGACAAATATCGTATTATTTTATTCATTTGATCACTTTTAATCAGAAATTTGTTTAAAAAGCTTAGTTCTTTTTCGAATTATATGCAATGTACAATGTGTTTACCTAATACTGTTCGTGAGTAGAATGATAATTTATTTAGGGCCAGAAATAGTCGTGTGGATATTCTAGAAAGCAACGAGCAATCCATACTTTTGGCACTCCTTTTTTATCACTTTAAATATATAGCTATCGGTGATTAGATGGAAAATTGAACTTCATTGTTGACAGGCATCCCTTATGTAGTTTGCCTTATGTCAAAATCAGAGAAATAAAATATCTTGTTTTTGAAATCATATGACCATCAAAAGTGTTTTTTGTTGTTGTTGTTGTTGTTGTTGTTGTTGTAAATAGTAAATTCAGCATCGCTGTACAAAAATTCCCTTCGTCAGATCCGCTCTGACCGGGTTTCGTTAGCTTTCGATCGGAAGCAATGCCCCTATAGTCTGAAAAAAAAAAAAAAAAAAAAAAAAAAGAAAAGAAAAGAAAGAAAAAAGAAAAAGAACGATTGACAACACGAATATATTTCTTTTCAATAGTAACATCAAAGTGTTTTTCTTTTGTTGGCTTTTAGATTTGGACTGACTACGTAGGAATGCTTATTGGTATAACTGGCCTAGTAGCCTAGTATATTAAACACAAGAAAGGGTGCTTTATTAGATTTATGACGGCGAAACTGAGTACAATCGCGTCAGTTGCAATGGGATTACTTTTGATTACTGATTTAGATAAAGATTTAACTGGGACTCTCTGTATTTGAATATCTTTCTGGCAGAGCTTTTCATCGCATCTGTTAAGTCGTTCGTGTGGCTTGTCAATCGCGATTATTTACTAGGCGACTAACAGCCGCCCAAGCGACTTACCAAATGCTAAAAGCCATACTAGAAATAAAGTTCTGCTCGCAAGGGTACTTAAGTATAGCCTTCGTTCCAGATACTGAGCTGTGATATTCATTGTTTGATATATCATCATTTCCCGTTGACCCACCATTTTTAAAAATCAAAACTCAGTCTTTTATTATGATTTCAGATCACATCAAGTACTTATTTTCTCTGTTTTTTCTAAACATTGTAGAGAAAAGAAGGATAAATTTAAGTAGGCTGCGGGTTTTACTGCCAGATTTAGCATCTCCAGCTTAAAATAGAAGCGCACTACGATGATATTTTGTGTGCATGTCAGTCAAGTATGAGTTCTTTTCTAAGAGTGGGACCAAACATCTGGAATTCTTGACCCTCAGATATGAGAAATTAACCAAAATCTACCTTAATTTCTGAGAAAAAAAGGAATAAGCTCTTTGAAATCTTATCTAAATGTGATAACTATTTTGAAATCACTAAAATTATACATCAACTTAATTTTAACTAGCTCAGGAACACGACTTAACTTATATTCTCTATGTAATTCATATTGTACTATAATTCTTATTTTACGACACTCAGGTGGTACTGTTTGTAAAATATTACTTTTCCTCCTTTCCTTTCTTTAAATTTGTGTGTCTCCAACCCCCCCCCCCCCCTCCCCCCCGCCTCAATTAGGTTCTTCTATGCGCACGTATGGAAGCTATCATGAATTGCAAATTGTATGTGTGACTGAATGAATAAAGTTGAAGTTGAAGGTTGAGGTTACTGCTTTTTCACTGTAATGATTAAGTTACAGTAAGGAGTGTTTCAGCAGGAATAAATCTCCGTCGGGGCAGGTATAGATACTTCTGTTTAACTTAACCTTTTATCGAAATTCAGCAAGCAACAGGGAATAATAACAACGAGATTGTGTACATGCATGTGTACATTTTTTGTAGGTGCACCGATGCAGTTCAGAAAATTAAGAAAAATTTTGTTTAACTTGTTTCCTGCAGGTCAAAATAAAGTCATACGTATGATTTTCCATCTGATCTGGTTTGTTTTGGTTTTGTCTTCTTTTTGGGGGTTTAAAAAAATTGAAAACAATGAATATCATGGAACGAACAAATGACGTTTTATGTATTGACCGTGTATAAGGAAGAGTTTATCTGTTCACTGATATTTTAAACTCCGGTTTTTTTGTTAATCGAAACTTACTTTCGCTAGAACGTAATACTCCGAAAGCCGTTTATAGACCTGGAATTAAGTGATGGGTTAGATTAAAATGAACAGAACAATAAGAGAATCGGGCGTTTTTCATTTTTCCAAATCGTTTTTGTTGAGCCATTTTATTCACAATCACCCCTAAGTTTTTTTTATCTTATATCTAATTTCTAAATATGGTAAATAGTTTATGGTATAGTTGCTGAAACCAACTCTTTAAAAACCTTAAATGTAATAAAGGATTTTAGGTCACTAAAGGTGTACTGATACATGCTACATCTGTGTGTCTGACGTGTTGAAACAAACTCCACAGAATTATAAACTGCATGACGTTTTCACTGTAGGTTGGCGGACTTTATTTGCGCTGCAGCCTGTTTATTTACGAATTAGACACTTCAATTCTCAAGGTTGGGCTTTCAGGTACATCGGTAGAGAAAACACATTGTGCTTTGCTTCTACACCAACTTGTAAAGGTATGGCGAATTAAAAAGAAGTGAGAAGTCTTCTTTGCATACTGACTGACTCACTCACTTACTCTTTCACTCAGAAAGTGTATAATTTGCTCTGAACAACTTTAAATTACCCAGTGACAGTATGCCTAGTTAGAAGAAATGTATTGGTTTAGCATACCTGTGCTGTTGACGCAGTTAAGTTAAACGTCAAATTACACACTTCTTTAAAATAATTTTCTGAGAACACTGACCGGATAATCGACTCAACTTCACAACTGAACTGAGTTAAGACTTAATCGTAGTAATCCATCACATGCAGTTAGATGAAAATGTGTGGCTTACAGCTGGTGGCTAGAAAGACGTTGGCACTGCCATTCTAGCAAATAGAATACCAAAAACCGAGATTAAACCAGTAATTAAACAGAAGTTATATCTGACTTTCTCAGTCAAACCGCAGGATTCAGCTTAAGCCGACGGTTTACAGGCGGACGTTAGAAATTGGCTCCTACTTATAAAGGCAAGTCAATCGATTCCAGTTGATTTGGCCAAGATGACAAGCCAACATAGTTAATCACGAAAAAGGTTTACAGGTTTACAGTGTTAAAGAATGAGAAGATATTGTGGGACTTTATGCTCACAAATTTCAATATTTTCTGAGAAAAGATGAATTCATGTGGGAACTGTTTTAAAGAAGAGGCCAGGTCTGCTTCGACAGGCCGGAGATCTGGGGAGCGGGCTGGCACAAGTCGGACCATAAGCATCTTTGTCGAAATTTCCTATAGAAGTATTTCACCGTCATCATTTAACTAAGGTAATTGGCGAAATCTCTCTCTAAGCTCATTATATGGTTACACTGCCAATTAAATTGATCTTAGTTACTTTATTAGAAGCCCTTAACCCAAAGCACTGTGAAGAAGTAAGACCTATATATAACAGAACTTGATACAATATACGTCTAGCAATAATACCAGATGTAGAAGTAAGGCCTTGACTATGGGATTATATGCTGTAGGCGGAATATTGTCAGGAATAACCCAAGGAGGATTGATTTCTTAATCAAGGGTAGATTCCCACCTATTCTTTGACACTTTGCACTGCGCGTTGCTTGTTGTTTACCAATACCAACAATACCGAAATATTTTCATTTAATCATGGGCACGATATCAAGTAAATATATAGGCGAAGTTTTCATTTTTGTATTTTATTAATGTACCGACATTAATCCAACAAACACCGCTTGCAAAGGTCACTCTTACCTATAGCCCGCCGCGGTTTACAGTCATTTTAAATTTTGCGGTTTTTTATTAGGCCAAACTATTACGTCTGCAAACGTTTTTTATTTCCCAAAATAACTGAGATTTAGCCCGTCTGGTGCTGACGACCCTTCGGGGGATGGAATGCAAGGGTGAGGTTCAGAATTAACTCCTAAATCAGCTCAGAGCATATTATCAAACATCATAGCCAATACCACTATTTGAAGAACACACCGTGCCGAACCAAAGGGTGTGATCTTTGCAGTTTGCCGCCATCTACAAGTTTCCCGAAACATCTTTTTTAAAAGTTACGTAACTCGAAAAAAGGTAACCAGAATTGACAATGAGAAAACTTTGGATAGTAGCCAGAAATGACTTGGAAGAGAAGTGTTGCCGTTTAATTGAAACGTAGAACTTACATCTTGATATACCGAACCTTTGGGCAATAGGATGCATTAATGCTGGGAGAATAAGATCATTCTAGTGGTAAAAGACCTTCAAAGTTGTATTTGCTTTAATTTAAGTGTGGTTGTAGAAAATACCATTGCCCAGTGCTTTGAAATAAATACATCTCTGCAGTCGTTTGTCATTAAAACTATCCTGTCCTTTAACTCTTGCTAAATACTGCAAAAAAGGTTTTACTCGTTGCACAGACTGAAGAATATAGTATTTATTTTAAGAGCATTGCGTGTTGAGAAGTCATCCATGAGGTATGGAAAGTCATAAAACAGACATAGTTATAAAGAACATATCAAATACAGTTTTCGTGATTAAGCATGAATGATTCTGATTTTGCTCGTCTCCTGCCGAATGACAGTGAGGGAATTGGAAGACACTGGTGTACAGAACTCTAGAATGGAGACGTTGCAACATCTTCTCTCTCGCGCCACTGTCTGCAAGACGGAGTCCAAAATAACCTTAGGCTTAAAAGTAAAGGGGCTATTGTCATAGATATTGTTACAGATATTGAACGCAGTTTTTCAAAGTTCACGCGATGAATTTCCTTTGTTCTTGAATCAGTAAATATTACAGTAAACACCGAAAAACTTAGCTACAGTTGTTATTGCTTCAGCTTTTTTAGCTCAAAGGCCTGGAATTGTTATGTGTAGAATGGCCTGATGAAGATCCTTTCTTCCAAAACTGTTCGTGTTCACATTCTGTGAAGGTTTACAGTTTAAAGCAACTTACGTGACTGTACAAGCTTTTAGTTTACAACAGTAATGTTCACACAAAGGAGGTCCATAGTCGCTTTGTTTATTAACAAGGCTAAATGAACTAAACAAGGGCCTTACCAAACAAAATGTTCGATGCACAGACAGTTAACTAGCCCATGCATGGTGACGAGTCACTTTCGTTTTGGTAATTAGTAAGACCAGGAACCAATAATTTGTTGAATAAAATTTCTGCTTAGCGGGAGTAAATGCGGTTTCATGTACGATATAGCTTCTTCAAGGAAGAAGCGGCCGACTGGGGAATGAAATTAATTTTTTTTTTATTTCCCTGCCGTGTATGTTAGCTATCCTAAATGGTCAAAAATAAATTGTGCTATTAATTAGGATAGTATCCGATTCATTTGCCGAATTTGTCTCGGACATATTTGTTAACCAAAGAACAGGAAGAGCGGTAATATGTGGAAAATCAAGACAGTTAAGGTTGAGATAACCGCTTGCATTAGACTGATGGACACTTACAAAATGTTTATATGTTAAAGCTTTGGGTAAGCCCAAAGAAAGTGCCAGCAAAGTTCTAGTAATGTTCTTAGGTCGTATTGCTTAAAGTTGTCTCTGACTTCTTAGGCTTGGGTGTAATAGCTCTACGTGATTGGTGTGACGTCAGGGAATGCCACCCTTGAAACTGGAAGTCGTGTTTGCGCAACATCAGAAGAGATGTAAGGTACAACAGAGTCAACCAACATCAGAAGAAAGCTGACCGTCAATCACAACACGCAAGCAAATTTGTCCAAAGGAAGAAGAAACTTAACTAACCAAAGATGATTTACTCTTTTAATGTGTGGCAGCTGGCTTTAGTAATTTCAAGTTTTCTATCAACATCAGCAATTTCCCACACGGACGCAGGTAAGGTTAATTCTCTTTTTGTTTGGAAATTTTCAACTTCCTCTTTTACAAGAAGCCAAGTAATGTTCTTTGCGAAGCTCTTTCTTAAAATACTTTACTGTTACTTTTAGTTGTTTATGCTGCTACAAGCAAAAGGAGTTTATGTGGGCTCATTGCCTTAATCTCTGTTTAGGAACTAACCGATATTGAAAATTGTTGGTTTTGCGCGCTTTAGCTCAAAAAGGAATGAATAACTTTATTAAACAAAGGAAAATCTCTCATTGTTGTGGGATTCTTACGAGCTTTCTATTCAATGACTGGCTTGACGCCACTACATATCTATTAAGAGACATGTCAGTTATTTAATATATTCTTTCCACTGAATATTGTTTAAAAGAAAGCTTAGCTTATTTTTCTCTGCAAATTGCAATCGGAGTATGTTCCAGGAGTTTTTTGAAGAAATCGCTTTAGGGAGTATCTACCTGCTATAATTGCCTCCATTATGGCAAAGTTTGAACAAATTCTATGCGAGCGATTTCGAAATATTTTGAAATGTAGTTTCAAGAATAATAAAAACATTGAAATAGCATGCTACCTACACAATTCGCTAATATTTTAAGAAAATGATAAGCTTTGGGAACGAGGCTTCATCTCATAGTGGTTTGATTCCATTGAAAACTGCATACGAAAAAAGAGGGGAATTGCTCTGGGCGATCGCGAGTAAGAAGAATTTTATTAACTTGCATTTAGCTGCCTTTTATACAGTTTTTGGGCGTAATTTGGTCCATGCCTAATAATTTCGCATTTTTCCAAAACCTGGTCGATAAATTTTTCTATAAATTCGACAATCTCGAGATCAATTGTCAAGAAATATTCCCTGCAAGTTTTAAGAACAATGAAAACAGGGAAGGCTTTTAAATAGGGTCTCAAATATAGCCTATTTTCCCGCCAGATTTTATGTTTACAAGTGAGCGTCCTCATTATTCACTGGCATTGTTTTCAAGTTTCATATACACGTGCACATTTAGCACAAAGATAGAATTTGCATCAAAAAGGACCCTCGGTTAAATCTCCGGGATATGCTAATTACCGGGTAAAGAGATTAATGATACATTATAACATCAGAGCAACTCTTTGTGAGAGTTTCTGTGATGTTAAAACCCGAGTAAGATAATTAAGTATTCCATCCTACACGATGAGCCGTGACGTTCACCGTTTCGGATCTCACTGCTATCTGTGACGAGAAGCCAATTATTAGCATATTCCGGATACTTCTTCGGAAAGTAATCGAGAGTTCTTTTTTATGCAAATTTATATCTTTTGCTAGTTGTGCACGTGCATATGAAACGGCTTTTTTTCCATATCTTTACTCATGGCGACGTAGTTAATGCTCAAAGTTGGGAGGTATCAACCCCAACAAATCCAGTCGAGCCACCTTAAGAGACTATAGTGTACGTTGTAGTACGTTGTAGTTTGTATTCTTGATGCAAAATGACTGTATTTTCTAAGGCACTTAAGGAAACGTTTATTCAAGCATGTTTAATTATTTCTTTAAAAATCACTCTTTTTTGCACGAAATAAAGTTTATAAAATCAATCTTGTGGTAAACGACATGCCATTGTCGCCACATTTTGGATATGACCACTTAGAGTTATATTGCTGATACCGAATGAGACAAATATCTCTTGCAAATACATTAAAACTAAGAGTAAAGTAAAGTAAAATCTTAAGAAAAGGGCATTTGGGCTTTTTGAAATCATTAATACATCTTTTCCTTTTTCTTTAAATCCCAGAATGAGGTGAAATTAACTATTTTATTGCGGTAATTAGCAATCAATATTAAGCATAGAATATTGGTCCAACTCTTGCAAAAACCACTCGTCAATCAAATTCCCTGTAGGAATGAAACAATTTCCGCAGCTTCTACCCTTTTTTATAATATAGCAACCGCAACGTATGAGTTTCAAGAAGAGGAAGTGTTAGATTTTTGCTTGATCCACCCTCTTGATTCACATTGCTGTCTACATATGTAATGAGTGAAGCTGTCGCCATGATGGGTCTTAATTTGTCATCATTAACACCTTAAACCATTGGACAATATATAATAAAAACCTTGCTGCCTTGAACAGCAGGTAGTACACAGTTTAAGAATTTAAAATATTAAAATTCATTTAGCTTTGAAAAATTACGAAAATAGAAAGGATAATGACAGGAACTGCAATTAATATACTATATTTTGCCTTGTCCAAAAAACGTGCTTTGAAAGTCATTGATATGGAATGACTCAAGTCACGTGTCGTTCGTTGAGGGTCTGATACTATATGACAGAGTTGCACTTCTATTAGTGCAGTGTGGCTTACAAGCGAAAGCAATAATAATAGTAATAATAATAATAATAATAATAATAATAATAATAATAATAACCAAACTGTTTTAAAAATAAGGTAAACCTTTATTAACATATGATCAATTTACATTCCACTATAATCATAGACTAAATTTTTGTTGATGTAAAACATATCAATTGATCTTAAAATACTAATTTCTAAGCTCACGTCATTATCGACTTTCTAAAATTAGCGGGCACACGCTTGGCTAGCGTTTAAGCGGCAGTCATCATACGACCAACCTTTTTTTGTTTATTCATTAGGCAATGAGTAGCTATTACATCCCAAAGTAGAAACGTCTGTAGTTTGCCACTTGTTTTGTTATTGTTTCTGTACTTTAATTCTTAAAACGTGGTACTAGCTTAACAGCATCGCATCTTTGATCTCGACGAGGAGGACAGAAATTTTCAAGATTATAACAACTCGCAAGACAGATTCGAAGAAATTTGGTGCGCATAGTGATGTTAAGGACGGTGCAATCCCTTTAGCATCGTGATAATTATACCCTAACCAATTTTTGCAACATATCATATATTTCCCTGATCGAAATTGGGCCTAATTGAATAATAATTAAGTTCTTATCAAGTAGCTTTCTAAAATTGAAGTGAAGTGTCAAATGCACTTTAATAATAGCTGACTTTTGATTGGCTAAACGAATTGAAGTTATTTCCTCGACCAATCAACAAGGCTTGAAACCAAAGCTCACCCTTTCCCCCCGCCCTTTTCTCTTGTGTACTCTAATTGGTTTATTGAATTTTAATGTGTTTTTTAAATGCTCCATAATATATAAGTGCCTGTTGTTAAGAAACTAGCTTGTTATAGAAACTTATTTTGTCCTCTTTAACTTTCAGCTTGTGTTTCACTCATCAAGAACAATCCAAATGCGAAATTTGATGCTTCAACCAGTTCGTTTGGCCCTGGGTATCCTTTGCTTCACAGCAATCAATTTTGGTGTGCCGGTGTTGTAAACGAAAACCAAAGTTTGGTGGTTGATTTAGGTAAACAATTTATTGTTGAATTTATCACATTATGAGAAACCTTATAAGATACTTTATCTTTAACAAATTTATTTTCTCTTGTTATCATTTGGTTACAATTTATTTATTGATATCAACACCGAAGTAATTAATGATCATTTTGTAAGGAAATGTAGGAAAAGTTAGCTCGCCCCGGGTAAGAAAAACTTTAAGGGGCACACATACACCAACCCACCGTCTAGCCAGTACCTCATCCATGTGCACAGCCGTATCACCAGGACAGTGGCAGCCATGGACAGCTGTTTCGCCCTTATTGGGGCTCATCAGAGCACGGGCAGAGGAATGGCTCCTTCACCCTCGACAAGTTCATAATGTGCATATAAATTTAGCCTTATTTTTATTCTACCATTGATTTTCAATATTTTTCTCTTTACAATAAAAAGGTTTAAACAACCTGACGGTAGACCGAGTGTCCGTGCAAGGAATGCCCAATACAACGAGGTCAGTGTCCCAGTATTTGCTGCTGGTCAGTACCGAGAATATAAACTTCTTTGAAGTTCTTGAAGCTAAAAAAGGCCGGAAGGTAAGAAAAACACATTGATCTTGCTTGCCTCGCTACTTTAAGTCCTAATTATTTGGGCATATATGAAGTCAGGCTAAAATAACGCGGTTTCCCAATTATTTGGCCTATTATAGCTTATTTTGCCTGACTGGCAAGTGAATACATACTGTACTAACTCTCTTTCATTTTTCTTTTTCTTTCAAGGTGTTTTTTGGTCCTCGTTTTAATGGTGACACTGTAGTTAGTACAAACCTAACTATGCCGGCGCCAGCCCGGTGGGTGGCTTTTAATCCAGAGGAACCAATGAACACAACTGAAAATAATCTGTGTATGCGTGTGGACGTTCTAAGCTGCGGGAAAGGTAAACAGTTATAAAAGGGAGAACCGGTGCATGGGGAAGGCGGGTGGGAAGGGGGAATTCGAAAGCTCCAGTATCTCGTACCTTGCATTTCCGGCCCCGCCTCTTTTTTTCTTGGTTTCCACCCTATAGCCTTTGTTCGACTGCGAAACATTAAGCATCGTTGCGTAATTTTCTGCCACTTCCCACCCCTTTAGAACTCCCTCCTTCCGCCCATACATCTCCCAACACACGTACCATTCCAACCCCCATATTCTCTCAGGGCCCCCACGCCCTTTTCCTACCCCACATCCCGAGAAATATTAGAAGTAAAAGCGCCCTCTATTGAGACTGCGCTTTTAGTTTTTAGAAACTGCCCCTGTTGGCATAAATACATTTGACCAGTGATCACCCTTGCTCGCTCAACCGGTTTGGACCGGACACTCAGTTTTAACTATACAACGGTCAACTCTTAATCTTAGTTGAATAAATAGCTATCATTTTTTCAGAAGATAGCTTTCAGTTCCTGGTGAGGAAGGCAACATTTTCCAAACTGGGAAGCCAGGTTAAAATGTCTAGCAAAGATGAGCACTTCTAGGCCAAAACTCTCGGGGAAATCATCGGCTTTTTTGGTTGATTAGCGTTCACAACACGCTTAGAACTTAGGAGTAACATCTTGAATGATATATGAGGGTTCAAATAGGGTGGTAGTTTTGACGCTTAACGGTCAACTTTTTCAAATTATGACAGCTGATGGTTAAGTTTTAGAGCTTTTGACGGTTGGCGGCTAACTAAGAAAAAATTAGTCCCGACCACGAGTTGAAGAAACATAATAACTTCTGTTTTAATTTATATTAACTGTTGTGATTTGAAGGTTGTCTTGGCTTTTCAATTAAGAAATTTTGAAATATTTTCAGATATAAGCAGGTTGTAAGGTCTTGCAATGTCTAGAGAGAGTGTCTGCGAACATCAGAACTGTTTTTTAAGACCCTCATGTATGAATCATTATAGGTGTCTGTGAAACTGCCCACCTGCCCTTCCCCTAAGCCAACATTAACACTTACTCCTCCCTTAGGGCTTAAGGGAGGATAGGTGGGCAGTTTCCCCGAAACTTATAATGTAGTACTCATAGATTTCTGTCGCCACCTGCAGCACCAACGCCCGTGGATGGAGGTTTGTCCCAATGGAGTTCGTGGAGTCAGTGCTCCTGTAATCAGGTCACAACCAGGACTAGAAGCTGCACCAATCCCGCTCCAGCATTTGGAGGGAGACCATGCCAAGGGCATGTAAAGGAAGATGAGTTTTGTAGTAATACTAATTGCCGTAAGTATGTAACTTTCTTAGATTTATAAGTTCAGGAATCGTGTTATACTGTTAATTGGCATTATTATACATTGTACTAATCATCTTTCTTTTCATTGGTTAAGAGCCTACAATTTATTTAGGAAAGCAGCGCAACCAACAGATTAGTTAGTTATCTGCTAGCAGATAAACGACTTATCTTTAGGTTTGGCGCCCAATACATGATTTCCAAGAGCAATGAAAGACTTTGTCCATGCAACAGTGTGTGTGTGTTGTTATTTCAAAACAATGTATAATAAAACAATGTTAGATTCTGTTTTTGTGTTATCCGCAATAATCAAGGTCGCGGTTGTTATCAAGTGACAACACTTACCTCGACCTTCATCATTGTGAATTTCACAAAAAACCTCGTCCAATAATTGTTCATTGCAAAGGTAAACATTTGGCGGTGACCGTGACACCAAGTCATATCATAATGAAGTTGGTATATTCGAAGTTGTTACGATGAATGCGTGAGACACCTTGTTTCATTATAGTCTCCTTTTGTCTCGTCACTCGACGCTTCTCCCCACAAAAACGGCTGCGTGGGAGACTAGTATTAAATTTTCGCAACCTTGAATTATCAGCAATTTGTTGTTGATGGTCACGAGGTAATGTTGACCAACACCACCAACCAACAAAGGCATGTCCTAAACGCATGGACTTACAATAATGATTTGACATTATGACACTCAATGACCTGTTCCAGGTTCCAAGATAGTGAGGAAAGCTGCCTGAAAGCAAGAGTTGTGGAGCCTTTAAGCATTGTTTTCAATACCTAATAGGGTATACCATACCTGGTATACCCTATGATTGGTCAATTTTGACTGTTTACTTCAACACGTACGCCAATCATTTGCTGTCCTGCTCCCAGATTCTAACAAACATGTCGAGCATGTGAAACCCTCCTACACCGCGCCTTTCGACGTTTTGACATTTGAAATTTTGTCACGAGAAACGGTTTTTCAAAAAGTGGGCGTATTTGAGTATTTGAAAAGATGGTTAAAGGCTGCCTCCTTCTTTCTTCCTACCTTTTTTCGCTCATTCGCTATTTTACTGCTTGCTCGCGTTTTTCCTCGTGCGCACTGACCAAAAGTCTGTCACAGGCTTGGGACTCACATCCTTTCTGGTTCTCATAGTGGTCTCTTTTTTTTTACGTTGCAGCACCAAACTGGTCAAACTGGAACAGTTGGACTCCCTGTAGTGCAACTTGTGGAGGAGGTATAAGGACTCGAGCGCGCGTGTGCAACAATCCTCCACCACCACCTGGTGGTAACGTGTACTGTGTTGGATTACCAGCTGAGACAGAAGGGTGCACGGTTCGCGATTGTCCAAGTAAGCCTCGATGCACTGGAATATATATATATTTACCCAAGGCTAACAGCGAACCTGCCGTTAGTGAATTCATAATATTATTCACTTCAAACAGTAAACTTGTAGCCATTGCAAAGAAATCCATTTAGAGTTCAGCCTGCGATCCGCTGAAAACTAGTAACTAGTCAGCGGATAACTTTAAAAAAAAAAAAAGGCCACATCGATGGGTCGACACATGAACCCGCGATATGATCATATTTTAGTAGTCTGAGGATGTGCTGTTTAAACAGCTGTCAATTGACCACATCGTGGATGTGCAATTTCATCACCATCATCATCATCATCATCAAATTTATCCTTGTAATATCAATTCTTTGGAAACATATTGGTGATGCGAATTAAGGAAATGACTCAAACAAGATGACTCTAATTGATACCTCAAAAATTCCTCTCAAAACTTCTAAAGAAAACCTATAGGTACAACAAATAATGAGAATCTGAATTTTGATGTAAGGGTGTAAAGAGTTAATAACTATACCCTAAGGGTGTGAACACAGTTCCGAAACTTTTTGTCGCCAAAGGATTTCGCTCGCAGACAAAAAAGGAGGGAATTAAGTCAAGCATTACAAAACAATCTACAAACTGTCATTGTTGTCACATTTCCTTTTTTGTGAAGGAGAAAAACAACCTAACCGTTTCAAAACCATTTCAGGTGGTTAACCTGACCAATACTCAACTAACCGAGCCTTTTTTTATTCTAGCGACGTCACCGCCAACTACAACATCTCCACAAACCACAACGTCACTTCTTGAAACGACTAAACCCCCAAGCACTACAGCGTCGCCAGATACTACAACATCTTCTGCCCCAACGACAGGTAACTGTTATAATAACCTCAGATACTGCCACTATGACCACAGAAGTATGTAACTCTCTTAGATTTATAAGTTCAGGAATCGTGTTATACTGTTAATTGGCATTACTATACACTGTACTAGCCCGTGCATGTGAAATACCTCCATCATGGAATTCCGTGGAGTTCCTTGGAAAATCCTCCACGGAATTCCATGGAGGATTAGGACATTGATTTCCATGGAAAATTTTCCATGGAATTCTAAGGAAATTTGTCCATGCATTTCCATGAAAAAAAAATAAAAGGAATTCCATGGAGGATTAGGACACAATTTCCATGGAATTCCATGGAAACATTCTATGAAATTCCACGGAAATCTCTCCATGCACTTCCATGGAATTCCATGGAAATGTCTCCATCGATTTCCATAAAAATCCATTTCCCGTGGAATTCCTTTGAAAAGGTTTATAGAATTCCATGGAAACTACTCCCTTGAATTCCATGGATCTCCAGGGAATTTCATGGGATTAGAATATCCACTTAATAAAATTGAAATATTTATAATTTTCCACAGAACATTAGTGTCTGCAATGTACTGAAATGGATACATTCATTTTTATTAGATATAGAAAACTACATCTTTTGCTCAATGACATCAAGTACGTACCAATAAAACCGAGACTGACAGATATATCTGTTGATAATTGAACGCCTAATAATTCGCAGAAAGTGCGATTAAGCTATAGATTAGAACAGACCTTTTAAAATATAATTATTATATATGTTTAGGAAATGGCTAAATATAGGGAATTAAGTCAAGCATTACAAAACAATCTACAAACTGTCATTGTTGTCACATTTCCTTTTTTGTGAAGGAGAAAAACAACCTAACCGTTTCAAAACCATTTCAGGTGGTTAACCTGACCAATACTCAACTAACCGAGCCTTTTTTTATTCTAGCGACGTCACCGCCAACTACAACATCTCCACAAACCACAACGTCACTTCTTGAAACGACTAAACCCCCAAGCACTACAGCGTCGCCAGATACTACAACATCTTCTGCCCCAACGACAGGTAACTGTTATAATAACCTCAGATACTGCCACTATGACCACAGAAGTATGTAACTCTCTTAGATTTATAAGTTCAGGAATCGTGTTATACTGTTAATTGGCATTACTATACACTGTACTAGCCCGTGCATGTGAAATACCTCCATCATGGAATTCCATGGAGTTCCTTGGAAAATCCTCCACGGAATTCCATGGAGGATTAGGACATTGATTTCCATGGAAAATTTTCCATGGAATTCTAAGGAAATTTGCCCATGCATTTCCATGGAAAAAAATTCCATGGAATTCCATGGAGGATTAGGACACAATTTCCATGGAATTCCATGGAAACATTCTATGAAATTCCACGGAAATCTCTCCATGCACTTCCATGGAATTCCATGGAAATGTCTTTTGTGAGTTCCATGGAATTTCATGGAAATGTCTCCATCGATTTCCATAAAAATCCATTTCCCGTGGAATTCCTTTGAAAAGGTTTATAGAATTCCATGGAAACTACTCCCTTGAATTCCATGGATCTCCAGGGAATTTCATGGGATTAGAATATCCACTTAATAAAATTGAAATATTTATAATTTTCCACAGAACATTAGTGTCTGCAATGTACTGAAATGGATACATTCATTTTTATTAGATATAGAAAACTACATCTTTTGCTCAATGACATCAAGTACGTACCAATAAAACCGAGACTGACAGATATATCTGTTGATAATTGAACGCCTAATAATTCGCAGAAAGTGCAATTAAGCTATAGATTAGAACAGACCTTTTAAAATATAATTATTATATATGTTTAGGAAATGGCTAAATATAAAGAAATTGTGTTTCAATTAATAAAGCAGTCGATAAGCATACCTATTGGCAGAGTGCTTAGTGGAAGAACTATTAAAATTTAATTGATATGTGTTTTGGAAGTACTTTGTGACATAATCTCTAAGTGAGCTCAATATTGAAAAAATCAATTAGTTAGGTTTTGGTTCAGCACTCAATTAATATTACTGAAACAGTGATGCTATGGGTCAGTCCCGATCCCTCATTTGTGATGAGGTTGTAAGGGATTCTATTTGCTAAAGGAGCGGTGTCACAATATTAGCAAAGTCAGTCTCCCTGAGGACAACATAAAAACAGCACTTTCAAAACATAAAAAAGAAGGCATTGGTGAAGAAAATTGAAAAAGATTGAAATGTATGAAAAAATGACGATCTGAAGAGTCATATAGTGATATGACGCTGTCACGATTACAAGTAATCTTCTCACTTTATAGAACTTCTGACAAACAATTTCCTTACTAAATAATTGTGACATAGCCCCTTTGATTTCTACACCTTTGTCCAGAAATGCAGCTAAAACCTTGGGTTACTATTTCACACATATTGCTTTTACACTTATAGGTGAGGATTTGGGCTAGGGGACAATTCGTGATGTCGCCTGACGAAGTATGAATCTCATTACTTTTAGCGCACATTTCTGGGCATAACTAATTTTTTTCTATTCTTTTAAAGCATCCTGCTGCCTTATTTCTTTAAGCCTAGAATTAAGGCTGTTAATAATATCCTTCACCCCTCTTTCTGGCCACCTTTCCTTAACCAGTCCTGTCAAATAGAAAAAAAAAACGAGCTTAAGGCTGTTAATGATATCCTTCACCCCTCTTTCTGGCCACCTTTCCTTTACCAGTCCTGTCAAATAGAAAAAAAAAACGAGCATAACATTGTCAATAATTTGAAACGACCCGGATAAATTTCCCAGATGAAGACGAATGGACCTGGAAAACCGACCGTAGATGATATTGGGATGGAGGGAATATCCGAGGATCTCTTCCAACATGGACTTCGGGTGGTCGATATCGAAAGGAGTAGCAGAAGACATGACGAAAACAGCGTACGTTGCCTTTTTTTATTGCAATTTTTTATTGCTTGTCCGATGGTAAAAAATGTTTTAATTTCGTGAAAAAGCTAGTGGGAAGTGTTTTCAGTAGTGAATTTTGAAGTGCTACACTATCATGGGCGGATTTAGGGTTGGCTGAGGGGACCGTTGCAGCGCCTTTGTCTGTCAAATTTTTTATTATGTTTGAAGACTTCTAAGTAAAATAAATAGTATCTATGTAGCTGGTAAGCGTCTTCGCCGCTTTCTTTCTGGATCCGCCCCTGTCCTTCTTTCCTTCAAGAATTCGAATTTAACCGTAAAGTGGTCATTGCATGGTGCAAAGAAAGTCAGTTTTACAGCCTGCCATTCGGGCAAGCTGTAGCTAGCATGTACTAGCCCACAAGTCATTTCAACCAGCCACAAAACCGGGTTGTGATTAGCAGGTTTGACTACAGTCCTTCTGTAATTTGAATTTCCCCAAAATACAGCACTTGTCCGTCGGGCGAGTTAAGAACAAAAATCACTAACCCGATAGCAAAATCCGCTGGCCCCGGGCTATCGGACACGACTTTCTTTGCACGCTGTCATTGTTTTCACGTGTCTCAATACCAAATTAACCTCATGTCATCGTGCAGAAAAATCACCAAGTTGTCCCTTTTCATTTGCTTTATTTTCAGGATGAGTTTATTGTATCTTTCCAATCGTGCAACAACGAGCAGACGAGCCTACAGGCTGAGATAACCTCTGACCATCCATTCTACGTCAAAGGAAAAGATGGGGAATTTTGGGCGTCACTCAATCCTTGCTAGAGCGAGTTACAATACGGAATAAGCTGTCAGCCGCTTGAATGCGAAGATGTCTGTATGTTGCCGTATGGTCGGAATGTTGTCGGATACCTTAGTGGGACGGAGTGGGATACCGACAAAACCTCGTAAGTACCGGCACCCGAAACGCAATTCCCCTTTCATATATACCTTATGTCTTACAGTATTGTCTTATTTCCCCTCTTTGTGTGGTATAGAATAACGTTCTTGCCCTGTCTTGGCATGTCTTCCTCATTCCAGAAACTAGTAGGGGAATGGGTACAAGCCAGGAGCCCATAATTGGGCCCATTATGGGCTCCTGGTACAAGCTGTGGGCGCTACGATTTCTGCATGGGATCATTTGGGTGGGCAAGCGTTACTTATGATTGGTTAATAGTTTCCTTGAAGACCATCAACCAATCATAACTAACGCTTGTCTTGTCTACCCGAACGATCCCAGAAGTCATTGTGCCCAAAGCTTGCACCCATTCTCCGTAGGGCAGTTTCTGAACTGGGAAGTTTACGAGATGGATGTCACGAAACTTAGCAAACACAACTTATTTTCAGGTCTGAGTTCACCGCAATGTCAACAGCTGCACTGACGCTGAGCTGTATGGCCAAGGTATGTAAGTCTCTTAAGTTTTGGTAAGGATTAACGCAAGGTTCATACGACACTAGCATTTAGCGAATACATGATAAGTTTGATAACTTTATTTCTTTGTGTTCTCTAGGAACGCAAAATATCTTTCATGAAATCCTTAAGGTTCTCTACAGTAACCTTACGAGTTAAAGAAAATCCTTCCTTCAACCTGACACATCTTGACTACAGCATTTCAGACAATTTTAGTATAAATGTCCGTTTTTAAATTTATTTTCAAATATAAAAGGATAAACAAGAGCACAGACATAGCCGAAGCAAGCTTCTCTCTAAGTCACGATGTCCCGGAAGCATGATGAAAAGAAACAGCATGCAACAGTTCTCTAAGAGACCTATGAATGCCTTCATGCTGTTTGCCAAGCGCTTTCGAGTGGAAATCACTCAAGCCCATCCTGGAAAAGACAACAGGTAAGAAATTTAGTGGGCGCAAATCCCAAGGTCTCCTCAACATAAAAAAAAAATCATCATATCCTACTGTTATTATTATCATTGCTATTATTAGTATTATTTCTCCAGTGAGAAATCCGACTGAAAGTAAAGTTTTCCAAAATTGGTTTACATTTTGGGTAACTGGACAACTGGAAAGACCTTCGGGCCAAACGCCGTTTACTTTGACTTGAAGTACGAGATCAAACGAATTTGTATTTGTCGATCAGTGTAAGTCATCCCAATAGTAATTGGTGTACTGGGAACAGTTTCGAGAGGATTTGGAGGGTGGCTGAGACAGTTGGGAATGCGGGGAGGAATGCCACATTGCATGGAACGTTTATCGCGAGGACCTCACTGGTGCGCTGGATACTTAATCATATTAAGGACAGAACAGATGGCACGGAGTATCCTAGGTCACAGTCTGTGACCCGATACTCTGCAACATATCTTGCATAACGAAATGATAGACCTATAATAATGATAATTATAATGATAATGATAATAATATACTAATAACGACAACGATAATATGTTAAAAAGACGAAAAATTAAAAAATAAAATTAAAAAAAGAAATCTGGGGTAGCTTGATTATACTTTTGACATTGTGTAAAAAACTGAAGTGTAAACTCTTTTATCAGAGCAATTAGTGTGATCCTTGGTGACAAGTGGAAAGCCATGAAGCAAGAAGATCGCAAAGAATATGTGATACAAGGAAAGCTCTTGGCAGATGAACACAAAAGAGTTAATCCAGACTGCTGGAAAAGGAAACGAAACTCAGAGGTAACTGGCGTTCAATTCCATTAGTATAGGATTTGTAGGCACCAACTAAAACTGAGACCAAGTTGCTAGAGGACATTTCCCTTGTGCCCTCGCCCCTCCCCTCCCCCCAAAATTAATTAACAATTAATGAATGAGGCTGCGTATCTTATGAAGAATTATGGAGATCGAGGAGGGTGTTCGATCCATCGATCCAACGATCCATCGATGTTAAGTTTATCTTCGATAGTGCACGTTTAGGTTTGTCCAGCTCCGCAAATATCCTCCAAATAGCAGATGTCGTCCTTCGAGTTGTCTTCTTGCTGTTCTTGCCATGTTTTAAGCTATTTTTCGCCTAGTTCTTTCTCTTGAAATGAGTGAAATGTTCGCCATTTTTCAAGTTCACAATCAAAACAACTCAACCTCTTCCCCAGGTCTTAACGGTGCCTTAACCTGCGAAAACGCTGCATTTTCGACGTCATTTCCTCGTTAAACACAAAATTCTTCCAAATTTAATCATCAGTAACTGGTTATGGTGAATTAAACAAGTGCTTTTA
Organism: Porites cylindrica; assembly: GCA_964035525.1. Classification (NCBI taxonomy): domain Eukaryota; kingdom Metazoa; phylum Cnidaria; class Anthozoa; order Scleractinia; family Poritidae; genus Porites; species Porites cylindrica. The sequence continues at coordinate 5,727,811 of OZ037786.1, read as the reverse complement.
GCCAATCAGAATCGGGAAAAGATTTTGAATGAATGATAATTATAATTATGAAATAATTAATTTTTTTAAATAACCATACGTGTGATTTAATTAGCATATAATAAACCTACCGTAATCTTGAACAGATATAAATATATCTTTCTATTGACTCTCTTTGCCTTATTTTTCTTTAGAGGACTTCTCACTTGTGCTTTCGTCCCTCCTCTCCCTCAACAAATTAGTATAGGTAATAGCATGATTAGTAGTAATATTTGGCATAAACACCACGAGTGATAGTTCGAGATTGTTATATAAATTTGAGACAATTTTGAAATATCACTCGTGGTATTTATGCAAAATATTACCAACAAATCATGCTATTATTTGTTTATACTACTACCCACAAACGGTTTGTAATTTTCACATGTAGGTATTTCAGTTAAGCTGAAATACCACTGCTCTGAGCCAATCAAATTGCAGAAATTTCTCATGTAGTAGTATAAATAAATTAATTAATTAATTAATTTATTGAATAACCAGACGTGTGATTTAGCATATAAAGAACCTACCCTAATCTTGATATAAATAAATCTTTCTATTGACTCCCTTTGCCTTACCTTTCCTCAGAGGACTTTTTCTCTCCTTAAACCAATTATGTAATTAATTATGATAATTAATTAATCAATTTATCAAATAACCAGACGTTTGAAGAAGCCTTTAATAAACCTACAATGATGTGGATATGTGTTAAATCTTTTTGCCTTTAGCTTTTTTGTTTTTCTTTCAGGGGTCATCCAAGATAAGTTACCGACGGCCATAAAGGAGTGCTTTCTTTTTTGATCTTTAGATGATAATATATATTTTTTCCTAGATGTTTTGTAATATATTATATTGTATATTTTCGCTAGCCCAACTGTATTTTGTTTTTTTTCGTATGAGAAAATGATGCAAGTCATACTATGTATGGCGTATTTAATGGCATTCTAAGGTGTAAATAGTTTAACTTAGTTGTGAAATGCTTTTATTTGGGTAATGATTTCTATAGAAGAACGAAAAAAATAAGTTATTAGTTAAACATGTGAATTGCAGCAACTTAAAGTAAAAGCAAAGGCTCTAAAGAATGTATCGCGTGTCTTTGATTCTTTGTATCTTTTTAAGTCATTCCCTTTTCCGAAAAACCACAATCTAAGAAAAAAAAAATGATGTAGCATATCTACTATACGATAACAACCTTCCCAGCATGGAAAACAAAGGCTAAAATAGAACACTTCAGCCTTCAAAGACTACTAAACAAGTGACTTGAAATCCAAATAAGCAACACTGATAGTCTTTAAAAGTGGTAAGGTCTTTTCAAAATCTCAGCCTTGGATTTATTCTTAAGATATTCTTGAAATTTCGCAAATTTTAGCCTCAATATTCTTGTAAAACATATTCTTATAAAATGAAAAGAGTGTATTGAGAATGCTTGAACTCATCTACTCAGAAAAGGTAAATATTTTTGAACAATGATTTCTACATTAATGAATCCATTAGCAGGCAGTCTACCAGGGAGGGTTGCACGGGTCAACGACCCCGCGTGTGGGGCTCTACATTAGCCTGTAGCTTTCATTGTCAATTCAAGGGCTAATAAAGATCGGTTATTGATCTATAAATCCAGAGATAAATTACAACTCAAATAGATTGGCAGAAACTCTTAATTCTCACAATACAACACTGTTAGTCGGGTGGGCATGGTAGTCTGGCATTGATCCCTTGTTGTCCTTTAAATTTATGTTAATATTGCGTGTGAGGAAGTGTATTATGACTGTCCACGTAGTAAACACAAACTCATGCTAATTTGTCACGATCAAAATTGCGCAAGCAAACAATGGTACAAAGATCAAAACAGATGATAAAGGTGGCCAGCCGTCCCTCAGTTATTCAGTCTTGAAATGATGAAAAGATGCGCAATAATAGCTAATAATTTTCACTATTTTTTTCTTCGTGATATGAATTCATATTACACCTGGAAGTAGAACTGCAAGAGCGCAATATTATACTTCAGGAAGTAATAAGGATAATTTGCCTCAAACAATACAAAGAATATAAATCAGTTTTGCGGAAGTTAATAACTTTTGGTTTCGAAAACGACGACAAACATTTTCCGCCATTTTTTTAAACTTTTTTCGCGTTTTGCTACGGAATGACGTTTTAAAGTAAACACAAGAACATTGTTCAGTTCATTATATGACTTCACTTGTTAAGTGAAAAGTTAAATTCCTTACAAATTGTATACAGTTCGTGAGCGGAATGATTTGTTTGGGGTCAAAATCCAGAGTTGTGGCCATTCTAGAAAACAATCTGTCGCCGCTCTGTGTTTTAAGCATTCTATTTTTATCACTCTAAACATAGTTCAGATTTCATTAAGAAATTGATTGTAATTTGAGACACTCAAAGATACCTTAGAGAGTGACTCCTAATCTTCATCTTCTTGAAGTCGAATTGGAGAAGAAAATAAGACTAAATTTCATTTTTTGAAAGACTGAATATCGGCCTTACGAAATTTCGATTGCATGGAGATATTTCCGTCAAATAGCCCATACAAAAGGCCTCCTCTTGTCAGATCTATAATGGTAATTGAACTGAGTGGAGATGTCAGTGGAATGCATTTGGTCTGAAATCATACGCGTGATTTCAAAATCGAACGAGCGAGTAGTGCGAGTTCTACTTGAAATCACAAGTCTGATTTGAGATCAAAATTGCATGACACGAAGTTCAATTACCACTTTATTACAGCCATATTCAGTCGGAACCAATATTTTATTGACCGAGCAGCCGGTTCGTTGAAAAGCGGAAGCAAAAAAGCTTTTTACATCTTTTACATCGTTATGAAATCAAAAAAGGATTACATCTCATTTTGTATTTGAAACAGAAATGGTGCGATATAGAGCAAAAATGGTGCGATTTATAAACAGAAATGATGCGATTTAGAACATGAATGACGCGATTTATAAAAGATGTGATTTAGAGGAGAAAATAGTGTAAATTGTGAACAAGACACACTGCTGAGATCCAATCAGATTCCAGGGATCACCAGTGATTTCAAAATGGATATAATAAATAATTTTATCCGCTGTACATATCACGTCTCCATCAGGCGTCATATATCCAACCCAGCACTGGAAGGGGTGTTTCATGGGTCCATTGACACAAAAGCCAAACTGTGTACTACCGCGTCAATGAGAAACGTCGCCTGTTATAAATCAGAGGAATTTGCTCATGTGACTCGCCTTATTTGGTTATCAGATGAAACATGCATAAGCCGATGTTGAGACTTCTGAATATGGCTTTCATTTCCATTTCGGTGTCGATAAAGTATCTATCCATTTTTTTTTTTTTTTTTTTTTTTTTTTTTTTTTTGCGGGGTGGGGGTGGGGGAAAGGAAACCTTTTCTTTGTTTTGTAAATTGTTTTATGAAAACACAATGTAGAGTGATTGACTTGTTAATAACCATACGTTTGGACAAGAAGAATTCATCAGTCGTTGTTGTAACATCTCTAAATAGAATACAAAGAAGAAATATAATTCACCAAAGCATGCTAAAGACATTTTACCTTATTCAATATTATTAAAGAACCTCTTTTCTAGACAATGATCGTATTACTTTATTCATTTGATCACTTTTAATCAGAAATTTGTTTAAAAAGCTTAGTTCTTTTTCGAATTATATGCAGTGTACAATGTGTTTACCTAATACTGTTCGTGAGTAGAATGATAATTTATTTAGGGTTACAAATAGTCGTGTGGATATTCTTGAAAGCAACGAGCAATCAATACTTTTGGCACTCCTTTTTTATCACTTTAAATATATAGCTATCGGTGATTAGATGGAAAATTGAACTTCATTGTTGACAGGCATCCCTTATGTAGTTTGCCTTATGTCAAAATCAGAGCAACAAAATATCTCGTTTTTGAAATCATATGACCATCAAAAGTGTTTGTTGTTGTTGTTGTTGTTGTTGTAAATAGTAAATCCAGCATCGCTGTACAAAAATTCCCTTCGTCAGATCCGCTCTGACCGGGTTTCGTTAGCTTTCGATCGGAAGCAATGCCCCTATCGTCTGAAAAAAATAAAAAATAAAAAAGGAAAGAAAAGAAAGAAAAAGGAAAAAGAACGATTGACAACACGAATATATTTCTTTTCAATGGTAACATCAAATTGTTTTTCTTTTGTTGGCTTTTAGATTTGGACTGACTACGTAGGAATGCTTATTGGTATAACTGGCCTAGTAGCCTAGTATATTAAACACAAGAAAGAGTGCTTTATTAGATTTATGAAAGCGAAACTGAGTACAACCGCGTCAGTTGCAATGGGATTACTTTTGATTACTGATTTAGATAAAGATTTAACTGGGACTCTCTGTATTTGAATATCTTTCTGGCAGACCTTTTCATCGCATTTGTTAAGTCGTTCGTGTGGCTTGTCAATCGCGATTATTTACTAGGCGACTAACAGCCGCCCAAGCGACTTACCAAATGCTAAAAGCCATACTAGAAAGAAAGTTCTGCTCGCAAGGGTACTTGAGTATAGCCTTCGTTCCAGATACTGAGCTGTGATATTCATTGTTTGATATATCATCATTTCCCGAATGACCGACCATTTTTTAAAAACTCAGTCTTTTATTATGACTTTCAGATCACATCAAGTACTTATTTTCTCTGTTTTTTCTAAACATTGTAGAGAAAAGAAGGATAAATTTAAGTAGGCTGCGGGTATTAGTGCCATATTTAGCATCTTCAGCTTAAAATAGAAGCGCACTACGATGATATTTTGTGTGGATGTCAGTCATGTATGAGTTCTTTTCTAAGAGTGGGACCAAACATCTAGAATTCTTTACCCTCAGATATGAGAAACTAACCAAAATCTACCTTAATTTCTGAGAAAAAAAGGAATAAGCTCTCTGAAATCTTATCTAAACCTGATGACTATTTTGAAATCACTGAAATTATGCATCAACTTAATTTTAACTAGCTCAGGAACACGACATAACTTATATTCTCTATGTAATTCATATTGTACTATAATTCTTATTTTACGACACTCTGGTGGTACTGTTTGTAGAATATCACTTTTCCTTCTTTCCTGTCTTTAAATTTGTGTGTCTCCAATCCCCCCCCTTCCCCCGCCTCAATCCCCCCACCTCAATTAGGTTCTTCTATGCGCGCGTATGGAAGCTATCATGAATTGTAAATTGTATGTGTGACTGAATGAATAAAGTTGAAGTTGAAGGTTGAGGTTGCTGCTTTTTCACTATAAGGGTTAAGTTACAGTAAGGAGTGTTTCAGTAGGAATAAATCTCCGTTGGGGCAGGTATAGATACTTCTGTTTAACTTAACCTTTTATCGAAATTCAGCAAGCAACAGGGAATAATAACAACGAGATTGTGCTGTGTACATTTTTTGTAGGTGCACCGATGCAGTTCAGATAATTAAGAAAAATTTTGTTTAGCTTGTTTCCTGCAGGTCAAAATAAAGTCATACGTATGATCTTTCATCTGATCTGGTTTGTTTTTGTTTTGTCTTCTTTTTCGGGGTTTTAAAAAATTGAAAACAATGAATATCATGGAACGAACAAATGACGTTTTATGTATTGACCGTATATAAGGAAGAGTTTATCTGTTCACTGATATTTTAAACTCCGGTTTTTTTGTTAATCGAAACTTACTTTCGCTAGAACGTAATACTCCGAAAGCCGTTTATAGACCTGGAATTAAGTGATGGGTTAGATTAAAGTGAACAGAACAATAAGAGAATCGGGCGTTTTTCATTTTTCCAAGTCGTTTTTGTTGAGCCATTTTATTCACAATCACCCCTAAGTTTTTTTTATCTTACATCTAATTTCTAAATATGGTATATCGTTTATGGTATAGTTGCTGAAACCAACTCTTTAAAAACCTTAAATGTAATAAAGGATTTTAGGTCACTAAAGGTTTACTGATACATGCTACATCTGTGTGTCTGACGTGTTGAAACAAACTCCACAGAATTATAAACTGCACGACGTTTTCACTGTAGGTTGGCGGACTTTATTTGCGCTGCAGCCTCTTTATTTACAAATTAGGCACTTCAATTTTTAAGATTGGGCTTTCAGATACATCAGTGGAGAAAACATACTGTGCTCTGCTTCTACACCAACTTGTAAAGCTAGGTATGGCGAATTAAAAAGAAGTGAGAAGTTTTCTTTGCATACTGACTGACTCACTCACTTACTCTCTCACTCAGAAAGTGTATAATTTGCTCTGAACAACTTTAAATTATCCAGTGACAGTATGCCTAGTTAGAAGAAATGTATTGGTTTAGCATACCTGTGCTGTTGACGCAGTTAAATTAAACGTCAAATTACACACTTCTTTAAAATAATTTTCTGAGAACACTGACCGGATAATCGACTCAACTTCACAACTGAACTGAGTTAAGTCTTAATCGTAGTAATCCATCACATGCAGTTAGATGAAAATGTGGTGGCTTACAGCTGGTGGCTAGAAAGACGTTGGCACTGCCATTCTAGCAAATAGAATACCAAAAACCGAGACTAAACCAGTAATTAAACAGAACTTATATCTGACTTTCTCAGTCAAACCGCAGAATTCAGCTTAAGCCGACGGTTTACAGGCGGACGTTGGAAATTGGCTTCTACTTATAAAGGCAAGTCAATCGATTCCAGTTGATTTGGCCAAGATGACAAGCCAACATAGTTAATCACGAAAAAGGTTTACAGGTTTACAGTGTTAAAGAATGAGAAGATATTGTGGGACTTTATGCTCACAAATTTCAATATTTTCTGAGAAAAGATGAATTCATGTGGGAACTGTTTTAAAGAAGAGGCCAGGTGTGCTTCGACAGGCCGGAGATCTGGGGAGCGGGCTGGCACAAGTCGGACCATAAGCATCTTTGTCGAAATTTCCTTGTAGAAGCATTTCACCGTCATCATTTAACTAAGGTAATTGGCGAAATCTCTCTCTAGCTCATTATATGGTTACACTGCCAATTAAATTGATCTTAGTTACTTTATTAGAAGCCCTTAACCCAAAGCACTGTGAAGAAGTAAGACCTATATATAACAGAACTTGATACAATATACGTCTAGCAATAATACCAGATGTAGAAGTAAGGCCTTGACTATGGGATTATATGCTGTAGGCCGAATATTGTCCGGAATAACCCAAGGAGGATTGATTTCTTAATTGAGGGTAGATTCCCACCCATTCTTTGACTCTTTCCACGGCGCGTTGCTTGTTGTTTACCAATACCAACAATACCGAAATATTTTCATTTAATCATGGGCACGATATCAAGTAAAAATATAGGCGAAGTTTTCATTTTTGTATTTTATTAATGTACCGACATTTATCCAACAAACACCGCTTGCAAAGGTCACTCTTACCTATAGCCCGCCGCGGTTTACAGTCATTTTAAATTTTGCGGTTTTTTATTAGGCCAAACTATTACGTCTGCAAACGTTTTTTATTTCCCAAAATAACTGAGATATAGCCCGTCTGACGCTGACGACCCTTCGGGGGATGGAATGGAAGGGTGAGGTTCACAATTAACTCCTTAATCAGCTCAGAGCATATTATCAAACATCATAGCCAATACCACTATTTGAAGAACACACCGTGCCGAACCAAAGGGTGTGATCTTTGCAGTTTGCCGCCATCTACAAGTTTCCCGAAACATCTTTTTCAAAAGTTACGTAACTCGAAAAAAGGTAACCAGAATTGACAATGAGAAAACTTTGGATAGTAGCCAGAAATGACTTGGAAGAGAAGTGTTGCCGTTTAAGTGAAAAGTAGAACTTACGTCTTGATATACCGAACCTTTGGGTAATAGGGTGCGTTAATTCTGGGAGAATGAGATAATTCTATAGTCGTGGTAAAAGACCTTTAAGTTTGTATTTGCTATAATTTAAGTGTGATTGTAGAAAATCCCATTGCCCAGTGCTTTGAAATAAATGCATCTCTGCAGTCGTTTCTCATTAAAACGATCCTGTCCTTTAGCTCTTGCTAAATACTACAAAAAAGGTTTTACTCGTTGCACAGACTGAAGAATATAGTATTTATTTTAAGAGCATTATGAGTTGAGACGTTATCCACGAGGTATGGAAAGTCATAACACAGACATAGTTATAAACTAAACATATCAAATACAGTTTTCGTGATTAAGCAAGCATCGTTCTGATTTTGTTCGTCTCCTACCGAATGACAGTGAGGGAATTGGAAGATACTGGTTTACAGAACTCTAGAATGGAGACGTTCCAACATCTTCTCTCTCACGACACTGTCTGTAAGACGGAGTCCAAAATAAAGGGGCTATTGTCATAAGGATGTTGCTGTTTTAGTTCAATTCTGTAGTCCTGATCATGAAGTCTTAGCTTAGTGCCTTTAATTACCCACACACAAAATGCTCCCTTGGTGTTATAAATAAGATATCAAACGAATTTACATCAGGGATGAGTAACAATAATAATTATAATTTTTCTAGTGGTTTTTGCAGGCCCGATTTTTTCAAATTTACTGAATCCATGTCCAATTCCTTGCTATCCTTTGAAACAGAAAACAATCGACAGTTTCAAAAATTTAAAGTAGTCTTAATTAGCAAAACTGAAATTGGAAAAAAAATCATTTAGCTTTTCAAAAAGATACCAAATAGTGTCGAATAGCCCATTTAATTTTAACCTTGCCTCTTGGATAAAACTTCTTAATTCGTTTAATTGAGACAGGAACAGTTAGAGTGCGCCCAGTTCTTAGCCTTTGTTCAAATTTTTTAGAATACGGGTCTCATTCCCATGAGAAAGACCCTTTTCTTAAAATAATGTTCGGAAGCTCGCTTACCTAACATACATTTTTTTGGTTTCAAACTCCCCCGCGCACTTAGTAACGGATTCAATAACTGGTAAGGACGAGTTCCTAGACGATCGATACATTCCGGCCTCGATAGCCTCAGAAAATAAGAGACGTCTCAATGCAGACTATTCCTCTACAGTACCTTACTATCTAGGAGTCTTGAAGAGTCTTCAATTAAAGGTCTTAGACTCAACATACAGGTGACATGAATGTCTTGAGAGAATACCCAGTAATTACTGTATTGTGACTTTACTAATCACTGATTACTGTCAACATCTCCTGTCTGTATCTCATTAATGCACAAATGGACTGTTAAAAGCGACCAATAAAACAGTCGTTGACAAGAGCGTCAAACTACGTTAACTGCGATCGCGCTCAATCTCTAGCAAAATAAATTGAAAAAAGAAAACTGCTAAACAGCAAATTTATTGTCACTATTATTAGTTATGTATAGATTTACTGCACTAATCAATTGTTTATACTGAAACATTACGTTTTGTATTCGATTTTTATTCATTATTTGCTGTAATCGAAGCTGCGGACTCTTCAAGTACTCAAAAAATTGATTGATTGATGTTAATTATGCGGTCTTTGCAAAAATTCCCACGGATTCTTCAAATGTAGATCAAAACATCATGACGCAAGTTGCGGGAATAAAAGGTTCAGAAAACATTGAAAATAAGAACGTTCAAACCAATTTCTCAATTCATGAACATAAGTGAACTGGCAGGGAATGATTTCATGGAAAAATCTGTTTGCAAATAGTGCTCTCTTCTTCCCACGAAACTTATGCTAGTTACAGATATTGAACGCAGTTTTTGAAAGTTCACGCGATGAATTTCTTTTGTTCTTGAATCAATGAATATTACAGTAAACGCCGGAAAACTTAGCTACAGTTGCTATTGCAGCAGCTTTTTAAGCTCAAAGGAATTGTTATGTACAGAACGGCCTGACGAAGATCCTTTCTTCCACATTCTGTGAGGGTTTACAGTTTAAAACAACTTACGTGACTGTACAAGCGTTTAGTTTACAACAGTAATGTTCAGACAAAGGAGGTCCATAGTTGCATTGTTTATTAACGAGGCTAAATGAACTAAACAAGGGCCTTACCAAACAAAATGTCCGATGCACAGACAGTTAGCTAGCCTATGCATGGTGACGAGTCACTTTCGTTTGGGTAATTAGTAAGACCAGGAACCAATAATTTGATCAATAAAATTTCTGCTTAGTGGGAGTAAATGCGGTTTCATGTACGATATAGCTTCTTCAAGGAAGAAGAGGCCGACTGGGGAATGAAATAAGGTTTTTTTTTTTAATTTCCTGCACTGAATGTCAGCCTAAATGGTCAAAAATAAATTGTGCTATTAATTAGGATAGTACTTGATTCATTTGCCGAATTTGTCTCGGACATATTTGTTAACCAAAGAACAGGAAGAGATGTAATATGTTGAAAATCAAGAAGGTTAAGCCTGAGAACACCGCTTGCATTAGACTGATGGACACTTACAAAATGTTTATGTGTTAAAGCTTTGGGTAAGCCCAAAGAAAGTGCCAGCAAAATTCTAGGGATGTTCTTAGGTCGTATTGCTTAAAGTAGTCTCTGACTTCTTAGGCTTGGGTGTAATAGCTCTACGTGATTGGTGTGACGTCAGGGAATGCCGCCCTTGAAATTGGAAGTCGTGTTTGCGCAACATCAGAAGAGATGTAAGGTACAACAGAATCAACCAACATCAGAAGAAAGCTGACCGTGAATCACAACACGCAAGCAAATTTGTCCAAACGAAGAAGAAACTTCACTGACAAAAGATGACTTACTCTTTGAATGTGTGGCAGCTGGCTTTAGTAATTTCAAGTTTTCTATCAACATCAATTATTTCCCACACGGACGCAGGTAAGGTTAATTCTCTTTTTGTTTGGAAATTTTCAACTTCCTCTTTTACAAGAAGCCAAGTAACGTTCTTTGCGAAGCTCTTTCTTAAAATACTTTACTGTTGCTTTTAGTTGTTTACCCTGCTACAAGCAAAAGGAGTTTATGTGGGCTCATTGCCTTAATCTCTGTTTAGAAACTAACCGATATTGAAAATTGTTGTTTTTGCGCGCTTTAGCTCAAAAAGGAATGAATAACTTTATTAAACAAAAGAAAATCTCTCATTGCGGTGAAATTCTTACGAGCTTTCTATTCAATGACTGGCTTGACGCCACTACATATCTATAAAGAGACATTTCAGTTATTTAATATATTCTTTCCACTGAATATTGTTTAAAAGAAAGCTTAGCTTATTTTTCACTGCAAATTTGATCGTTGATCCGCGTTTAATAACAAGATTAAGTTTATATATCTTTCGAATTCGAGCTGTTTTCTCTGTTTGTATCCCAACAATAAGTTGGTAGACTAAACATTGTAACTATAATTATATTCAAAACATCAGAGGTTCAAAATTCAGCACTTCAGCGTATTGAATCCAGCGATTACTATCTACATTCAGTATCTAAACATACTTTAAACATATTTTAGTCTATAGTAAGCGATCGTTGCATAGCAAAGAAAAAATATTTTGACAAGTATTCAGTCATACTTAAGAGACTATAGTGTACGTTGTAGTACGTTGTAGTTTGTATACTTGATGCAAAATGACTGTATTTTATAAAGCAATTAAGGAAACGTTTATTCAAGTATGTTTAATTATTCTTTTAAAAATGCACTCTTTTTTGCACGAAATAAAGTTCATAAAATCAATCTTGTGGTAAACGACATGCCATTGTCACCACATTTTGGATATGACCACTTAGAGTTATATTGCTGATACCGAATGAGACAAATATCTCTTGCAAATACATCAAAACTCAGAGTAAAGTAAAGTAAAATCTTAGGAAAAGGGCATTTGGGCTTTTTGAAATCATTAATACATCTTTTCCTTTTTCTTTAAATCCCAGAATGAGGTGAAATTAACTATTTTATTGCGGTAATTAGCAATGAATACTAAGCATAGAATATTGGTCCAACTCTTTCAAATACCACTTGTCAATCAAATTCGCTAGGAATGAAACAATTTCCGCAGCTTCTACCCTTTTTTTATAATATAGCAGCCGCAACGCATGAATTTCAAGAAGAGGAAGTGTTAGATTTTTGCTTGATTCACCCCCTTGATTCACATTACTGTCTACATATATAATGAGTGAAGCTGTCGCCATGATGGGTCTTAATTTGTCATCATTACCACCTTAAAACATTGGACAATATAATAAAAACCTTGCTGCCTTGAACAGCAGGTAGTACACAGTTTAAAAACTTTAAGTATTAAAATTCATTAAGGTTTGAAAAATTACGAAAATAGAAAGGATAATGACAGGAACTGCAGTTAATATGCTATATTTTGCCCTGTCCAAAAACGTGCTCTGAAAGTGGTTGATATGGAATGACTCAAGTCACGTGTCATTCGTTGAGGGTCTGATACTATATGACAGAGTTGCACTTCTATTAGTGCAGTGTGGCGTAAAAGCGAAAGCAATAATAATAATAATTTAAAAATAAGATGAACCTTTATTAACATATGATCAATTTACATTCCACTATAATCATAGACTAAAATTTTGTTGAAGTAAAACATATCAAAAGATCGTAAAATACTAATTACAAGCTCACGTCATTATCGACTTTCTAAAATTAGTGGACACACGCTTGGCTAGCGTTTAAGCGGCAGTCATCATATGACCAACCTTTTTTGTTTATTCATTAGGCAATCAGCAGCTATTACATCCCAAAATAGAAACATCTGTAGTTTGCCATTTGTTTTGTTGTTGTTTCTGTACTTTACTTCTTAAAACGTGGTACCAGCGTAACATCCTGGCAAAATGTCGACGAGGAGGACGTAAACAGAAATTTTCAAGATTATAACAACTCGCAAGACAGATTCGAAGAAACTTGGTGCGCATAGTGATGTTACGGACGGTGCAATCCTTTTAGCATCGTGATAATTCTACCCTAACCAGTTTTTGCAACATATCATATTTTTCCCTGATCGAAATTGGGCCTAATTGAATAATAATTAAGTTCTTATCAAATAGCTTTCTAAAATTAGTGCAGTGTCAAATGCACTTTAACAGTTGCTGACTTTTGATTGGCTAAACGAATTGAAGTTATTTCCTCGACCAATGCAACAAGGCTTGAAACCAAAGCTCACCCTTTTCCCCCGCCCTTTTCTCTTTTGTGCTCTGATTGGTTTATAGCATTTTCATGTATTTTTTAAATGCTCCATAATATATAAGTGCCTGTTGTTAAGAAACTAGCTTGTTATAGAAACTTATTTTGTCCGCTTTAACTTTCAGCCTGTGTTTCACTCATCAAGAACAATCCAAATGCGAAATTTTATGCTTCAACCAGTTTGTTTCCCCTTGGGCATCCTGTGCTTCACAGCAACCAATTTTGGTGTGCCGGTGTTATAAGCAGAGGCCAACGTTTGATGGTTGATTTAGGTAAACAATTTATTGTTGAATTTATCACGTTATGAGAATTTATTTTCTCTTGTTATCATTTGGTTACAGTTTATTTATTGTTATCAACGCCTAAGTAGTTAACGATCATTTTGTAAGGAAATGTAGCAAAAGTTGGCTCGCTCAATTCAAGGCAAGACAAACTTAAAGCAAGGGACACACATACACCAACCCACGGCCTGGCCAGTACCTCATGCATGTGCACAGCCATATCACCCGGGTAATAGACCTTTTTACCGATACGGCGGCCATATTGAATTAATTCGATTTAAGGAGTATTATAGGATGCCCAGGGGGCATGAGCACATTTCGTTTGTATTTTCGAGTGCTTTTCGGGACATTTTGTCTTGAAGTTTTCTTAGAATAAGATTGTAATGGGAAAAAAGATCCTTGTGCCATGTTTTGATGTAATAATGATCGCCTTTTTCTAGTTTAGTATTTTTTAAATATGGATTTCACTGTATTTTTCTCGGGAAAAAGGCGATCACCATTACATCAAAACACGGCACAAGGATCTTTTTGCCCATTACAATCTTCTTCTAAGAAAACTTTTAGAAAAAATGTCCCGAAAAGTGCTCGAAAATACAAACGAAATGTGCTCAGGCCCCCTGGGCATCCTATAATACTCTTTAAAATCGAATTAATTCAATATGGCCGCCGTATCGGTAAAAAGGTCTATTGGAGCTCATCAGAACACGGGCAGAGGAATGGCTCTTTCACCCTCGACAAGTTCACAATCTACATATAAATGTGGCCTTATTTCTATTCTGCCGTTGATTTTCAATATTTTTCTCTTTACAAAAAAAAGGTTTAAGGAACCTGATTGTAGACCAAGTGTCCGTGCAAGGAATGCCCGGAACAAGGAGGTCGGTGTCCGAGTATTTGCTGTATGTCAGTACCGACAATAAAACCTTCACTGAAGTTCTTGAAGCGGAAGATGGCCGGAGGGTAAGTTCTACTTATTTGGGCATATATGAAGTCAGGCTGAAATAACGCGGTTTCCGAATTATTTAGCCTATTTTAGTTTATTTTGCCTGATTATCAAGTGAATACATACTGTACTAACTCTCTTTCATTTTTTCTTTTTCTTTCAAGGAGTTTTTTGGTCCTAATTTTAATGGTGACACTGTAGTTAGTAGTAACCTAACCACGCCCGCGACAGCTCGGTGGGTGGTTTTTAATCCAGAGGAACCACTGACCCCAAGCGAAAATAATCTGTGTATGCGTGTGGACGTTCTAAGCTGCGGGAAAGGTAAACAATTATAAAAGGGAGAACCGTTGCAAGGGGGCTGGTGGGGGGAGTTCGAAACCTCCAGTATCTCGTACCTTGCATTTCCGTGCCCCGCCCTTTTTTTTTTTCTTGGCTTCCGCCCTATAGCCTTTGTTCGATTGCGAAAAATTAAGCATCGTTGCGTAACTTTCTCCCGCTTCCCACCCCTTTAGAACTCCCTCCTTCCGCCCATACCTCTCCCACCTCACGATCCACTCCAACCCCCATATTCTCTCAGGGCCCCCCACGCCCTTTTCCTACCCCACATCCCGAGGAAAATTAGAAGTAAAAGTGCCCTCTATTGAGACTGCGCTTTTAGTTTTTAGAAACTGCCCCTGTTTAGCTTTGGTATTCAATACATCTGACCAGTGATCACCCTTGCTCGCTAAACCGGTTTCGACAGTTTTAACTATTCAACGGTCAACTCTCAATCTTAGTTGAATAAATAGCTATTATTTTTTCAGTAGATAGCTTTCAGTTCCTGGTGAAGAAGGCAACATTTTCCAAACGGAGAAGCCAGGTTAAAATGTGTAGCAAAGATGAGCACTTCTCGGCCAAAACTCTTGGGAAATCATCGACTTTTTGGGTTGATTAGCGTTTACAACAGGCTTAGAACTTAGGAGTAACATCTTGAATGATATAAGAGGGTTCAAATAGGGTGGTAGCTTTGACGGTTAACGGTTAACGTTTTCAAATTTTGACAGCTGATGGTTAAGTTTTAGAGCTTTTGACGGTTGGCGATTTACTAAGTAAAAATTAGTCCCGACCATGAGTTGAAGAAACATAATAACTTCTGTTTTAATTTATTTTAACTGTTATGTTTTGAAGGTTGTCTTGGCTTTTCAATTAAGCGTTTTGAAATATTTTCAGATGTAAGCAGGTTGTAAGGTCTTGCAATGTCTAGAGAGAGAGTCTTTGCGAGCATGGGAACTATTTTTTTTTTTCAATTTAGAGACTCTTCAGGGGCCAGAAGTCCTGGAAGATCAGCTGAAATAGTGAGATTTGAAACACTTGAAACCTTTTTGACGGTTGACGGTAAAAATACAATACTTTTTTCGACAGCTGACGGTTAACCCTATTAACACCCTCATGTATGAATCATTATAGGTGTCTGTGAAACTGCCCACCTACCCTTCCCCTAAACCAACATTAACACTTACTTCTCACTTAGGGCAGAATGTTGGCTTAAGGGAGGGATAGGTGGGCAGTTTCCCAGAAACTTATAATGTAGTACTCATAGATTTCTGTCGCCACCTGCAGCACCAACGCCCGTGGATGGAGGTTTGTCTCAATGGAGTTCATGGAGTCAGTGCTCCTGTAATCAGGTCACAACCAGGACTAGAAGCTGCACCAATCCCGCTCCAGCGTTTGGAGGGAGACCATGCGCAGGGCATAAAAAGGAAGATCAGTTTTGTAGTAATACTAATTGCCGTAAGTATGGAACTTTCTTAGATTTATATGTTCAGGAATCGTGTTATACTGTTAATTGGCATTATTATACATTGTACTGATCATCTTTCTTCTCATTGGTTAAGAGCCTGCAGTTTATTAGGAAAGCAGCGCAACCAACAGATTAGTTAGTTATCTGCTAGCAGATAACTGACTTATATTTAGGTTTAGCGCGCAATACATGATTTCCAAGAGCAGTGTAAGACTTTGTTCATGTAATGGTGTGGGTGTGTGCCGTTATTTCAAAACAACGTATAATAAAACAATATCAGATTCAGTTTTTGTGATATCCGCAATAATCAAGGGCTCGGTTGTTATCAGCCTCAGCCTTCGGCTTAACTGACGACACTTACCTCGACCTTCATTATTGTGAATATCACAAAAACCTCATCCAATTATTGTTCATTGCAAAGGTAAACATTTGGAGGTGACCGTGACATCAAGTCAAATCATAATGAAGTTAGTATATTCGAAGTTGTTACGATGAATGCGTAAGACACCTTGTTTCTTTATAGTCTCCTTTTGTCTCGTCACGCAACGCTTCTCCCCACAAAAATGGCTGCGTGGGAGACTAGTATTAAATTTGCGCAACGTTGAAATATCAGCAATTTGTTGTTGAAGGTCAAGAGGCAATGTTGACCAACACCAGCAACAAACAAAGGCATGTCCTAAACGCATGGACTTACAATAATGATTTGACATTATGACACTCAATGACCTGTTCCAGGTTCCAAGATACTGAGGAAAGTTGCCTGAAAGCAAGAGTAGTGGAGCCTATAAGCATTGTTTTCAATACCTAATAGGGTATACCATACCTGGTACACCCTATGATTGGTCAATTTTGACTGTTTACTTCAACACGTACGCCAATCATTTGCTGTCCTGCTCCCAGATTCTAACAAAAATGTCGAGCATGTGAAACCCTCCTACACCGCCCTTTTCGACGTTTTGACATTTGAAATTTTGTCACGAGAAACGGTTTTTCAAGAAGTGGGCGTATTTGAGTATTTGAAAAGATGGTTAAAGGCTGCCTCCTTCTTGCTTCCTACCTTTTTTGGCTAATTCGCTATTTTACTGCTTGCTCGCTTTTTTCCTCGTGCGCACTGACCAAAAGTCTGGCACAGGCTTGGGACTCACATCCTTTCTGGTTCTAATAGTGGTCTCTTTTTTTTTACGTTGTAGCACCAAACTGGTCAAAC
The DNA here is from genome assembly GCA_964035525.1 of Porites cylindrica. NCBI lineage: Eukaryota > Metazoa > Cnidaria > Anthozoa > Scleractinia > Poritidae > Porites > Porites cylindrica. The sequence continues at coordinate 5,710,541 of OZ037786.1, read as the reverse complement.
TGGAACAGTTGGACTCCCTGTAGTGCAACTTGTGGAAGAGGTACAAGGACTCGAGCGCGCGTGTGCAACAATCCTACACCACCACCTGGTGGTAACGCGTACTGTGTTGGATTACCAGTTGAGGTAGAAGGGTGCACGGTTCGCGATTGTCCAAGTAAGCCTCGATGCACTGTAATATATAGATTTACCCAAGGCTAACAGCGAATCTGCCGTTAGTGAATTCATAATATTATTTACTTCAAACAGTAAACTTGTAGCCATCGCAAAGAAATCCATTTAGAGTTCAGCCTGCGATCAGTTGAAAACTAGTAACTAGTCAGCGAATAACTTCAAAAAACGGGCCAAATCGATATGCGATATGCGATATGATCACATTTTACTAGTCTGAGGATGTGCTGTTTAGACAGTTGTCAATTGACCACAACCTGGATGTGCAATTTCATCACCATCATCATCAGCATCATCATCATCAAATTTCTCCTTGTAATATCAATTCTTTGGAAACATATTGGTAATGGGAATTAAGGAAACGACCATGAAGATGACTCTAATTGATACTTCAAAAATTCCTCTCACAACTTCTAAAGAAAACCTATAGGTACAACAAATAATGAGAATCTGAATTTTGATGTAAGGGTGTAAAGAGTTAATAACTGAACACTAAGGGTATTAACACAGTTCCGAAGCTTTTTGTCGCCAAAGGATTTCGCTCGCAGACAAAAAAGGAGGCAATTAAGTCAAGCAGTACAAAAAAATCTACAAAATGTCATTGTTGTCACATTTCCTCTTTTGTGAAGGAGAAAAACAACCTAACCGTTTCAAAACCATTTCAGTTGGTTAACCTGACCAATACTCAACTAACCGAGCCTTTTTTTTATTTTAGCGACGTCACCTCCAACTACAACATTACCACAAACCACAACGCCACTTCCTGAAACGACTAAACCCCCAAGCACTACAGCGTCGCCAAATACTACAACATCTTCTGCCCCAACCACAGGTAATGATTATAATAACCTCAGATACTGCCACTATCACCACAGACGTCCCAAATTCACGTGAGCGCACGTTAAAAATTAACACACCTGCTAACAATGCATGCTTAACGTAACGTTTTATAGGATAAAAAAGGGAAAAATAGGCAGGGCAGCAAAACCAGCCCAAACGCTTTTTAAAACGACACAGGAACACAAAATACAGCAAGAGGTAACTTCATTTTAATTCTTTCTTATAAGATAAGGTAAGATAATACGACATTTGTTTCCCATTTGTTATTTTTCCATATAAACCCTGTAAAACGCCGATGTATTAATTTTTAACATGCGCTCACTATTGAGTTTGGAAGCCTGTGCTACCACGTAATGACAACAACAACAACATTTTTGACACACTCCCTTGAATGGAGTATGCTTCAGAATCGCAACAACCCAGAGTCTTCACACTACCTAGGCAAAGGTTAGGTCTTTGTTGTTTTTCCTGTGAAGGGTGCAGCATTATCTAAAGAGAGGGGAAGAGGATTGGTCGTCAAAAAAAAAAAAGAACATTGTAGGAACCGTCTGGGGATATTAGAATAATATCAGTTTCTTGTGTTTCTTGCTACAGGAGTCGGGAATTACACCACTGCTGCTCCAACGACAAGGCCTACTCCAACTCCTACAGCAGGTTAGTGTTTCATTGCTCTTCTTTGCTTATAATTAGACCTCCAAAGTAGATTTGAAAAGCTCTAATGGATAACCGCTAATAGGTGTCTTGAGCTATTCTTTCATTTTACAAAAGCACGGAAAATAAAGACATTAACGGGTAAATACCATTTAACTTATGATTATTGGACGAGGCTGAGAAAAGTATCGTATATAATTTGTCAGTGGTGAGCAGATCAAGTATGGCAGAGGCAAATAGTGGATCTGCGATACACTGACAAATCACGATATTTTGCAATAACCGAGATTTTTCGCCAAGAAGAAGCAAAGCGTAGTTTTATTTTACGCATGAGCGGAAAATTATTTGCAGCCAAACACAGTTGGACGACATTGCGCATGAGCAGACCATTATTTGTAGGCAGCTTTTGCAGGTCACGCGGTGGGCTTTTGGCCAATGAAAAGGAAGAAAAATTTGCATCAAATGATAATGCCAATTATTTATTTATTTTTGAGGAAGGGAATTGTGTTTTTCTTTCAGGTTATTTATAATGTTCCGTTCCAGATGATCTATCACTCTTTATCACGAGAAATTTTGATGAAATTGCGTAACATGTTTTGGAGCTTTAACATTTTCGCATAAATGGCAAATGTTTCCACTGAAAGGCAGAATTAACCCTTAAGCTCTAAGAGTGATCAGCATCAAATTTCTCCTTGTAATATCAATGCTTTGTAAAACAGAGTGGCCATGAGAATTAAGGAAATGATCACACAAAATGGACCTGTTTGATATTTTATCAACTTCTCCCCATGACTTCTGCAGGAAATGAATAGGGACAACAAATGAGAATTCAAATTTTGATCCCAGGGTTTAAAGAATTAAGCTAAACAAGGACCACGTTTATAAAATGATATATGTCTTCCTTCTAACCATTTATGCTTTCCTCTGTTTTATTGTTTGTTTCAGGAATCAACCGCACATACATCGACATCGTATTTACACTCATTGCCTCATCTGATTTTTCAAACGAAACGTACGCTCTAATGGAAACCACTGCAAAACAATTCATTGAAGAATATAAATATGTGAACTATTACGTCATTGCCTACGTTGATGGGGTGTTGAAAATGGTCAATTTCAGTTTCGGTGCCAATGAATCCAATGCTGCCGCTAGGCGCGCCCGACGAGCAGTGGGTGCGTCGGAACCTTTGATCACTGTTCTAAAAGAAGCTCTTGTTGTCTTTCAAAATAACTCTTTGGGCGAATCCAACAATCGGAAGGCCTTAGTTGTTATGACAGACATAAGTTCTTCTGCCGATAAGAACAGCCTTGAAAAGGCAGTGAGACCTATAGAGGAAAGTGGAATTCTGGTGATTTCTGTGCCGATTGGAGCAGTGGATAGGAAGGAATTGCTTGTCATCTCGCCTAATCCTCTGGATGTTATATCCGTTGATAGGAACATACTGCCTCTCCCGTTGGCCCAACGTATCGGGGAGAGAATAATACGTAAGAATCATTTTCTTTTCAAAAAAATATAATTTCTCAATTTATCTGTCGTTAATTGAAAGACATGTGAGTATTTTACCAATCGGATACACTTTAAATGTCATGACACGAAGTTTAAGAGAGAAATGCTCTTACGTCAAACCTTTTCTCGTCACGGGTTTCCAGTAGCTCAGTGATTATGGTGTGCCGGAAACTTACGCCAACTCCCGCTAGAGTTGAATTGCGCCTGGGGGCCCTGTAGTCCCCATGGTTAAGTCCCCGGCAATACAGGTGTCCTTGTCAATAGCAGAAAGCCAGGAGACTTCATTGAAAGTAAACTGCAGTAACTCAATGCTGCAAAATGTTTACGTTTCATATTCTGACAAGTGTGAAGTCGATTTGAGTATGCTATCGTTGACAAAGTTAACACCATTTCCTGTCCCGATTCTTAGGTAAGATCCCAGAGATTGATGTTGGCTTTGCCATATCTGTTAGCTCCGTTGAATCAACAGTCATATACGATGTGATGGTCCAAGCATCCAGAACAATAAACGAGCGGTATAGAGACTTCAGGGTCCGCTTCAACATCATTGTGTACGGAACTAAAAAAACAACAAGATTAAGCGAATTTTTCAACACGCTTCTCAGTCATAATGACCTCATAACTTCCGTGAGAAATCTGACAGACGTTTCTTCATCAGCTCTTCAAGAAAAGTTGCGAGAGGCTGAGAATCTTTTCAGATCAACCGGAAGGCCGTTCGCGAAGAGGGTTTTCGTCCCCATCACAGACGCCGGAAATGGCAATGAAATTATAACTGCAAGTAATATATTGAGATCTCACGGCATTGTGCTTTTGTCCCTAAACGAAAATGTGGATCAACTTAGTTCAGTGACAATCAGCCATGTTGATAATCTTGGAACACCAAACGCAACCACTGACAGAAGAGTAGTCATCGCGGAGGCAATCATATATCAAGCATTACGAGGTATGGTGAATTATAACTCTCATTGCATGCCTAGCTGATAAGAAAATAGTCTATCTAGAAATTGCAACTTCCAAACTAAATCTATCTGCTAAGGTTCATTTTGGCCTGGCGGCAACTACATCCTAAGCTTTGAACAATTTCTTGGCACCAATCTCTTTTTGTTTGCATAAAATTCTTTTTGCGGTTTTCAAGCTCACCTATCGAAATAGAGTGGCGCATGAAGGTAGCGGCGCATTCTTAAAAAAAAATCACAAGACCTCGCCCAGTTTAGGCATAAACGTAAAATTAGCAACTGCTCTACTTAGAAGAGGTATTTTCGTTAACTAGAGTGAAGAAGGGTAGTGCTGGAACCACCTACATGGTATTCCACAAAGTGCTAATCTACGAGTGGTATTCGCCTTATGAAGAGTCAAAGAAAATGAATGAAGAACTAAGCTCCATTTCCGCCGCTCTCCGCTCGGTTCGGGGGAGGGGCGCGGTCTCATTTCCCGAACAACGGCTGGTAATGGAGCCTGCTAAAGAACGTAAGGCAGAGAAATATGCATGCACGGTGATAACTGTGCTTAGGAAAACTACCTTTTCTATTTTTTATATTCATCTATGTAATTTAACGTTATTATTTCTCACTTTCATTTTCAGTCAACATTCCAGAGTTAGATGTGACATTCGCTCTGAGTGCCACCTCTATTAATTCCAGCGCTACGTTTACCCGGATGAAAACAACCATAATTGATTTCATACGGCAATATGGTATAAACAGAATTCATTACAGTGCTATTGTCTTTGGCAGTGGTATTGCATCCACCGGTTTTGACTTTGCCACACAAATACCAGACCAAGATGAACTCATCCGTAGAGTGATACGGCTGAAAAGCAACAGTGGAGGTCCAAATCTTGCGCAGGGTTTGGAAGAGGCAAAGCGAATTTTCAACCTTCAACAGGTACGGCCAAACGCTAGACGCATCCTCGTGGTGATCATGGATAACGCGAGTGTAAATAGGAGAAAAGACCTCGCTCCAGTAGTCCACGCATTGGTCAACAACACCGTTTTTATTGCCGCTGTCGGAATTGGACCTTCAGTCAATCCAACTGATTTGAACATACTCACAAGAGAAGAGCGCCACACTCTCCAAGTGGGGATCAACAAAGCGCCTGGTGAACTGAGGGAGGAGATTATGAAGATCATTGAACATGGACTTAGAAGTAAGTGAAAACGCTTAGTTCACGCTGGGAAAAAAAGTGCTAAAAATCGGCCACAAAATGTGTCCAAAGTTTGTTTAAAAATATGCCTGGAATGTTACAAATATCTCTTAAACTAAAGAAGATAATGAGTTGAGACTTTCACTTTGTATTTGTCTTAAGTTTTTCTTTCGAATTCTCCATTTTTTGGGTTAGTACTGCGCATGACCAAAAAGCCCATTTTGTGACGTCATCAGTTGTGACGTCACGAAAATGAAATTTGAGATTTCAAATCGGACAAGTTCTTCATTTTTAGGTGCACATTTTTTTTTAAAAAAAGGAAACAAGTATTATTAAATTTGTACCAACTGCAAATTTATTTTCAGCGGCTGGTTTTTCACTGTGGTCATGGTGGAGTGCATGCTCTAAGACTTGTGGCTCATTTGGCGTGGCCGGGACACAAGAACGCAATCGAATCTGCATAAAGAGAATACTGGGATGTGAAGGACAAATTCGCGAAACAAGAACATGCAACCCAGAGGCTTGTCAAGGTAAGGAAAGCCCTTATGGGGTGACCTGGAGTAAAACACGAGGAGGAGTGTTTCTTCTAATTATACAAAATAAGAAATTAAAGGAAAATGGGACCTAAACAATCATAGGCGGTCACCAATATCGTGCACGTCGCCTAATCCACTGAACACTTTTGTTTTCAGCTTGTGGAGAAAGAGTCCTTCCAGACAACAGTTACCAGGCATCAAGCAACTTTGGAGACGCTTCGCTAGCTCGCCTTAATTCCTCTAATCCTAAAGGATCTCTTAGCGCATGGTGCAGAGGTGTTAATGATCCTGTGGGGTTTATTCAGCTAAACTTAGGTAAAAACCAATTTTTTAGCAGATATATTTCTAGCTACGTAGCATTAGGTACCCTGCCAACGAAGGGTCGTCGCCTCTCTCTACGACGCTCTTCGTTTGCAAAGATCTTCGTTTGCAGGTCATTAGATTTGAGAATAGTGGAATATAGCAAAGGGAAGTTATCAGTAGCGTCAAAGTTAATTTCCTCGCTTTAAAAGTGACAATACATCATGCAAACCATTCTTTTTTTTAAAAAAATGTAAAATTAAAAGGGAAAGAGGGGTGCCGATTAAAAGAACGCATCCGTAGACAATACAAGCTGATAGGGCATTTCTGCCTTTATTTTCCGGTAAGGCTCGTTTTAACATAAAATTATTCAAAACACCATAATTGCAATTGCAGGAGAGCTGGTAAATGTTTCTCTGGTTGCTACCAAAGGCCAAGAATTACCAGGTGCAGAGCACTGGGTGGAGAGTTTTTTCGTTTCAGTAAGCCCAAACGGTTTGAGCTATCAGAACTATACAGAAGGGGGAGTGCTGAAGGTGAGAAATAGATTATAGTCGAAGAAAAAAGGTGAAAAGGTAAAGGCGCACAAGAGCCAAAGGCCCAAATGGCCTGGATTATCCCGGTTTCCTTAGCATGAAGCATGCCTAAGAGTATTGCTACTCCCCCTGGACGGGATTCTAGTCTATATCAGGATTACCCTCCCCACTCTCCCCCCCCCCCCCCCCCCCCCCCCCGCCACCCCCCACCCAGCAGTATGTCGGCGGTACCAATTTATACACCTGGGTCAAGAGAGACAAAGTGGAGTAAAATTTCTTGTGTAAGGATACAATGCGACTGGCAGGGCTTGAATCCCGGGCCTCCAGATCCGGAATAGCAGGTTTTAAACGCTCGGCCACACACACCTCCACAGATAAATAATATGCTAATAAATAACTTGCTGATTAAGGTACATGAATAACTGGAAAAGTCACGGGTCAAAATTCGTTCTGTACTAGACTGTTGTGCACGATGTTCGATGGTGAAAAAAGTGATTAAGGATACCGTCGATCCCTGATTATCCGCAAGACCCTCAGAAACTGGATGTTACTGCTTAATGTTTTGAGATAAGGGGAAAAAGTTATGTATCCCTTTAGAAAACCTAACCAAAAAGGAAAATTATTAAAGAATTGATGGAGCCTAAGAATTTCGTATAATGACAAATGCTTTAATTCGAAATTGTAATCTAGAATCAATCAATCAGAAGAGATCGACGACTAGCCATTAATACTATTATAACTATTACTTATATTTTAGATTTTCACTGGAAATGTCGATCCAACTGAGGTGAAGTTTAACAAACTCAACATGACAGATCCCGTGCAATACGTTCGATTTCATCCTGTTAAGTCCAGAGAAATGCCTTGTATGCAAGCGTCCGTCTTTGGCTGCACCGTAGGTAAGCCAGAAGCATTTTCTTGTTTAATGTTTTGCCGCATGTAAGGGAAACGGAATTGCGGAATCAGGAAAAATCAGGAATCCTGGGCTTGGGAATCCGGAATGTAGCTGAAGGAATCCGGAATCCCACTAACGATTGGAGTCCAGCATCCAAGTTCCACTGACAAAGACTAAAATCCAGTACCTGGAATCCGGAGTCAACTACGTGGATTCCCTTATCTGGGGCGAAATGTTGATTCTAGTTGTATGATAATGTTCCAGTTGACTGGAATTTCAGCATATCAGCAAAGCAAAAAGCCAATCCTTTAATCGTGTTCATAAAGTCAAACCTCCCATTATCATATTCCTTGAGAGGACTCTCTTGTTTAATATACAAATAAATCACATGAGACAGATTCTGCTAATCAGGAGGCATTTGATTACTGGACCGAGATAGATCTGTGTCTAATGACATTTTCTCCAGACACTCGTCTTGATAACACCGTGCGAAAAAAACAAACAAACAAACAAACAAAAAAACCCCACTTTTTTTGAGTGCCAATGTATTTAGCACGAAAGCACCAATTGAGGACGTTATTTTTTTTTACGACTCTTTGTAGAAGACGGGACTACCCATTATACGTCCAGCCGTTTGCAGGGCATTTGAAGTACCTTCATTTCTCAGTTCTTTTAACACCCCGAGTATTGAAGTATTGATCTGGCCTTGGGAATCGAAGCCGATGTCCATCCGCTCTCTGCAGTCAAGCGCCCTACCGACTGAGCTAATCCTTCCGCGATAAAAAGCGAGTTTGCGAGAACGCAAGTTTTAAGCTGAGAAAACAGCAGACATTTGGCGACGCTACCACTGATTTCTCCGCCAAATGACGTCTGAGAAACGAGCGCAGAAATTCCATGCTGATGACGCGTCACTTTCCAGATCTGATTGGTTGAATAAAATTTCCCACGCGGCACAACCAATCAGAAATCAGAAGCACTACTCAGATCTGGGTAGTGACGTGACATCAGTATGGAATTTCTGCGCTTGCTTCTCAGACGTCATTTCGCGGGGAAACGTCGGCTGTTTTTTCAGGCTATGCAAGTTTGCATTCCACAAAATGAAGTAGCTTTTTAAAAGGGAAAAGGGAAAAGTTGTAAATCGATCAAGCTTTTTGCACTTACTAGTTAATTAGTCAATACATACAACAAAGTTTAAAGAGCAATATCTGCTTTGTTTTCGTTTAGTCGACACTGATCCCAGCGTAAGACCTGTCACGGGCGGGTTTTTAACAAGCACAGAAGGAAAGGGAATATGTAAGTAAATAAGTTATAAGTAAATAAGTTTTAGTTTTAAGTAAATAAGTTATTCATCTTTATTTAAGTTACTTACCGTTTTAGTCTACCCTAAATGTATGCATTTCTAATTGTTTATTGTAAAACTCCGTCCACATGTATGATGGTTAAACTTGCTCCCTCAAGAAATAAATAAGAAAACCAAAAGAAAGGAAAAATATTTACTTTTATTGATCCGATTTTACGACACACAAGCTAGAAGTAGGAAAAGTCACCATAGTTTTCATTTTTTCGTTCGTGGCTAAAGACAACGCTAGCCGTAATTAGATTTTTTGCAATCGTAACTTAATAATGTATTTCAAAACAAAACAGCGGCATTTAAGTGATCAGAAGTTTTAGTTGTCCGAAATAAATCTTCGTGTTCCAGTCTTTATTTGGTCACAATGGTTATAAAATACAGTTCTCACAGAGTGTAATGTTGAACGATTTCTATACATTGTTTTTTCAGTGATTGCACTTTGGGTGTTGGCAGGAATATTGACTTCCCTTCTCCTTATGGCTTGTTGCTATTACTGTTGCTGGCATGTATGCTGCGGAAAGTACGTACTGGGAAATGGAAATTATTTCACTTTTTTTAAGATCATTACTTTACTTTCGACAATGAATGCAAGGTTAATGAGGACGGAAGAGTTTATTATTATTATTATTGTTATTCCACAATAACAAGTTGAAATCTCTTTTTCTCGTCGTCTCGAAAACATCTCACCGTCTTTTTCAATATGGCGGCCGCATTAGGTCACACGACCACGCAGGTCATGTGACAGAAGACGGCGCATTCGGGCGTGATGTGGACGCCTCAGTTGTGGTTGAGGCACTAGTTTCTTGTCCATAATTTGTACACTATGAATTCTAAGAAACAAAAACCTTGATGTACAAGGTTTGTGTTTCCTTAGGAATCAGTTCTGCGATGAGATCTGACCATTTTTAAACTTCAAATTCTAGGAATAAGAAACGAAAAGGGCTTACTCACAGAATCCTCATCGAGGACGATGCAGACAAGAGATGGGTATTGATGCCTACTGGTATGGAACCAGGACTAAATCGTCCTCCGCAAAGTGAAATTCAGGAGGTGGTTGTTGAAATTGGAGAGGAATCAGGCAAACCATCGGGTATGGTGTAGTAGTCCTTGAGTAATTTTATGTAATTTCGTGGATTAGAGGATAACAAGACGCCCCCTCCTTAAATTACATATTAAAGGGGCTGTGTCACTGCAGTCCAGTTCATTTTGTTTAATTTTGACAGTTACTCGCCTTCAATCGCTATGGAACTTAAAGTAAGCAAAGAAGTTACTTGCAAATGACACAAGCAGAGATTCAAGACAAAGAAATATGTCTCCTGAGCATTATTTTTGAGGTTGCAAACAGCACGGATAAACTTTGAAAAACTGTTAGGCTGAACAGTTTTAAAAACCTCTAATTTCAATCCGTTTCAATCTTCTTCAATTTTGTCCATCCGTGGTACTGTATCTGCATGTTGTATCTGTTGTGTTATTTTAATCTTCCTTTAATGTTTGAAGCGGTTATTTTTACGTTTGTCTTAATTTAACGGGCATTTTGTAATTACTTACTTTGGCTGAATTTCGTGACACAGCTCCTTTAATAGCATTTTAACAGTAAGCTTGGACGTCAGCATAAAAGGGCGCCAGTATCATCTCGTCGGTCGGGCCCGGTTGTTTGAAACCACGACCTCCCGCTCGACAGAGCGGTGCTCTCCCAACTGAGCTAACCGGGCGGCGGTAAATAATAATTAAGGATAAAGAAACGATGAAGAGTTGACCGTAACGAGTACCATAAAATTGATTTATGAACTCAACCTTTGCAGGAGTCATTCAATTTGGCGTCGAGGCAGATCAATCAAAGGAAAACCGTGTGACCGCTGAAACTGTTCACTCCGAACTACCAGTGTATTCGGAAGAAGCTGCTACTGTGGACAGTAATGCCACTACGCTTAAAATGGAACCTGCAGATCCAAGATACGCCAACCTGACGAAAAGAAAGGCCAATAGAACCAAGAGTGATTCAGCAGGTTCATTCAAGACTCGTGGAAAAATTAGCTCAGGATTTCCCAATGGAGGCTTTGACGGGTAAGTAACCATTTTGTTCTACTAGACCTGTTGATTTCACTTGGAGAACTTTGTAAACCTTGTGGCTGGGCATAACGTGGTTGAAATCGGCGTTGTAACGATCACACAGAAAAACCTCCGAGAACTAAATGGTAGATCGTACGAAATAAAGGGATATTCTTTTATTGCGAGAGGCATGTCGCGTACATTTTTAACACTATCTGCATGCTATGGTTTAGGGTGGGGAAGCTCGCTTGACTATAAATTTTCTATAAATGTGGCCATTTTAAAGGTGCCTAATTGTACCGCACTCGTTTTATAATACGATCGTCAAGTCAGCATACAATGATCAGGTTAAATATCCCAGCCATTCTTGTTCTTCCATTTAACCTTCCTCGCCAATGGACCTCCAAGTGAGCTCTTTTTTTACTAGGCACTCGTTGCAGTAATTTTTTCTCTTTAAATCTTGATTCTTTCTTTTTTTTTTTCGATCAGGTCATCTGAGTGGTTGTCGGATTCTTTCGATAACGATGGAATGAATCGTGCCAGGAGTTTGGATGACCTCGCCATCGTGGATTATGAAATGTTTGAAGAACGCCGTGGCTCGGATCAAAGCGCAGGCATAGGTGGAGACGGTTACAGGAGGATGAAAGAAACGAGCAGGGAGTCTGTAAACAAGCACCATGTGGCTATGGAAGAAAAGGTGTTATCTTTTATGTCGAAAAATGGAGACCAGAACATGGAGGTCCTGGAAAGTTGGTTTAATCCTGATGGAGGAGCCGAAGAACCCCGACAGAACAAAGATAAAAACGAACCAGTCTATTCAGCGGTCGGGGCCCAGATACCCAGGGATGACCCGGTATACTCCGAAGTGGGATCCCAAATACGTAAAGACGAATCCATTTATTCCGAAGTAGGATCTCAGATACCTAAGTAGGGAAAACGTAAGTTCACACCTTTTGTTTGACCTGGAAAATACGAACGTTTTTGAAGAAGACAACTTAAACAGATATCAGCTGTGTTAATGTAATCCTTCTTAGGATATAAATTAAACAAACTGACAACAGCAGCTTGATTAAGAGACAATTACAAAGCTTTTGGAAAAATAGAAAAAAAAATGTTTAGCACTACCATTAGTACCATGAAGTCTTTTAATTGATGTAGGTAATCATGATGGAGAATTATCTCTGATATTTCAATCTTTGCCGACATTTATTTTATAGGCCGATCGATTGGGCGATATGCCTAAAACAAACGTCTCAAGCTAAAAAGACACTATTTTTCAAAGCATGATTATCGTGTGCGGACTGTGTCGCGAACGTATTTTAACCCGGTTAGTAAAGTCTGCGAGACATTGCCGATATCCTTGTTTTAGGCACCCAGCGGAGGCGCAGGCTATATCATGTCTTTCAATTGATGAGCACCAACCATTTCAGTCTTGGTTCGACGTTATGTCAAGAAAGTTTCTTGGTGATTGCTCGTTAATATGGCTGTTTTGGGTTCTTTTCCCATAGGTATTACCACCGCTGGATACAAATCAACTTAAATTCTGAATGTTTTCTGAACAATTAAAGGAAAGGCCGTTACTACCATGAAGCCTGTTTACATGGACTGTAAAATAAGTTGCATGTGGTTTACCTCATACTTATTTTGTTTCATGATTTTTTACCAGCCAAAAGAATAATAGTTAGTCCAGTGGTTTACCATTTAACGTAAAGCTTAACTAAGTAAGACAAAGTATGTTGCAAAATCGTGGGAAGGAATTACATCAGGACCCTAGAAGAGAAAGTCTGCTTTCCTTTTTATCATTTTAAACGATGACATAGGGTAGCATAAAATAGTTCCAGCTGCAGGTAAATCAAGAGTGATAGGTGTCTTAGTAAAAAGACATAGAGAAAAATATGTTGTTGTGTTGCTCATTTGCTGTTTGGGGTTTTTATATTTTTGTATTATTATATAGTATTTTTGAAAGTAATCTTGTATGAGAAAAAAGTAATTTTGAAAGTATTTTTTTTCCTTTGATTTCATTTTTTTAGGATTATAACCACCAAATCAAAATGTATGTGGAAGAAATAGAAATATACCAAAATTATGTGAGTTATCTCCAAAAAGCCCACGTTCGATGTATTAAAATTCTAACATGACTCCGAGGCTTTAGGTTCAGAATTGCAAACTTTTCACGACTCCATTGTCTCGCAATTCCCAGAACAGAATTGAGCACAAAGAAAACCAAAACAAATATAGAAGATGACCAGAAACCCTTGGAGTCATGTCTGAATTTGAATATATCGAACGTGGGCTATTAAATAGTCTCCTACAAGAACCAAAACAGTATGGTTTAACATGACCAAAGGTAGTTGTATAATCCCTTGTAATTGTTGCGAATAATTAAACTTGTAGATACTGAATTAATTACCAGCTAAAAGCAATTTTAATTTAAGGGTTTTTATTCTTATTGAGCGTTTAAACTATAGTGAAGTGTAAAAACAATTTGAACGTCAACTTAGTCTTTTTCTTTACTAGTAAACTACTCTTAACTATTTGTATTTGACAAGACTTATTTTTGGAATTACTCTAGAAGCATAAAAAGGGAATAAAGAATGTTAAACTTTAAGTTTACGTCGTTTTAAGTTTTACGTCGTTTTAAGTTTTAAGAGTTTAACTGAGTTCGCCAAGCGACTAACAAACAGCCCAAGTGATGCAATGCGTCGTAGCGGAGCCCGCTGGTTACAACAGAACTAAGTCAGTTTGCAGGATATATGACAGTATTATTCTGTACAGTAGAGCGACAAACGGCGAAAAATATAACTGACTACCGTAAAAGTCCGAAAATAAGCCCCTCCATGTATAAGCCCCTCCAAATATAAGCCCCCCAAGCCGGGAACGCAAAAAACCCTCCGTTAAATCGCCCCTCCCGAATATAAGCCCCCCGGGGGCTTGTACTAGGAAAATTGCCTTTAAGTATAAAGTAAAACAAAGCAAAAACGGTAAATTTACTTCCAACTATAAGGCTAGCCCAATCGATTTTGAAACGCAAATTTCCCTCCGTAGATAAGCCCCTCCGAATATAAGCCCCTCCAAAAATAAGCCCCTGAAAAAGGGCCTTGAAAAATATATGCCCCGGGGATTATTTTCGGAATTTTTACGGTATGTAACCAGTGAGAGAAGGAAATTAATGATGGAATTGAATTTGGCCATGCTTTTGCCCTCCAACATGGCGGCCAAAACTACTTCTTGCTTATATCTTGTTCAAGTTTCATAGTTACGCTCAGATGTGCTGCAAACGTTATCACATCATCTTTTCAACATTTTCCTTGAAGTTTAAGTGCAAAATGTGTGTTCAGAGAGAGGTAATTTTTAATTTTGAAAGTCACATTTTGGTCAGTTGACCATTTACGAACTTATTCATTTTAAGAAAATGGTGCGGGTTTGAAAAACCAAATCACTATTATTTTGTTTAAGATATGAACCACTAATCGTTTTTCGAAGGCAAAATCATATACCTTTCATTTTCAAAAAACGATGTCACATGCCTCTTAGTGCAAATGGCCTATCGTTTGCATTTTGCGACCTCGAACATTTTAAAGATAACCCACATTAACATACGGAGACGACCGACAAAACGGAGTGTATGACTGGGTATCGTCAACATCGAAATAATTACAACTGAGTGTTTTCATAACAGGCCATTTTCTGTGATTTTGTGGCGTTTATTGAGTCAGCTCTACAGTTCGATGATTTCCGCAAAAATTCTGAAAGCTCTCGTTCTGGTAAGTTTTCGAAACGCCTTCGCTCTTCAGTGCCTTACTAGAAGCTCAATAATAGGAATTTTAGAGAGTTCTTGACTGTTTTCTTTTCAGTCTAATATCGAAAGGCATTGTTAACGCAAAAGAAAGAAATTTGTGCCGTTGATAAAAGACGATTGACCACATGTACTATCACACGCACGTATAGGCGTATGTCAGGATTAAATATAATGATTGTGGGTTTATGGGTTACGTTTACATTAAATATAATGATGGTGGCTTTAAGGTTAAGTTCACACGGAACCGGACGAATTTTCGACCGGCTGAAAATTCGTGCGTTTAGGATTTTCGTTCACACGAAATCACGAAAACCGTAGAAAAATTTTGACGCATGGCTTGTTAGTTCCCTGTGGACAGAACGAAAATGTTGACCGGTGTCCGCACAAATAAAATTTACAGCCAGTCGTCCGGTGTTGTGTGACATTTAGCCTGCGAATAGCCCCGTCTCTTTTTCGTCGCTAGGGACTTTTCGCTAGAGACTCTCCTGAGAAACGTACCTAGTACCTAGGAGCGAAGAGAAACGGCTGTATTTGAAGGCTATTTGATCTTAGGAATTAGATTCAACCAGCACGCGAGCTATGTTACAATATAAAATTGGATGCCTCTGTGCAGTGTTGTATGACCCTGATAAATTCTTGCGGAAAGCCGAGATTAGCATTTTGGTTTTTGATAAAATGTGCAGATACGTGGAATTCTAATTCATTACACTACACCCGGAAGTTCTTCTTACCCGCGGCTGCAAGGAAGGTATAGGATCCGCCCGCAAGTATTTTTTTCGTATGGATGGACACAAGATGTGTTGTGCGTTAAGGCAGATGGGTTATTCTATTGCCATTCGGAACTTCAAATGTAAAAGGCTGAATTCGAATCATTATTCATCTGTCATGACCCGATTGATTACCAATAGACAGGGGCACCCAACATCAATTTTCGGAAAACATCTGTTCGGAGGACGATTTGAGATCTAGAACTTTCGGAACATTTTTTGTAAAATTTCTTGCTAGCCTACCTCTCCTAGGATTTTCGAACATCTAAAAATTGGTATAATTGCCCATTTTTAACGGATTTTTACCCCATAAAGGTCACCTAGAATTTTCGGGAGCCCTTTATCTGGCTGAAATGTTCGAAAAGGTAAGTTTTGATCCCTATAATTTTCGGATCACTAGACTTTCAACTAGGAAATCCGAACAGATGAAAAATTTTTAGGCGATAAAAATGTGCCTATATCTACCGTTTAAATACTAAAATACAGTTAACAACGCTATGCTTAAGCGGTTTTGAACTATTTTCTCGTTGGGTGCCCCTAAATAGACAACCAGAGACCCGCGACCAATTTAGTCAAACTCAAACAAGAGCCTAATGAAGCGTAATTAGTACTACACGCCAATGAACACGGAAGGCTCAGCAGCCATTGAACTAAAGATGTGTTTTTCGCGGGGAATCTAAGATTGGTGTCTTAAACTCAGACTGTTTGGACTCGCTTCGACTAAACAGACGAATAATCCGAAACTGGGGAGTTGGGAGTGAGAATTGGAGCGAAAGTCCCTCTCTTCTTTGGCCAATTCTCAAGTAATTTTTTGTTATTCATTTTTTCATTTAATATATAAGTTATTATTTACATTTGTCAGTCTTCTTATTGCACTTGTATCTATTTGTATATAGTATTTACTGGTGAATTCAATAAAATAAATAAAACAAACTTTTCACTACTACTGATGCGAGCCGGTAAGACGTGCTGGACCTCACATTTTCACAGGAAAACCGCTCATTGGTGTGAGCTTTTGGATTTGTGACCAAAGGAAGCCACAGATCATTGAAACGATGAGTCCCTTTTTTCGGAGTGAAAATTTTAAGATTTTTTCGAATTCCATTTTTAAAGCCTATTTTGAATGAAACAACCAGGTTTATTTGATTTATTTTCCCCACAAAACGCAACCTTTGATTGCGATTTACAAAGGGGAAATTGCCTGATGACAACAATTCTCAGAATTTCCTGGCACAGAATTTCCGGTGGTAGCTAGTACCAAAAGAGGAGGGAAAAACATAATATTCCTCAAGACAGTCCTTGTGTTAATGGCTACCTGTAAGACTTTTCGGTGTCTGGTTTGTAGATATACTACATACTACAGGATATTATAGAGGAATACTTGTTTCCGTCGTGGTTAGGACACTAGGGAGTTTACGCAACGAAGACGGCAACGGCTACGAAAACGTCACTCAAAAAGTGAATTTGCGCTGCCTCAAACTTAATCGCGCTTATTCCATCTCCTTTAATTCGTCAAAAGTTGGCATTTTTTTTTTTTTTTTTGAGTTGAATTCTAAGGGACTGCATCAAAGTTCAGGAAAAGAAAAAGAAAGCAGTTGTCTTTTGTTGCCGTTATCGACAGGGGTTGGGGGATGGGTGGAGGGGGCGTTGGGGTTGGTGGGTGTTAAGAGTGTTGGGAGAGACGTCGGGAACGATAAAGTCGGGAACGATAAAGCCTAAAAGAAGCCTCCTGTTAGACTTGATTGCTAGATGCTACAGTGAGCTCACACAAACATACAGACTAACATAAAACAAACAAACAAACAAGAAACAGACGCCGGGTAGGTTTAAAAAGAATAATTCGTATCGCTGTAACTGAAGAAAAAAAATAGTCAAATTAACAGTTTTTGCTTTCTGAACTTTGTACCGTCCGCTTTCATTACTGTCCGCCTTCCGTGTTAGTCCAGTCAGCACTAAACTCCTAAAGCCTTGACAGGAGGAACATCGTTGTCTATTTAACTTCTGGATTGCTTAGTGCTTCAAGCCCTGCTACGCACGCTTTCAAGAGAGCAGTCTCATAATATCGGACTCCTGATATGCTCTGAAGACGTCAATTGTGACGTCACTAAGAAGAACAAAATGGGTGTAAGCGTGTTACAAACCATAACTTAAGAAATACATATACAGATATATTACATTAAGCCGCCACACATTAGATTGAGCGAAAAGTTAGGAAAGAACATAACGATGCAGAAATTTTCTAAAAGAAACGGAAGTATCAGTAATACCAAAATGTTCTCAGCAACGATGGCATGGAAGTTACAATGTGTACTGTTAGTTTTATTATGTGCAGCAGAGAGCACTTACTCAGGTAAGGTTTGTTAAAATTAAGCTATCTGTATTCGTTCCCGCTTGGGGAAACGGAACTGGCCGCGAACACGAAATTTTATGTGTATCTGCAGAAACTGAACACATAACGTGGATTTTACTTTTGTTACATGCAGATAAAAGCTTATCGTAAAAGCTTATCGTTTCGTCTCGTGTCTAAATGCTTAATTTGTGATTGTAACAAGCTGCTTTCAGTACAATATTTTGTCTTTGAAATTTGATAATTAGACATACACGGCAGACCAGTGTTAATCAAATAAATCAATTTGTGTGCTAATTAACACAGTTTCCTTTTTTTGCCGATGGGGTCAGCTTTTTCCCTGGCAATGGACTAAGATAAAAGTTCATGTTCTTAATTCAATTCTACATTTTGAGTTGAACTGTTTTTAAAGTTTTAAGTGGCAGACTCTTAAAAGTTTCGCTTCACTCGGCACACTTTTATGTTGAAGCACTAATGAAGTTTCATTCTAACGTTCGCAACGTTTGGTTTTCTAACTTGGCTTCATAGAAATAAAAGGTTTACAGTTGACTCCTGATAATTTGAACTCGCTGTAACTCGAACGAAATTCAGAAAATGTAATGAGCGTATTATGGAAGAGCTAGATAATTGTCAAGCATTGTTGTAACGTTGTTACAAAGAGACGCTCTGTTACCACTCTTCGTTAAACAATCATATTTTATTCTGTTTTACAGCAGTCAAACACAGTACCAGGTCCAGTTGTTCAAACGTTAGATAGCGATGAAAACCGGATAAATTAATATCCAGTGGATAAGTTTTAGGAAAACCAATTGCGTTATACACAGGAAAGAGATTTATCGAGTGGATAGCCTTATTTACCATTTGAACAACTGGGCTCCGGTACAAAGAAATAACTAATAAAAAGACTGTTTTTAATTATTGTTATTATTATTATTTTTTTTATCACCCATCGTCGTGTTTTCCTACCATTCGATAAAATAACTCGAAATCTTTACAACTCTCTTGGGTGATTTCCCTTAGAAGTTAGTTTTTAGCATGTCGCCTTTATTTGTTTCCTGTTTTCCAAAAAGGAACAATAATCTTCTACGTGTCGTGGTTTATAAGGAAGCGTAATTATTACCTAGTATTACGCATCTGACAAGAACCACAAAGGCCCAAACTATTGTCAGCGGTAACCGCCGCGACAGTTTGGTATTTTTGAGTGACCAACTTAAGTTCCTATGACAAAAAAGTTCTTGAAGATCGAAAAAAGATACTTGTGGCCTTTTCTCTTTGATATATTTGTTTCAGCACCGACTTAGCAGAGAATCGTGTAAATATGAGCAACTTTGAATATTTTATGACAAGTCATGCATGCAATAATAAATTTCTTGTTCCTGCCAAATAAGATAAAACTAATAAACAAAACTAAAGAAGACAAAAATACCAAAAAAGGCCATTGCTGGTCCCTTTTTTGTAAGAACTCGTAACGTAACGGTGTTGGTTACAATATTATGTTAATTAGCCTCTAAAATATATTCGCAGAATTTGAGTCGATGATTTAATATTGTGGTTCACTGTTTCTCAAAGGATTTTACTAGAACGCGGAACAGGGGCGCGGGGAACGAAAAAATGGAAAATGAAAACAAAACAGAGAATTGGAAATGAAGGCCTAGGATTCATCTTAGGTTTCGTTCCCATTTCTCATTTTTTCCAAGTGCACACGTTTCAAAGAACGCAACATCACTTAGATGAGGTGAAGATCACTAGTACAATCCTTATTCTAATGATCCATACATCTATCTATTTGTTTAAAAAATTCTTCATTTTTATCGGTTAGTCTCATCTTAAGTATGCACCTTATGCAATCTTGAATTATACTAACTTTTTTGTTCTTGATCATTAGTCTGTACTTCCCTTCTCAAAAACAATGGAAATGTAACCTTCACGGCATCCTCTAGTTCCGTTGGTCCTGGGTATCCTGTGCTACATGGCCAAGATGTTTGGTGTGCCAAATTCATAAACGGTGAACAGTTTCTGAAAGTGGATTTAGGTAATATTTCAGCGCCCTTGCCTAAATTTAGAAGTATTCCGTAGGTAAATGGGTGCGACCATAAGGAGCCCCCGATCATGGGTTTCGTGTTGGTCAAAATCTAGCATGTACAGGCTGTTATAATCGATGAACTTCCGTCAAAAATAATATTAACGAAAAGAATGCAGATTTGCTCGTTACGACCTAAGGTAAGTTGACCACTCCAGAAAATATTATAAAATACCATAATGCTCTTTCTTTGTCGCTCCAAAATTTTGCATAAGCATTGTTTTCAGTTTCTCTTGCGGCCATTTTAACTCCCA
Source organism: Porites cylindrica (assembly GCA_964035525.1). NCBI lineage: Eukaryota > Metazoa > Cnidaria > Anthozoa > Scleractinia > Poritidae > Porites > Porites cylindrica. The sequence goes on along the minus strand of OZ037786.1, from coordinate 5,690,318 downwards.
AGAGAAACTGAAGACAATGCTTATGCAAAATTTTGGGGTGAAAAACAAAGAGCATTATGCTATGTTATGGTATTTTCTGGAGTGGTCAATATAGCTTAACTAAGGTAAGTGCAAAAGGATCGATATGTAGTCCTCACTCTCCAACCTTTGGTTTATACTGCCGTGAGATATAACCAGGCGTTTTATGGAAAGGTAAAAAAAAAAGCAGAGAATCATGTTCCTTAAGCACATTCTCAAAGTAAATTATTCCGATGAAGCGACTTGGCAAAAGTAGTAGATTAAAAAGGAATAATTAAAAAGAAAAAGAAGAAGAAAGAAGGAGTGACTGACTGGCTTACTGACTGACTGGATAAATGAATGAATGATTATATAAGGGAATGAATCAGTCAATCAATCAATGCGTATAGTATATAGTATGGTATAGTATGGTGTAGTATAGTATAGTATATCTTTATTGCGCCGTACTTTCCAAAGGGAGGTATCGGTCTAGTTACCATAAGGTTTTAAATATATATTACTGTAACAACTTAACTATTGAAACAAAACCGAAAATCTACAACAATAACAACAAAATTACAATACATACGATTATGATAATAATTAAAATAAACAATCGCATTTGGAGTCAGGAGCTCTTGCCTGTTTTGAAAAATTAGATAGCCATTTTGCTATGATTGGAGAGGTGTCATCGTTATCTAACTTAAGTAGATAGAAAATTGGTCACGTTCCGCTAGACTGGCAAAGTGAACATCATTTTTTGAGATATGAAAATAAAGTTGCTGCCTAAGAATCGTTATATTCTCTACAAAGTATTAGGTAGTGCGTTTCGTCTTCTATACAGTTTCTTTTGCAAACTAAGTATTTCCTTTGTCTACTGGTATGGATGCACATTTATTTTGATATCTTCCTGTTTCTAAACGTAAGGAGTGAACTCCTAATCGTAGCTTCCTAATGTTGATTTTATGTGCTGGATTTCTACCTTTTTAACTTGTGGATCACGTGTAGCGTAGGAACGAGTTATTATGGGCACTGCGATATGCAAATGTATCACTCAGGTGTAGACACTTTCGTAATTAGTCCGCCCGCACGAGAGCGCCCGATATCAAGAGGATAATTGCCGTAGCTTGATCGTTCCCGAACGTCTCTGTGATCAAGCGTGCATTGTGCCCGCGGCCTTCAATGTTTTGATTTTTTAGTTTTTGCAGGACGATTAGCCGTCTTAGTGGACTTCCAATGTTTCAAATTAGCACTATGGTCAACTTGGAGACTGAAAAACTCGTCCAAGCGCTAAACAGGATGAAGAGATAAGCAATTGCTCTTCGTCTCCCAAAGCTTACAATGACTATTAGCTGTATATCAGGAGGTAAATAACTTCCAGCTCATTGCTGGAAGGTGACCTCAAAATGAGAAGACCTCATGCTAATGCTTTTAGCGTTGATGAGGATGAGAGTTTACTTATTTGCCAAACATATGTTAGCAATACTGTTGAACGAGCATTTCTTGAAAGAAAGCAAGTCTTGTAAGCACGCCAAGCACTGGTTGCACAATTGACGAGTTCATGATGCGAATTATTAACCACTGAACATGTGGTCAACCAGGAAACAAACATCCCTTGGAAAAAATATATTAATGATTTCTGCTTAACTACTAGTATAAAATTTGGAGACGTTCGCCGTGACAGAGAACCGTCGAAATTACAAATATGTAAGAAAATTAAGCTAATTAAAATGTTCTGAAAGAGTATAAGGTCAAGTAGAAATGCAAAGAGCTTTATATTACATATTATATTGAAAAACTTTTTATCCTTTGATTGTGGAGTTTACCTTGCAACTAGATTGTGCAGAGGTAGACCCGTAGGGCAAAAAAAAAATGCTTGTTCATCTTACTGTTGCATGACAAGGTAAAAGTAATATTGTACTGTTGTGGCAGATGAGACACTTAAAATGAAAATGGCGGATGTGATATATAGATCAGCATTATGTGTGGTCCTAAATAAATATGTACTTGCTGTGACTAGTTGTGGTATGGATCATCGGTTAAAAAGTGTGATGCTTACAAATACACTCAGAAAAGAACAAAAAAACTGCTTGCTGTTTGCATAACTGGTAAAACTAGTGCAGACAATACCGTAGGGGGTAGCTCAACATATAATTTGAAAAATGGGCGCAAAAGAGACTTGTTTTTGCTATGATTCGCGTATGAGAATGCTAGCAATGACTCAGTTTTACAGTTTGTGTATAAACTAAGTGTATAACATGCAAAAAGTACAATTGTAATGCTTCATGAATATTTAAGTAGATAAAAGCTTCAGTTAAAAGATGGCTATCTGTCTTATAACTGATTCAATCTGTACCAATAACAAAAAAGAGAGGTCTTAATGTGTCGGTAGAGAGAGGGTATAATCCAAGTTCTGATCTAGAAGCTAAGTTTTCCACATACCATGAGACGTTTAATGTTTGTTTGCAAAATTTAATGTGAACTTATTTAGCTAGCCTAATTGTACTTTTATCAAAATGTGTTTATAACACTGAGCTAGAATATTCGCCTGATCAAAGTCATTGAACAGCGCGGGCGTGCTTCATATTCCTCTTGAGCACGCTGATGACGTTAACAAACTAAAACCTCGCCGAGTTCTTGTGAGCTTAGCAATCCTCCTAAGTACGTCCATAACGTAACAGTACAGGATGAACCGTTTTCCATGTGTTTGGTAATGTTGGCTAAAGAGAAACACTTTCGTTTGAGTTTGTTAACAGATAGTAGGCAAACGTCGTTGTTGTCATCTGCGCGAGGTATGGCGTGCGCAAATCATTCTAAGTCAAATTTTTTCGTTCAAGAAGAATTTTTCGCTGAATTAAAAGTTTTCCGACTCAATATGGATTCTAAAACCTTTTTGAATGTTATCTTAAGCGACCTCTGTAAACTTTCTCTTAGTTAAAAAAAAAATAAAAAAATAAAAACAGCAAAAAGTCAACTAGATATTGAGGCGCACTGCTTTGAGCGCACGCTATAGTTATAGTAATAAAATTTTAAGTTAACTGCCGCGTTGATAATGTTATAAAACATCTGTGCGTATGTCGAAATATGAAGCACTTGAGAAGTTTGGAGAGCTCTCAAGAGGCTAGAGTTGCTCTCGGTAACTCATGCGACTCCTTCTCGATCCTTCGTGCTCTCCAAACTTTCCGCGTACTTCATATCGCGACAACCGCACGCTGACTCATGAACCAATGGTTAATTTGCATGACAAAAATTCAGGTCCCTATATTTCATCACCATAAAGAAGTAAAGATTTTAAAGGGGCATCAAAATTTAAAAGATTATTTCTTGTTTCGAACGCTGCACATTCGATGTTAGAATGCAATTGTTAAATTTTCGCAGCATTTTTGCAGAGGATTTCTCTTGCATAGGTGCAACGACCAGACGATGTCATTTCTATTCCCAGGTAGGTTTGTTGTGAATGAATGAAAGGAAGAAAGAAAGAACGAATGAACGAACGAACAAATGAATGAATCAATGAAAGAATGAGAGAAAAAGACAACAGTGATTGCTGATTTCTTTTCCTTATTGAACGCGATTTTAACTGCTTTTTCTATTTCTATCATAAAATATAGAATTTAGGCATCAGATTATTAAAATGTTATTATTATTATTAATATTATTATTATTTCATTCTGGAATTTTATTTATCAATTGATTTCTATTACTTCGCTGATTTTTAGGCTCTATCTTCACATTTGATCAAGTGTTTGTCCAGGGAATGCCTGGTACCCACAGATCTGTCTTAGAGTATTACGTGAAGACAAGCATAACTAGGCGTGGTTTTGTCCAAATTGAAGGAGAGGGAGGTCAAAAGGTATTGTAATAATAATAATAAACCAATCTTTATTTAAGTATCAGTATAATTCGCAGCGAACCTTATAGTGTGTGTTTTTTCGACACAATCACACGGTTTTAGCGTCGCATTCTCCTTTCAGTTCTACATCCGCACAAGGAAAGGTTCAAGCACTGTTTCGGGTTATTCTTTTTTAACTTTTTAACTTAATTGAGCCAGAAATTCTTCCCTGTGTTAGCTGTTTATTTTTCCTTGAGAAATAACGTCAGGTATGATCGATCTCCCATGGTTAAGAAAAAGAGGCAATTTTTTAAAAAAAATATCAATCAATCAATTATTATTATTGTTAAAAAAAGAAAAAGCAGTTTTGTCACCGTTTCAAATTGGCTTGTTGTACTTTATCGACTGGCTGTAATTCAGTTGCTATTTTTTTCTAACAACCAAAAAAAAAATAACTACAAACAAAAAAACACAAAACAAGGCAACGATAACAAATAATGATTTTCCATCAAGCCAATGATCAGTTCAATGGGAAAAGTTTGGAAAACGCTATTATTTAAATGTGCAAAGTGCATATTTCAATTATAATTAAGCTACGTGGGCATAAAATAACAGATAACACCGCAAGGAAAGAAATAAATCCATAAGTAAATAAATCAAGAATGTCAAAAACTTACCTTGATTTACAGTGTGATTTAGTAACAAAGCGGTGAACGATATACGTTGTACGTTCAAACAAGAGTGTGGAACGGTACTGACTACATTTAGCCTTGGTAATCCTACAGTTTCATAGTCATTAAACACACAAATAAAACGGTTATTTATTTTGTATCGCTCCCTCTTTGGCAGGTCTTTTTTGGCCCATATTGTGACGGAGATGCCGTGGTTGGCACCAACCTTACCAATCCCGTGCAGGCCCGTTGGATTGTTTTTAATCCACAAGAACCATTTTTTTGGAATAGTCCCTGCATGCGCATTGATATTAGGAGCTGTCAGAACAGTAAGTGATAAATCTTTATAAGACTATGTACGCAACGAGTGTCGTCTTAAGACTATTTTTTCCTCAGATTATTTTCAGAGTCTGTTTCTGCTATAAGGAGACTGTGGTTGGGTAGCCTCTTCAATCTAATGAGATTCAATGGCCGAGACGTGGCATTTGAAACTTAGACGATCGTGTCTGCGTCCACAGCACTATTATGAAACCACACAAATAAAGTGCTATTTTCAAGTAGATTATTAATCGAGAAATTAATCATAATTGACAAATGATAACAGGTGAGTTAGCTTTTATTTTTCCTCCACAGCACCCCCAGCAACTTCATCAACAGTCCAACCAACTTGCAATTCACGGCGACCAGGTACCGAATATGCTAAAAATAGGTAACTCTGCCACTGTATACTCCTATCTAAAATGATGCACAACTGAACCGTTTCTGTGTTTGTCATCAAATTAGTTAATGGAGTACCGATGTCTTGGGGAGCCTGGTCAGCCTGTAGTAAGACGTGTGGTAACGGTACGAGAAGCCGTAAACGTGAGTGTACCACTCCCATTCCAGCTGGCAGTGAAGAAGCTTGTTATGGTGGCGAAATCTGCACAGAAACTTGCTTTATCCGTCATTGTCCAAGTAAGTCTAGTTTCCTTGCTTTTATGATATATGAAGGAGAAAACGTCATATAACTTAAAAGAGTATTTCTATCAGAACAAATGAAAAGTGAAGAAAGTAAAAACCCAAAGTCGTGCCTGAGTTTGTTTGGTTCAAGCCTACGAAAGTCAGTGTCAGACTGTGATGGGAAGCTGAAATCATACGTAGGGTTTGTTGATATTTAAGGACGTAAGGAAGTGTTTCACACCTAGTCATTATGACACTTTGGTTATTGCAATCCATCCAAAAAGTACGGAAATCTTATTTTTTGTATCTTGTTATTCATTGTCTCTAGTTCCCGGCAATTGGTCTACCTGGAGCGATTGGTCTTCTTGCAGTGAAACATGTGGCTATGGTACAAGGGTTCGTACACGTTCCTGTAACAATCCCGCACCAGCCCACGGTGGAGCCACTTGCCAAGGTGACGCAATCAATACAGATGCCTGTTTTGTTCGCCCGTGTCCAAGTAAGTTGATTTTTAACTACCTATTGTTTCGAAAACAATATATAGGGGAGTTAATCCCGGATTCGCGTCCCGCTCTGGCCACTCGATGGATTTGCTCTTGCTCGTTCCTAGTTCAAAACCTCGGCCATGCTTGTGTTCTCGGTTTTCACCTGATGTCACCAATATTCAGACTAAGAAACTATCGACTCTTCTGAGTTTCTACTTTCATGACGTATTACAACATTTAAACACCTTAATTCAATCAAATATTCGAATCGAAAGGGTTCATTGTTTTCCGAAAGAGGACGCTTTAATTTCCAGGTCCTTTGCGTGAGGCGGCATTAATCTGGCGGCCGGGAAAGCTCTTATGGGCGTTTATAACAACGTTACCGATTTTTTGAGATTTTGCTATCTGAACATTCTTTGTCTCGGTATAAATATCACTTTAATCTTAATGAGAACCTAACCGTTTCGAAACCATTTCTGGTGGTTAACCACACCAATACTCAACTAACCGAGCTTTTTTTTATTCACTTTAGCGACATCACCACCTACTACGACATTACCACAAACCACACCGTCACCTTCTGAAACGACTAAGCCCCCAAGCACCACAGCGTCGCCAGATACTACAACATCATCTGTCCAAACGACAGGTAGAGATACTAACCTAGATTGATCCGGCTCTGTTTCTGCCGCTCTCCGCTCGGTTCAGGGGAGGGGCGCGGTCTCATTTATCGAACAGCGGCTGGTAATGGACCCTACTAAATTACTTTAATCGTCATGAGTTTCTAAAGCGCTGAATTCACCCATTAGTAGGAAAGCTCGAAAACCGATGTTTTTGTTGGTTTCCGGCGGCCATATTTGTGCCCCTCGAAGGGACACCAACATCACGTCTCCATTTCCGAATATCTGGCATATGAAATACCGCACAGACCGGCTTCTTGGCCAGGATTTTTGCATATTTATCTTCTTTCATTCCCCGATTCTGGACTTTCTGCATTAAATAGTTTGCATTTTTATTTTTGTTGACGTGACAGAAAACAGAGAATAGGCCGCGACTGGTTGCCTCCTGCCAGTTGGGGTTTTTAATCCTGTTACGTTGTATTTGAATTATTTCTATGTGTTTGAGTGGAATGCCTGTTCACTAGTTGGATAAGCTTAGTGTACTTTCCACTATAATCAAACCTTAAAACCGTTTTTAAAGCTTTAAAAAAATCCTTCTACATCATTGCCTCCACATGCAGGAAACTAATCTATCTGGGGCAAGTCAAGAAGTATTATAAAATCTACAAAAATGTACAAAAAATACACCTTAAAGACTACAAGATGTCGCTTGCTCATTCTTGTCACATTTCCTTTTTTCTGAAGATGACAAAAAGAACCTAACCGTTTCGGAATCATTTCTGGTGGTTAACCCCACCAATACTCAATTAACCGAGCTTTTGTCTTCATTTTAGCGACATCACCACCTACTACGACATTACCACAAACCACAACGTCACCTTCTGAAACGACTAAGGCCCCAAGCACCACACCGTCGCCAGATACTACATCATTATCTGTCCAAACGACAGGTAATGACTATACTAACCTAAATTGGTCCGGCTCTATTTCCGCCGCTCTCCGCTCGGTTTGGGGGAGGGGCGCGGTCTCAGTTACCGAAGAGCTGCTGGTAATGGAGCCCACTAAATTACTTTAATCTTTATGAGTTTCTCAAGCGATGAATTCGCGCATTTGTAGGAAAACTCAAAAACAGATGTTTGTGTTGGTTTCCGGCGGCCATATTTGTGCCCCTCAAAGGGACACCAACATGGCGTCTCCATTTCCGAATATTTCGCATATGAAATATCGCACAGACCTGCTTCTTAGCGACGATTTTTGCATATTAACCTTATTTCATTCCCCTATTCTGGATCGTATCAAAACCATTTTTGGCGGGTAACCTCACCAATACTCAACTAACCGAGCTTTTTTCTTCATGTTAGCGACATCACCAACTACTACGACATTACCACAAACCACAACGTCACCTTCTGAAACGACTAAGGCCCCAAGCACCACACCGTCGCCAGATACTACATCATTATCTGTCCAAACGACAGGTAATGACTATACTACCCTAAATTGATCCGGCTCTATTTCCGCCGCTCCCCGCTAGGTTCGGGGGAGGGTGCGGTCACATTTACCGAACAGCTGCTGGTAATGGGCCTTCTAAATTACTTTAGTCTTTATGAGTTTCTCAAGCGATGAATGCAAGCATTAGTAGGAAAGCTCGAAAAGAGATGTTTTTGTTGGTTTCCGGCGGCCATATTTGTGCCCCACAAAGGGACACCAACATGTCGTCTCCGTTTCCGAATATCTCGCATATGAAATATCGCACAGACCTGCTTCTTGGCCAGGATTTTTTGCATGTTTATCTTCTTTCATTCCCCGATTCTGAACTTTCTGTATTAAATGGTTTGCATTTTCATTTTTGATGACGTGACAGAAAACAGAAAATGGGCCGCGACTGGTTGCCTCCTGCCAGTTCGGGTTTTTAATCCTGTTACGTTGTATTTGAATTATTACTAAGTCTTTGAGTGGAATGCCTGTTAACTAGCTGGATAAGCTAAGTGTACTTTCCACTATAATCAAACCTTGAAACCGTTTCTAAACCATTTAAACTTACCCTTCTCCAACATTGCCTCCACATGCAGGAAGTTGGTCTACCTGGGGCAAGTATTATACAATCTACAAAAATGTACAAAAAAACACCTTAAAGACCAGAAGATGTCGCTTCCTCATTGTTGTCACATTTCCTTTTTTGTGAAGATGGCAAAAAGAACCTAACCGTTTCGAAACCACTTCTGGTGGTTAACCTCACTAATACCCAACCAACCGAGCTGTTTTTTTTTTTTCATTTTAGCGACATCGCCACCTACTACGACATTACCAAAAACCACAACGTCACCTCCTGAAACGACTAAGCCCCCAAGCACCACAGCGTCGCCAGATACTACAACATCATCTGTCCAACCGACAGGTAATGGCTATACTAACCTCAGATACTGCCACTATGACCACAGACGTCCCAAACTCAAGAATGTTGTGAGCGGATGTTAAAAATTAACACATCTGCTAATAATGCGTAATTAATCGTGACTAAACAAAGTAAATAATATATGTCTTCCTATCAATCATTTATGAACACAGAAGGTAAGTGTCAAACTCAAGTTTTGTTATTATATTCTAAAAACTCATCCTTCTGCTTCATTTCCTTTAGTTGCAGGAAATTGGTCTAACTGGGGAGCTTGGTCTGCCTGTAGTGAAACGTGTGGAAATGGAACAAGGAATCGTACACGTTTGTGTAACAATCCCACTCCAGCTCACGGAGGAGCAGCTTGCCAAGGTGACGCAAATAATACAGAAGCTTGTTTGGTTCGCTATTGTCCAAGTAAGTCGAATTTGACTCACTCTTGATTTCAATTATACAGTTAAGATATATATCTTCAGTGACTCTGTTTTGCTACTAAGGTATCTATACAGGAGGTAACAATCAAACTCAAGTTTGGCTATTATATTCTAAAAACTCATCCTTCTGCTTCATTTCCTTTAGTTGCGGGAAATTGGTCTAACTGGGGAGCTTGGTCTGCCTGTAGTGAAACGTGTGGAAATGGAACAACGAATCGTACACGTTTGTGTAACAATCCCACTCCAGCTCACGGTGGAGCAGCTTGCCAAGGTGACGCAAATAATACAGAAGCTTGTTTGGTTCGCTATTGTCCAAGTAAGTCGAATTTGACTCACTCTTGATTTCAGTTATACAGTTAAGATATATATCTTCAGTGACTCTGTTTTGCTACTAAGGTATCTATACAGGAGGTAAGTGTCAAATTCAAGTTTGGCTATTATATTCTAAAAACTCATCCTTCTGCTTCATTTCCTTTAGTTGCAGGAAATTGGTCTAACTGGGGAGCTTGGTCTGCCTGTAGTGAAACGTGTGGAAATGGAACAAGGAATCGTACACGTTTGTGTAACAATCCCACTCCAGCTCACGGTGGAGCAGCTTGCCAAGGTGACGCAAATAATACAGAAGCTTGTTTGGTTCGCTATTGTCCAAGTAAGTCGAATTTAACTCACTCTTGATTTCAATTATACAGTTAAGATATATATCTCCACTGACTCTGTTTTGCTAGTAAGGTATCTATACAGGAGGTAAGTGTCAAATTCAAGTTTGGATATTATATTCTAAAAACTCATCCTTCTGCTTCATTTCCTTTAGTTGCGGGAAATTGGTCTAACTGGGGAGCTTGGTCTGCCTGTAGTGAAACGTGTGGAAATGGAACAAGGAATCGTACACGTTTATGTAATAATCCCACTCCAGCTCACGGTGGAGCAGCTTGCCAAGGTGACGCAAATAATACAGAAGCTTGTTTGGTTCGCTATTGTCCAAGTAAGTCGAATTTAACTCACTCTTGATTTCAATTATACAGTTAAGATATATATCTTCAGTGACTCTGTTTTGCTACTAAGGTATCTATACAGGAGGTAACAATCAAACTCAAGTTTTGTTATTATATTCTAAAAACTCATCCTTCTGCTTCATTTCCTTTAGTTGCGGGAAATTGGTCTAACTGGGGAGCTTGGTCTGCCTGTAGTGAAACGTGTGGAAATGGAACAAGGAATCGTACACGTTTGTGTAACAATCCCACTCCAGCTCACGGTGGAGCAGCTTGCCAAGGTGACGCAAATAATACAGAAGCTTGTTTGGTTCGCTATTGTCCAAGTAAGTCGAATTTAACTCACTCTTGATTTCAATTATACAGTTAAGATATATATCTCCACTGACTCTGTTTTGCTACTAAGGTATCTATACAGGAGGTAAGTGTCAAATTCAAGTTTGGATATTATATTCTCAAAACTCATCCTTCTGCTTCATTTCCTTTAGTTGCAGGAAATTGGTCTAACTGGGGAGCTTGGTCTGCATGCAGTGAAACATGTGGTAATGGGACAAGGAATCGTACACGTTCGTGCAACAACCCCGCTCCAGCTCACGGTGGATCACCTTGTAAAGGTGACCCAAACAGTATAGAAGCCTGTTTTGTTCGTCATTGTCCAAGTAAGTCAAATTTTCACATTAATCATTAACAATTTATAATTATTTTTTTAGTACTTTCGTCTCCGTAAAGGAGCTAAAAGTCGACACAAGCAGTATGCTTCATCCATCATTAAGAAAGTTTGTGTTATTGGCTACCATACATAGCAGCGTGGCCGAGTGGTCAGCGCGTGGGACTCGAAAACTCGTGGTCCCGGATTCGCGTCCCGCTCTGGCCACTCGCTGGATTTGTTCTCGCTCGTCCCGAGTTCAAAACCTCGCCCATACTTGTGTTCCCGGTTTACACATGACGTCACCAAAATTCAGACTAAGAAACTCTCGACGTCTTCTGAGTTTCTGCTTTCATGAGGTATTACAACATTTAAACACCTTAATTCAATCAAATTTTCGGTTCGAAATGGTTCTTTGTTTAGCGATAGAGGACGCTTTAATTTCCAGTCCTTTGCGTGACGCGGCATCTTAATCTGGCGGCCGGTAAAGCTCTTATGGGGGTTTATAACAACGTTACCGATTTTTTGAGATTTTGCTATCTGAACATTCCTTGTCTCAGAATAAATAATACTTCAATCTTAATGAGTTTCTCAAGCGAAGAATTCACCCATTTGTAGGAAAGCTCAAAAACAGATGTTTCTGTTGGTTTCCGGCGGCCATATTTGTGCCCCTCAAAGGGACACCAACATTGCGTGTCCATTTTCGAATATCTCGCATATAAAATATCGCACAGACCTGCTTCTTGGCGAGGATTTTTGCATATTATCTTCTTTCATTCCCCAATTCTGGACTTTCTGTATTAAATGGTTTGCATTTCTATTTTTCATGACATGACAGAAAACAGAGAATAGGCCGCGACTGGTTGCTTCCTGTCAGTTGGGGTTTTTAATCCTGTCACCTTGTATTTGATTTATTTCTAAGTGTTTGAGTGGAATGCCCGTTAACTAGCTGGATAAGCTAAGTGTACTTTCCACTATTATCAAACCTTTAAGCCGTTTTTAAACCTTTTAAACTTATCCTTCTCCATCATTGCCTCCACATGCAGGAAACTGGTCTAACTGGGGCAAGTAAAGAAGTATTATACAATCTACAAAAATGTACAAAAAACACCTTAAAGACCAGAAGATGTCGCTTGCTCATTGTTGTCACAGTTTCTTCTTTGTGAAGATGAGAAAAAGACCGTTTCGTCTGACGGTTTCGAAACCGTTTCTGGTGGTTAACCTCACCAATACTAAACTAACCGAGCTTTTTTTTTCATTTTAGCGACATCGCCACCTACTACGACATTACCACAAACCACAACGTCACCTCCTCAGACGACTAAGCCCCCAGGCACCACAGCGTCGCCAGATACTACAACATCACCTGTCCAACCAACAGGTAATGACTATACTAACCTCAGATACTGCCACTATGACCACAGACGTCCCAAACACAAGCATGATGTGAGCGCATATTAAAAATTAACACATCTGCTGATAATGCGTAACTAATGGTGACTAAACAAGCTAAATGTATGTCTTCCTATCAATCTTTTATGAATAACTCTGTTTTATTGGTTGTTTCAGGAATCAACCGCACATACATCGACATTGTATTTACACTCATTGCCTCGTCCGAGTTTTCAAACGAAACGTACGCTCTAATGGAAACCACTGCAAAACAATTCATTGAAGAATATGAATATGTGAACTATTACGTGATTGCCTACGTTGATGGGGTGTTGAAAATGGTCAATCTCAGTTTCGGTGCAAACGATTCCAATGCTGCCGCTAGGCGCGCCCGACGAGCAGTGGGTGCGTCGGAACCTTTGATCAATGTTCTAGAAGAAGCTCTCGTTGCCTTCCAAAATAACTCTTTGGGCGAATCCAACAATCGGAAGGCCTTAGTTGTTATGACAGACATAAGTTCTTCTGCCGATAAGAACAGCCTTGAAAAGGCAGTGAGGCCTATAGAGGAAAGTGGAATACTTGTGATTTCTGTGCCGATTGGAGCAGTGAACAGGACGGAATTGCTTGTCATCTCGCCTAATCCTCTGGATGTTATATCCGTTGATAAGAACTTACAGCCTCTCCAGCTGGCCAATCGTATCGGGGAGAGGATTATACGTAAGAATCATTTTCTTTTAAAAAATATAATTGCTAAAATTGGAAGATATGTGAGTATTTTACCAATCGGATACACTTTACTTATCACGACAAAGTTTAAGAGAGAAACGCTCTCACGTCAAAACTTTTCTTATCACGGGTTTCCAGTAACTCAGTGATTATGGTGTGTCGAAAACTTAGGTCAACTTGCGCTAGAGTTGATTTGCGTCTGGACGCCCTGTAGCCCCCATGGGTACGTCTCCGTCAATAGAGGTATCCGTGTCAATAGAAGAAAACCAGGAGACTTCGTTGAAGTAACTGAATGCTGCAAAATGTTTACGTTTCATATTCATATAGGGTTTTGACAAGTGTGAGGTGTACTTGGGTTTGCTATCGTTGACAAAGTTAACACCATTTCCTGTCCCGATTGTTAGGTAAGATCCCAGAGATTGATGTTGGTTTTGCCATATCTGTTAGCTCCATTGAATCAACGGTCATCTATGCGGTGATGGTCCAAGCATCCAGTACCATAAACGAGCGGTATAGAGACTTCAGAGTCCGCTTCAACATCATTGTGTACGGAACTAAAAAAACAACACGATTAAGCGAATTTTTCAACACACTTCTCAGTCAGAAAGACCTCATAACTTCCGTGAGAAATCTGGCGAACGTTTCTTCATCACCTCTTCAAGAAAAGTTGCGGGAGGCTGAGAATCTTTTCAGATCAACAGGACGGCCGTTTGCGCAGAGGGTATTCGTCCCCATCACAGACGCCGGAAATGGCAGTGAAATTATAACTGGAAGTAATATACTGAGATCTCACGGCATTGTGTTTTTGTCCCTAAACAAAAATGTGGATCAACTTAGTTCAGTGACAATCAGCCATGTTGATAATCTTGGAACACCAAGCACAACCACTGACAGAAGAGTAGTCATCGCGGAGGAAATCATATATCAAGCATTACGAGGTATGGTGAATTATAACTCTCATTGCACGCCTAACTTATAAGAAGTTAGCCAAGAATCATGCAACTCTCAAACTTAATCTATCAGCTATTAATAAAATCCAACTAGTGGTCTATTATCAATGCTGTGTTTTGATTGGCTGAGCTACTGCTAGGCTTTATGTTATAACCCACTAGTAGCGAAAAGCCCCGGCTTTTTGGACGCAAAAGTCTAGCTTCAACTAGATAAAGTTGCTTTGCCCCGATATTTTTGACCAACTAGTTGGATTTTACTAAAACGTTATTCCTCTCGCCTTCATGGCCTCTTAGCCAATAGCCCATGAGGCCGAATAACTGTTAATTAGGTTCATCCTGGTATGGCGGCAACTACAAAGGGATTACACCCTAAAGCTTTGAACAATTGCCTGACGCAAATCTCTTTTTGTTTACATAAATCTCTTTCGGTTAGTCACGTTTTTTTTTCCTTTTTTGCGATATTCAAGGTCACCTATCGAAGCACAGAGGCGCATGAAGGCAATGACGCATTCCAGTTCACAAGACCTTGCCCAATTTAGGCATAAACGTAAAATTAGCAACTGCTTAGCGGTCTTTTCGTCATTAAGAGTGAACTCTTTCTAAGAAGGGTAGTGCTGGAACCACCTACATGGTATTCCACTAGGTGCTAATCTACGAGTGGTATTCGCCTTATAAAGAGTCATAGAAATGAGTGAATTTTCGCCGCTCTCCGCTCGGTTTGGGGGAGAGACGCAGTCTCATTTACCGAACAGCGACTGGTAATGGAGCCTACTAAAAAAACGAAAGGCAGAGAAATATGCATGCACATGTCGCAAAAAAAAGAGTTGTGACAAGCCTAACTTAATCATACCTACCCGCCCTGACTAGTTTTAATTAGTATTTACCAAATCAGTGAATCGAAATTTTCGCGCGTTTTGATTGGCTCCCGTGACTCGTGCAACAATCCCACTCCAGCTTACGGTGGAGCACCTTGTAAAGGTGACGCAAACAATATAGAAGTCTGTTAGGTTCGTTATTGTCCAGGTAAGACTAATTTCCACTACTGGTGCGTAAATATATGATGAACATACGTAACGGAATCCTTTTTTAGCAGTTCAGTATTTTTCAAGGAACTAGAATTCGACACATGCAAGACGTTTTCTAAAACATTTTAGCTAAAATTATATTTTCAAAACTCATTCTTCTGCTTCTTTTCCTTTATTTGTAGCGAATTGGTCTCCCTGGGGTCCTTGGTCTGCCTGTAGTGAAACGTGTGGAAATGGAACAAGGAGTCGTAGACGTGTGTGCATCAATCCCGCCCCACCTCAAGGTGGAGCACCTTGTAAAGGTGACGCAAACAATATAGAAGCCTGTTTGGTTCGCCAATGTCCAGGTAAGTTAATTGGCACTTCGTGTGTGGAAATATATGATAAAGAAATATAATTGACTATCTAACTCGGTCTTCCTAAAAGAGCTACAAGTGGACACGTGCAATATGTTACTATTTCTAATACATATCTTCTACTACTTCGCCTCTAGTTGCTGGCAATTGGTCTACTTGTCTACTTGGTCTACTTTATTAGTAAGTTAGGACACTTGGCGTGTTGTTGTCAGAAATTGCGACCATGTAGGAGGAAAAGTACTATTTTAATGACACAAAATAACATTGAAAAGGCGATCTCTGTACCAAAGGAAGTCGGGATGTGTTAGTTGAAACACCCGCACGAACGACAAAGTATACTTACCGCAACCGAGTGAAGGTACTAAACATTCTAAGGTGCAATCACTACGAGGCAATGGCTGCTACAAGTCTGTGCAATAATTAAAACCAACAGGACTATTAATTGTCTTTCTGAAGCTTTGGTAAAACGGGCAACAAAAGCGTGCAGCTTGTTGTGCAAAATTGCTGCTGTACAAGTTGAAAAGCGATGTTGCGCGTTTTACCACCCATGTTCAAACCTGTTAGCAACCTGATTTGTTGCAAGACAGGTTTGATATGGCTGGTAAAACGCGCAACATCGCTATTCAACTTGTTTTGCAGCAATGTTGCATGATTATTCTGATTTTTGTCGCCCGTTTTTCCGTACCTTCAGGAGTGTTTTCATCATAAAAAGCCAAAGAAAACCACTCAAGGAAGGTAGGCGCCAGCTCTAGGTAGCTGTCGGTTTTTCGAGACTCCCAGTTATAATGGAGTATTCATAAAAAGACGGAAAAACGTAAATCAAACATTTATGTTTTTAACCGTTTTTTCCCCTCATATAGAACTGGATGTGACTTTTGCTTTAAGTGCCACTTCTGTCCAGTCCCAAAAAACCTTCGTCTTGATGAGGGGAACGATAATCAGTATCATCAATCGATATGGTATCGACAGAATTCATTACAGTGCTATCGTCTTTGGCAGTGGTATTCCAGCCACAAGTTTTGACTTTGCTTCAAACATACCAGACCAGGATGAACTGATTCGCAAAGTGATACGCTTGCGCAAGAGAGATGGACGTCCAGATCTTGAGCAGGCTCTGGAAGAGGCAAAGCGAATTTTCGAGTTGCGAGAGGTAAGGCCAAACGCTAGACGCATACTCGTGGTAATCATGGACGACGCGACTGTAAGCAGTAGAGAAGAACTCAATAAAGTAGTCCATTCTTTGGTCAAAAACAGCGTTTTCATCGTCGGTGTAGGAATTGGATCATCCGTTAATGCCACTGATTTGCTCATAATCACGAGGCAAGAACAACACATTCTCATTGTCAAAACCAACAAAGTGGATGATGAATTGGCTGAGGAAATCATGAGAGTCATTGACCCGAGAGTTGCACGTAAGTTCTTTTCTTTTCTTTTTCTTTTTGTCTCCTGAAACGACTTATCTCTTTAACAAGACAGAGGGCCGAAGTCTACCTTCGGCCGCGGTTTAAGAAATATGATCTCCTGATCACTTTCTTACTGTGTAAATTTAAAATAGGTGCTTTTCCAGTCTACACTATATGCTTTACTGAAATAGTTCACGATGAATAGTGTTTAGATAAAAGTGTTGAGCAAACTGAAAATGGCTTAGAACGCGGTTTTGTTAAACACAGACGAAACTCCGTTTAAATAACTGGTTCAAAGTGTTTGTATGAGCAACAAGTGAGTTTCGTTTGCCGGGGAAACACAGTAGAGTTAACAAAAGGAAAAGTGTAAAACGACACTATTATAAATCGAGTCTTTCCCAAGGACGGAGAAATGGATTTCAATCTTAACAGAGAAGCTAGGAGAATTTCAGCTACATCGGAAAGGCCTTTCTAATAACAGTACAGTGTACGTCAATATTAGGCACATGTCGTCTTACGGGATATTCAAAACGTTTTTCTCTTTTTTACATTTCTCAAGCTGTCTCTCTCGAGGGAATTAAGAAGAAAACTAAATTTCACCATCATATTCAATAAATCTCTGCTTTGTGATGTTAAATCGTTTCGAATGATACAAATCATCAATATAAAGTCGACTCTTTGTATCATTGATTGTGCCGCCGGCTAGACCAGTTAGAGTAACCGTCGTCTACACGCCTTATAATATTCCACTTTAACGGGCAAATGAACTTCTCTGTAATGTTGCTTGACCCATTATAACAGCGAATTACCAAAGCCAGAAGTTTTTAGCGCGTTGGTATTTAAAAAGAAGACAATATAGTTAAAAGTTTAATCAAATAACATATGAATTGAATTTCAGCGGCTGGATTTTCATTGTGGGGAAAGTGGAGCGAATGTTCAACGACTTGTTCTTCACTTAATCAAACGGGAACTCAGAGACGAAATCGTACTTGTATAAATGTAAAACTGGGATGTGAAGGATCTATAAATGAAACCAGAGAATGCAATAATCAAACATGCCAAGGTGAGTAAAGCCCCTTTCAAAAATATAATAGGGACCTTACGATCCGACAATGGCGCGGGTGTCCGTGAAAACCTCGCTGAAAAATAGACTCCGCATCTTTTCAAATCATTTCGCAATTATCACAAGTCACCCAGTTACTTAAAAGAAGGGAATTTATGTTGGAGATGAAGAGAGGGGGCCGCACCCGAGTTCAGACAGAGACGGTAGAATTTATCGCCTTGCCGTTCTCTTCCTCAAAAAAAAAAAAAAAAACGTAAAATTTGGTCATTTCACGTCGAAGTGGTTCAGGGACAAAGAATTGTACAAAAAGCGTCATGCACGTGCAGAATTGTTGTTTCGTTAACTAAAACTATAATTTCTTTTTGGCATTGCCGCTGCCTTCGCCGTCGTAGCTTCGCCAATCACGTCAACCAAAAGTGAGGCCTTTTTCCTTTTAATATGCCCCAGGGCTACCAAATTTGAATTGCTAAGGCTATTGACTCTTATAAAGATGATTTGCTCGAAGTTTTAGGCCAAAACACTGCCCAAGAATGTTCAAAGTACACTTCCGGTTGACGTGCGTAGCTAAAAAAAAAAAACGTCTGCTTAAGCTGCGACCCTATAGATTTAACGAATTTGCCGTAGTCGTAGAGTCCATTGGCGGAAGATTAAAACCAAACAACCAATAACAACAAACTTGAGATGTATTCAACTATTTCTCTATGGACCTCGAGGTGGATGAATGTAAGATAAATTCGATTTGTTCCTTAGAGTACTTGATGTAACAATCAACAAAATTCCAGGAATTCTGAGAATGAAAATCGTATTTGCAAGCCTCTTTCTATATAATATTTTCCCTTGCGCCTATCATGTTAAGCTTCACCATTCAATTAACCCATAAATTATACTGAAACCTTCCGAGTTGCAAGCAACCAATTTTTATTATTGTAAGCATGACATCCAGGGTAGGTAACACAGAAACGAAAAATCAAACTTGCGTTATCTTAGTGGTGGAGAACACCTGACCACTGGTTTGAGCAAACAGGGGTTAGATCTGCTAATCAAGGAGAATTAAAGGGGGAAAAAGTGTGTGCAGGGGTGTTTTGGCGAGAGGCTTATCTCGAAAGCATTGTTCAACCTAAGAATTATTTTAGAGTGATTCCATTGAGGATTTTATTTCATTTTATTGTTACTTTTTTTTATGTGCTTAGCCATTGGACCCGTGGACCCTCTAGCACTCACTGGCGAGACAGGAAAAGGAATCTGTAAGTATACATAACGTCTTCAAATCTTTCCAGATAACCCCATTTTACAGTTACACTTGAAAACGAAGCTGGACCTGACCTTGTTTTGATACAACCCTTCTTGCCTTACTAGGTCATGTTGTTGTTATGCTCACTAGTATTTCTTAAGCAATATTTATATTAGAAAAGGAAGGAGATTGGTATCAATGCAAGGTCAACCTCAGCCTGAAGTTCACTCAAAGCCCTCAACTGTAAAATGCCTATTGTTAAGCATAGCTAACTGGGCCGGCTATCTAAAAACTATTGCCTTGGATCGCGGCTATAAGTGGACCGGATGTGTTTAGGTAGGTTTATCAAGCACATGTCTTTATACATTTCAGTCTACCCTGCATGCCTTTTGAAAATATATATATATATCTCTCTGCATCTTGATTTGGGTGCTGTATCGTCAAACCAAGTTTGAAACTGGTGATAATTGTAGAATTTCGTCAATGTACATTAAAAATATTCCCATAAAGAGAAAATTTGCTAACAAGTCTGACGCTGAAAGTTTTCTATGTAATTGTATTTTGCAGTGATTGCACTCTTTGTGATGGCAGGGATACTGACTTCCCTACTTCTTATTTTCTGTTGTTATTACTGTTGCTGGCACGTATGCTGTGGAAGGTATGTCAAACGGCAAGCATAAATTATTTAATACTTTTGTAGGGAATTAAGGCATTTTTATCAGACACAGTACAAGTACTGGATCTCGTATTTGAGATTGCTCTGTGAGTGTTCCAGGCCTCTTGGCGAAGTAACTTGTAAGTTTATAAATACATAAATAACTAAGTAAATAACTAACTAACTAAAGAAAGATAGAGAGAGAGAAAGAGAGAAAGAAAGAAAGAAATAAGTACAGGCTTGAGGTGTACTGTACGTTCAAATGCCGTCCAGTCTCACTACTTATATTCTTTGCAGAGGGAAGAAGAGAAAAGGGATTACTCACAATTTCCTTGTTGAAGACGAAGAGAGCGAGAGATGGGTATTTGTTCCAGCGGAATTAGCCTCGGGAACAAACCGCGGACACGAAAATGAAGTTCAGGAGGTTGTCGTCGAAATTGGAGAGGAGGCTGGTAAACCAACAGGTATAGGGATTTAGTAGATAGAACAACAATGGGAATCACTAATTCAGCTTCGCTTGCCTTCTTGGTTAAGTTGTAAGCTGTGATCACTTTTCGGATACCATCTTCGGTGATAGTTTAAGCGCTGGTTTCTGAAGGTGATGTCATACACATATCCAATGATGATTGATGTTTTGACCAATTGACCACTACAGAAAATACCATAACATACCGTAATGCTCCTTGTTTGTAACCCCAACATTATGCACAAGCATCGTCTTCAGTTTCTCTTGGAAGTTAAAATGGCCCCAAGAGAAACTGAAAACAATGCTTATGCAAACTTTTGGGGTGACAAACAAAGACAATTATGGTATTTCTGTGGTGGTCAATAGCCCTTTACATCAGCTAAAAATTTCCATTTTTTTTCCAAGTACCAAAATACCAGTTTTAGTGATTATATTTATTAATTCAACCTTTGCAGGAGTCATTCAATTTGGCATTGTGGCAGATCAGTCGATGGAAAATGAGGTTACCGCTGACTCAGTTCATCCCGAACCACCATTGTATTCGGAAGAAGTCGCGCAAGTTAACAGCAACGCCAGTACACTTAAGATGGAGAACCCAGAACCACGATATGCTAACTTGAACGTCGTTAGAAAAAAACCCAAGAACGACCAAAGAGGTTTTTTCAAAATTCGAAGAAAACTAGGCTCGCGTTTATCAAATGGACGTCATGAAAGGTTTGCAATTTTTTTCCCTCAACTAGCTGTGAAGACTGATATTTTTGACATTTTTTTTTAACTTTGTAGGCGAAAGGTGCAATGGCAACCAAAACATAAAGAAAATTTACAAACCTCCTGAAAGCTTTTCAAATTAAGGAAATGCTTGCTTGCCTCCCTTTTTTTTTCTCTTTCAAAGGTAGTACCATGCAGTGCAGCCTAGTGTCCACTGCAGCTTTTATAACATTTCATATTCCTGCTTATTTCTTTACCGTTAAATGAACTCCATCAGTAAATTAGTGAACATACAGTTGAAAAACGCGAAAAACAGTCTGCGTTCGCCCTTAGTGGCCCATCAAGCCAGAGACTGCTTATCCTGTTTCCATGGCCGAAGATTTAAGAATATTTCTATCTCTACGACGAAAAGCAGGGTATCCGTGGCATTAAATACGTCATTTTTCATAATACACCTGAGTAGAGTGAGGAAATCTTAGAGTGTCTACTCTAAGGAAAAACACATTGAACTCAACTAAGGCTCCGGTGCACTCATTATGAAGCCATCACGCCTCGCACAATGTTACCAACAGAACCCCCACATTTATCCATGTCTATCCTTTCTCTTCCAAGACTATTTCCACGCCAACATATCGCTGATAGAACTGCAAAAAGCCAAATTCTTTTGTTGTTGTTTCTCTCTATCCATTAGCTCCCCTGAATGGCTGTCGGATCCATTCGAGAATTCGACAGATAATGACAGTGTCAACAGCTTCCGATGTTTGGACGACTTTGCAATCGTGGATTATGAAATGTTCGAAGGGCGTCGTGGCTCGGATCAAAGCGCGGATACAGTTCCTGATGGTTATACGAGGATGCAAGAGACCAACAGGGAATTTGTGAACATGAACAATGCGGTGGATACAAATGAGAGCCCTGCTACTCAGAACGATTCCAATCAGTTCGGGGAAAACGAAGAGCCTGTGGCGGAAAGTGGAGACCAGAGCATGGAAGTCCTGGAAGAGTGGTTTAATCCCACTGGAAAAGATGCGCAGCCCACTCAATCCAGTGATAGAATTGACCCGGTCTACTCAGAAGTTGGAACACAAATACCTACGGCCGAACCGATTAACACCGAAGTAGAATCCCATTCAATCTATTCCGTAGTTGGATCTAAAATCTCAAGCTGAGTGGGATGAAATAATTTCGACTAAGGTCTCTTTAGCCTGCGTGCTTGGCGCTTGAAGGGAAAAGGAAGAGGCTTAATAAGGCTTGGGAAAACGCACACGCTCCCCTTCGGTTTTTGCGCAGCTTATTTCTTCTTTTCCTTCCCCTTAAAACACTGAATACGCTGGCTAAGGTCTTTTGGAAGAAAAACTGTGGCAACATAGACAAAGCATAACCAGCGCAAAGCTACGTATTATTTAGTATCCCTGCCCTTCGAGGATGAAAATTAAATTTGAGTCTTGGATAGAAAACATGATTGGGCATTCTAGCTGTAAATAAGTCGTGATTAACCGGTCCAGCATGCTAATTTCATGTTCTCTTGCGAGTGAAAATGAAAGTAGTAAATATGCCTTTCTGTTCGAGGTAAAGCGTGCTTAAACCCGGGAAGGTTGTATGTCTCTTGACTTAAAACATAGATATCAAGGAAAATGATGTTTTTTAAAGTAATAATTATTATAGTATTGATGAGGACAGTAACGTTGATAGGTTGAAAAAAGATAATGATTGTAGTTATGACAACAGGTTTTTGATGTAAATAGCTTATTTCATTAAAAATGGTCATCACTTCAAACCTGCTCCAAACGTTTGCTCTTCTTGTGCATGTACTTGTGTTCGTTCACCATCATCTTTCATCTCTCTTAATTCATTTGTGGTAATTTTAATTTTTCTGTGTGCATTTTGATTTAATGGTAATTTTTGTTACCACTCTCTCAATTGCGGATGCATTTAATTTGTTTCAGCCGAAAGTCGGGTATTGATTTTTACCTGTGATTTACCCGGGGGTGGCGGGGTACTCTACAAAGTCTTATACGGGGAGGCCCCGCCCCGAGGTCCGACCCCTTACCCTTTTATATACCATTTGTGACAGAAAAGTTACCCCTTTGGTATATACTTTCTATTGACAAACCGTACCCCTTTCACATGTCAAGTTAGCCCTTTCATTGCCAAATGTAGCCAAAGACAAATTTCGACCAGATTTCCAAATTTCATTTTGCAACATTTTGAAAAACAAATAGCACCATGTGTAAGTACAGGCAGAGAGCTTTCATTTGAATGGTCACATCATAGGATTTCGTCCACAGACTCAAATGTTAGAGCCACCTTACAAAACTCCATCAAATACTCTAGCAGTGAAAGGGTTAAAAAACACTATATCCCTTTCAACTGCTGTACATGCACCGTCTTTGAACTAAGAATGCATCACAAAACCAGAAAGTCTTCACGACTCTTTCAAAGCCATAAAATGCACCAGTAAAACCGTTTGGGCTTTTTTACAGACCGAAATGACAGATTTCCCTACTTTTTGGTATACCTGAAGCCTCCCGGTATAGGCCACTATACGGAAGTACCCCACCATCATGGGGGATTTAGCTGTGTCCACACTATCAAGGTGATCGTAAAAGCGAGGTGTCTAGGTGAACATCTTCATGTTCATCTGTTGTCAGTCGCTGACCTGCCTCGTCCATTTTCATTTCATGCGTACAGTATGAATAACAATGTAATCAACGTTTAAATAAAGTAAAAGATACAAGTAATAAATAATTTGCTTCCGCTCCCTATTTTGTCTACATGAACATTTGTACCAGCAGGGCATTGTTATCAATGTTGGACTGTACATTCCCCTCCAATTATTCTAGTCATCCGTCTTTTTTTCTTTTTTTTTTTTTTAATCCGGTCCTTGTTATGGACTTAAATTGGTCTAGGGGTTAGAAACGTAGCTGATTGATCCCTAGGGAGTGAAACACATTAACAATTGGTTTTTATTATCTTACTTTTTTTCTGTGTTCTTTATAATCTAGTGAAGTAAAGCTGAGGTTTAAAGGCTGACATTTGACGCCTTAACCCTTTCTAGACCACATTTTTGTGATTCATTCCCCACCGTAGCACCACCTTGGTGAAAAAGGAAACTAATCTCTTTTTTCACGGCTTAGCTTTTTAAAAATACAGGAAAACTATTGTCCTGTTTACTTCCCACAGGCTTCAAATAGCGCAAACCAAAAGCTTCAAAATCTACCAGCACGTTTTTGACCAAGCAATCACATAATATCAGACCCCAATATACGGTGCAGCTGACGTCACTGATTTGACGTCATCAAGACAACCACAAGTTCGCTTTAAAGATGAGTATAAGCGTGTGGTGCTCATAAAACCAAAATTAGATTACACGAGAAGTAATGAGAGAACACCCGATATAAATTGCTTCGAAGAAAACGGAATATCAGTGATATCAAGATGCCCTTACCAGCTTGGAAACGGCAGTTACCTTTTGTACTGTTTGTTGTACTGGCTACAACCGGAAGAACTTTTTCAGGTAACTTTCTTTAAAAATTCGCTACCTGTTAACGCCCTGTATTCATAGTTTCCTACAATTACCAGTTGCAACTGCCAATAATATCAAGTTTTGTTAACTGTAATTGTTATTTTGTCTTTCATCTGAAATACGCCATTTAAATTACCATGCACGCACGGCCGTAAACAATTTAATTAACAAATACATAATAAATTCAATTAAACCATTTTTTTCGTCGAAATTTTGCCGTCAGCTCTTCACATTGTTGACTTGGTTGTGAGATAAGCTAGACGTAAAATGTGAAACACTAATATAAGCGTACAAATTATCCACGTCCATGTATGTTTTATGCAACTGATAAGGCGATGTTGGCAATCAATACAGTAATAGCCCGCGTATAAGAACCTGGGTTTTAAGAACCTGTTAGGCTAAAATTTTCATTTTAAGCCCCCTCCACATAAGAACGTATTTAGGCTAAAATTTTAAGTTAGGTTCTTATCAGTGGGGTTGCTGTAAAAGTGTATAGGTAGAAACTGCTGAATTAAGATCATCATCTGCTGTACCTGCGCTGAACTGCCTATACAGGCATTGCTTTATGGTACAAATAAATGATTTATACTGTATTATCAGATGATATTTACAATATATATAGTATATTCAGATGAAATTCATATGAAAATATAAGAACCTATTTTAAGAACCTCGGTAGCCTAAATTTGCTTTAAGTACCATTTATATAAGAACCTATTTAGGCTAAATTGAAAAATTCAGGTTCTTATACGCGGGTTATTACTGTATCTTCTGATTAAGAGGTGTTACTCTAAGGACAAATTTTAAAAACACTCTTTGAAGTATTTCTGCAGTCACAGGTCAATTTGTTTACTCTGCTATGAGACAAGCTTGAGGTAGAATATAATTCTTTTAAGGAGTCATTTTGAAGTCAACGAAGTTTTTTAACCGTTTAAAAACCAACATCAGCATAAACATTGTGAAAAACTTATGAAAAGTATTTTTAGCAATCGAGGTCTTTTGATAAAGCAGCGTTAATTATTAATTAGGGACAAATTAGACTCTGGTCACTCTCAAGGGTTAAAACGTTAGAGGTTTTAAGGTAGAGCATTGTCTCACCAGTAGAAAAAAATCTCCATTCCCTTTAATCTCTTGTTTACAACAACAACAACGAAAACTCATTTAGAACTAAGAGCCACAGGCGAGAGGTTTCACTGCAAAGATATGAGTATTTTGACGTCATTTCATTTCAATTATACGGAAATGTTGCATTCCTGTTTTTATGAAATAACATGATAAGTTTCTGCGTCCACTTCCGGCGAAATTTCCTTTAACAGCGCGTGCGAGAGACAGCGGAAAACAAATTTTGCTATCTTGATGTCATTTCCATGGTCCAAACTCTCAACTTATGAAAGCACAAGAAAGTTTTCAAGTATTGTAAAATGAAATAATTTTTAACGAGCTTCCTCTCGCGTCTTTTTAAAAAGTTACATGTATCAGTTTTGTGGTTATAGAAGGAAAGGGTAATCAGTAAATTTACGTGGGCCACGTAAACCACAAAACTCCAACTGATGTCAGCGGTAAGCAAGTGGATCATGGAAGAAAGTCATTTTAAGTGCCTTACTACTTCCTTTAACAAAAGCGTGCTTTGTTTTGAATAAAATCTGAAAGGACAATTTATATAACACAAAGACCGTCTGCCCGTGAGAGTTAAAAACAGGTCTTGCGAAATTAAAGCATGATCGCATGAGTTTTCTAGAATCGCGTCTGCACTCAAATTTACCTAGAGAGGTAACTATAGACTGAACAAAAGTAACCTCAAATAATGTTAAGTGTATGTTCATCATCATCATCATCATCACAATCATCATAAAATTATAGAGAATAAATTTCATAGGATTCATTAAACGTCCTTTAAGTCACCCAGTTAATTATCGATTTTAGCAAACTAATAAAGTCGCTGCTGCTATTCGAGGTAGAATGTCCACGAGGGGTAAAATATTCACGAGGCAAAATAAAAATTTGCAGAGAGGACGGCAAGAATATTTGGCACTTCGTCTATTCTCAGAAGTAGGGAATTCAAATTCCTCTGAAATTAGACCTGTAAGTGCATTGTATGTGCCCTGTCATAGGTACTTTCATGTTATTGTAAACCCTGCAACGATTTTCAGACGTGATTAACTGCTCCCCTCCCATCCCAGCCCTGAGTCTCAGAATAAAATAGTAATAACAAAATATTAATGATACTAAATAAATATATAACGTGAAATAAAAACGAGTAAGATGTGTCCAAACTCTTTCACTTCAGATTGTCTAGTTTTTCCGTGACACAACAGATGTATTCTTACATTTATTTCAATATATTTTTGCGTCTCATCTGATAGACTCTTGTGGACTGCATAAGAAGAGAGTGTTGTCAATACACACTGTCGATGACTCTGAACACACACTTATAAACAAGTCCTACAATTATAAATGTTCTACTTTCTGCGATTAATTCAAAGTAAATAGTAGTCACCATCATGATAACAATAATAATAACAAGAAAACAACATACTATATTCTACTTGTGTAGTAATGATATTGTTTGAATTTTTTTATTTGAATGAGTGTTTTGCAAGCATATATTTTTATTTACAATGACGAATGAATTATTTTGAAGTTGTTAAAAGTTTGCCTTGCTTGCTCCCGACGAAACCATAAAAAAATTTAAGGAAGAGAATGCCAAAGTTTAGCGCAGATTTGCCCAACGAAATTTTATTAAACTTACAAGCTTTAATGTTTGGAACGACTGGAATGCTCTTCTGTTAAACCGCATAATATTATTTGGCTTTGTGGCTTATTGTATGTAAGAAACTCTCAAAAATCAAAGGTATCGATATTTGACTTGAAAATAAGATAAAAGTCATGCATGCCGGGGTGATAGACAAGGGCATGTGCACGCTGTAAGGATTTTTATTTTTATTTACTTTTTGCCTGCTTAGCCTCTGTTATTATAATTGACACAGATTTGTTTCATTCCATTTTAAGCCTGTACTTCTGTTATTCACAACAACGGAAATGTGAAGTTTACTGCATCGTCAACTTCCCTTGGGCCTGAGTATCCTGTGCTACATGGCAACGACGTTTGGTGTGCCGGAGTCGTAGACAGACAACAATTTCTTACAGTAGATTTAGGTAATAAATCAGAGCACTTCATCGCCATCTTTTGCTAATAGGTTTCAGTTTTGTTATAAATTAGCTTTATGGAGATCTGAAAACTTTCACTACTTTTCGATTGAATGGAATAACGCTCAAACCATTTTGTACTTAATCGCCATATTTTACTAATACGTTTCAATTTTGTTGTAAATTAGCTTTATGGAGATCTGAAAACTTTCACTACTTTTCGATTGAATGGAATAACGCTCAAACCATTTTGTACTTAATCGCCATATTTTACTAATACGTTTCAATTTTGTTGTAAATTAGCTTTATGGAGATCTGAAAACTTTCACTACTTTTCGATTGAATGGAATAACGCTCAAACCATTTTGTACTTAATCGCCATATTTTACTAATACGTTTCAATTTTGTTGTAAATTAGCTTTATGGAGATCTGAAAACTTTCATTACTTTTCGATTGAATGGAATAACGCTCAAACCATTTTGTACTTAATCGCCATCATATGCTAATAGGTTTCAATTTTGTTATAAATTAGCTTTATGGAGATCTGAAAACTTTCATTACTTTTCGATTGAATGGAATAAGACTCAAACCATTTTGTAGGTCATTATCAGTCACGAGGTGTATGTCTGCGTCAAGTACATGTACGCTTAATCAGGTACTGTGGCTCTCAACTAGGAGCGTACAGAGTATTATTTTACGTCTGGTCCTTTTAAGGACTTAGACAACAAGGATATACGCCGTGCAGGCTAACGGAACAGCTCTCTTCAGATAGTCCCTAATCATAATTGCATTTGACAACTTATCTGAAATAAAAACCCGCGGTAAAATATTCACGACAAAACAAGCCAGCTAATTGCTACATGTACCTCTTGAAGGATATCTTAAGTCTCACATGTCGTGTTTTTTTGCAGTGGTCAGTTGGTGGTGGGAAATAAAATTTCTTTTGGAAGGACGCCTTTCGTGTGACTCTCTATTGACACGCTTGACTTTGCCTGCGAAAAGCATAATAAATCGAACACGTATTCGGGAGGCTAGATTACCGTCAAAGCGTTATGATCTTGGGAGTGATGTGTACGATGTTTTTTAAGGTGGTCTCGTTTGTGGCTGTATTACTCAGTGACTTATTTTTTTCTATTTTTGAAGGCTTAAACCTCTCATTTGATCAAGTGCTTGTTCAGGGAATGCGCGACTCTAACAGATCTGTATCTCTGTATTACCTGAAGACCAGCACTGATAATAACACTTTTATCGAAGTTCAAGAACAGGGAGCACGCAAGGTAACTAGAAAACAAAACAACTCAAAGAAGTTATATACAGCGTGAATTTTTGCCCCTTGCGCTCTCAGGCACCCGGAATCCTCCTCCGCCATCCCCTTTTTTAAGTCTGCTACTCCTGGGTCACGTGAATTTTCGACTGCATAATTTTAATTCAAAAACGTTTGGGTATAAAAAAAATAATAAATAAAAAATTTCTTGACTAGAACAGTGATTTATTTAGTATTTATTACATAGTGAAAGTTTTCTCTCACAAACTGAAGTGTGCGAAAGCAACCCTTGAGCCGGATCCTATAAATTAACCGACCTTTATCTTTGGCAGGATTTTTTAGGTCCTTCATTTGATGGAGATGAAGTTGTTGGCACCAACCTCACCATCCCTGAGCAAGCACGTTGGGTTATGTTTAATCCGAGGGAACCTTTGCCTGGCAATCATCTCTGCATGCGTATTGATATTAGGAGCTGTCAGAACGGTAAATTATTGATCTCAAAATCATTCTTGGGTTAAATTATACTCATTTAAGTCACCTATGTAGGCAAACGACGGTCGTGACCGTCCGCGCGCATTGTCAAAGGAGGAGCAAATTCAGCTCCAAACAAGTACCAGAACATAGAGACACATGTAACACCATATTATCATGCAGAACAATAGTCTGGTGTAGATCTTGCAATGTTCCCGTTCAGAGACTTTGGCGGGAAACAGCTTTATCGTCAAGTAACCTAAAAGTAACCAGTAAGAGAGCAGGCACTTGCAAAAAAAGCTGTTGTATAACCAGTTAGCCGGTTGTGTAAAGTAACTGTCCTCTTTTCTTATGTAATCTTAATTTTCCCCTTTACTTTTCGCTTACAGATTTTTGTTTCATTATAATGCAGAGAAGGTGTTATGGTTCAATCTTTTTCGCGGTTTTCTATGAACGGTGACATTATAAAGTATGAATACTACATTTTCCAAAAACGGAATACTAAAAAAGGTTCGATTTCGTATAGGTGGACAAATGTGGAACTCTCTGCCTGAGCACTTGAGATCAGCTAAATCTAAGGGCATTTTAAAAAGGAACCCATTGGTGGATGTCAAATCGTCACTGTTATTGCATTTTTAATACGAATTCTAAGTATTTTTAATACCAAATGAGTGGGGATTTGTAAGCATAATTTTTGCTATAATGGTCACACCAATGCACCTTTCATACAGTGTGTATTTGAATATGGCTTGCATGGAAATAAGTCTTTTATTACTTAATATCAAAACTACCGTATTGTAATAAACGTGATTCATTCATTCATGCATGCATGTATGTATGTCATGCATATTAATGCATGACATGCATGCATGCATGTCATGCATGATTGCATGCATGTCATGCATGAATGCATGCATTCATGTCATGCATGTATGCATACATTCATTCATTCATGGATGTTTTCTCCTTTTAATAAATTCTTTACATTATTTCTAGAGCCTCAGCCAGTGGACGGCCAACTGACAGAGTGGTCTTCCTGGAGCAACTGCACTGTAGGAAGTAATCCATGTTTCTCAACAAGGAGTCGTCAAAGAACGTGTACAAACCCAGCTCCTGCATTTGGCGGCAAGGATTGCAGAGATATTAAGCATATGGAGCAATTGTGTGCCTCAGTATGTCCATGTAAGTAAATTTTAATAGGAATTGGATCTTATTGTGCAAGAACGTCATGTAACAAGTGTTCCTTTTTGTTCCACAATGCACAAACACCCACATATAAGAACAAATGCATTACTAACTTAAGACTGAAAGTGGGCAAATAAAGGACCATACACCTATACAAGAACCAATTCAGCCTGATAAATAAAACATGTTCTTATATAAAAAGAGAGAGGCTGATTCCAGAGTAAGAAGCCAATGCAGTAATTCATATTAAAGAACTAGGCTGTGCCGCACCATGTAAAATCTAAGAGCCGTACAGTAAGCAGCAGTATGTAATGGTAAGTTACAGTAAGAAATAAAAAAAAATGTTTGTTAATCAAACCTCTAGTAATGTTTGATGTATATTAAGAACATTTTCAGGCTGATTTTCCAGTAAATAAGACCTGGGTCAGCCTGAATCCCAAAGTCGTAGGTTCTTACACCAGTTAACTACACATATTTTCCTCAAAAGCTCTAACCATTTTCTTCATGAAAATTAACTGAGAGTAATTAAATTAATCCTTGTAATATGTTATTTCATGTTGTTCATAACAGCAATAATAATTAAAAATCTATTTTTACATGTACCTCAGTTGATGGAATGTGGTCTCACTGGGGAGCATGGTCACCCTGTAGCGAGACCTGTGGCAATGGAACAAGAAGCCGTACGCGTTCTTGTAACAATCCCACTCCAGCTCATGATGGCGCACCTTGTAAAGGTGACTCAAGTGACACGGGATCGTGCTTCAAAGATCATTGTCCAAGTGAGTCTGATTCAGCTGCTTCAAAATAAAAATAAATAAATAAAAATAATAAGTAGAGATGCAAACGTTGTTTTAATCATATTATTTTACAACTCAGAGAACAGCAGTTATTGAAGCAGCTAAAAAGGCAGCCATGTAGGTGATTGGTTTTACCAAAAATAGGTTTTTGCTCACTTAGCCCAACTCATTGACCCATTTCTTTCATCTTTTTTGGGGGTTGTTTTCTGTTTTGTTGTTGTTGTTGTTGTTTCAATTAATTTTGGCATCATAGTTGCACGTATGGGTTACGGTATTTAAGTTACTACATATGCCTTCCCGTATTAGTCATTTTTTGTAATATATTTATATGTGGATTGCATCTGACTAAGAAAGTTCTCAGCTTTTAATTTATGCATCAGTCAATTCCAGCTGCGCCCAGACCCCCCAGCCCCCCCAACCCCCCCCCCCCCCCCCCTTCCTTCAGGCTACTGTGGGGCATTTGCCCGCCTTGTCAGTCCCAGGTGTGGGGCATTTGCAATATTTGCGCTGCCAGGGGGCCGGGCATTTGCCAACCCCTGGACCAACCCCGAGCTTCTGACACGCACGCATGTTTCCTATCAGAATATAACTACACAGAGGATTTTACTGGAAAAACAAGCAGATTGGCTCATTTGTCAAGGACGGCAAAAAATTGAAGAGGTTTGTAAAGGCATGTTCTCGATTTCATGCATGCATTTCTTCATTGCTTATCAAGCCAGAATTGCATAGCAAAACTCGGAAGCTATCGACATGAATCAATGTTTTTTTGGTTATTGAATCAAGTTTCTTTTGATATTATTTGAAGAAAATCCTTTCATATTTCAAAAACTATTCATAGCAGTTAACTTTACAGTGCATTATTAATTTTAATGTTAATAATTTTATAACCATACTAAAACCATAAACTGGTGTCGTCACAGCATGACGTCTTAATTAGAATAGCACTATTACAAAGGAAGATGTTAATTAAAACAAAAAATTGTCCATTAAAATGCTTAAACTGTCACTCCTCGATTGTGCGATCAAGAAAAATGAGTTGCAGTGATGACGGAGGATGGGACATTTGCCCTCTTTTTTTGTCCCCATCCCCGGAGATTTGACAGCTCAAGAGTCCCCATCCCCGGGAATTTGCCATCCAAGGCAAAAAAAATGATAAATCCAGGGGGTCAGTCGGGGGGGGGGGGGGGGGGGGGGGGTCTGGGCTCAGCTGGAAATGACTGTTGACTGATGCATTAATAGTGGTTTTATCACAGAAAGGCGACTTCAGGACCTTTCCCTTACCCATTTTTCACCATCTGGGGTTAAATTTCCCTTATAATGAGCCCAGCGTAAACCACAAGCTTCCCAAACTCAGCAAACTCACAGTTACGAGGGTGGAATGTAAATTACATTCTGTGACACGAGCGAGTAGGTGTTGCGTTACGGGTGACTTTATGAGGAATAATACACTGAGCTCTGCGAACACTAAATATCATTATATTTTTCCTTCTCTTCAATGATACAAAGCTAAAGAAGGCTTACCTTTGATGAATTCCTGTGTGTTTTGGTCTGGAATTATCAGTTTAGTCGACTCTTTAGCTCCATTTTGTGACCTCTGTAACTCCACGTTGTCTACTCGAAGAAGGTTTGCAGCCCGAAAACTCATCTAATCACTTCGTTTTTTTCGACCAGAGGTAAATTTCCATCATCGCCACAACTTGGTAAATGTTTCTTCGCCAAGTATCCTACGCATGTCGCTGGATATGAACATTTTCTCACTCCATGTTCCAAAACACCTTCTTTCGGCGAACGCTACTGTCTGGTCCTCGTGATAATACGCTCGACACAGGGCTTGGGTCCGAGGTCAAATTTTTCACTCTCGGCCGGGGGTGGGTCAGTCAACTACACTGGATGTGCAGTTCGTTTTCATGGGAAAATAGTCATTATTTGGGGATTATGATTTACACGGGAAACATTGTGACAACAACAGGGAACGTTTTTTTAAGCTTGTTGTTGTAACTTCTTATTCTTCTTCCTCCTCCTCCTCTCCATTGTCTCTAGTTGATGGAAATTGGTCCGCCTGGGAAACTTGGTCTACCTGTAGCAAAACGTGTGATAACGGGACGAGGACACGTGTACGATCGTGCAACAATCCCGCTCCGGCCCACGAAGGAAAAGATTGTGCAGGAGAAGGAAAAACATCAGAAGTTTGTTTGGTCCGCCATTGTCCAGGTAAACCACATTTTCTTAGGGGGTGGAGACGGATGGCATTTCAGACTATCTTCACTCTCATTTAACAATTCCCTCTCCAAAAGGACATTAGTTCCGTTTTAGTCCGTTTCTCAGTTTGAGTATGTATGATTAGTTCTTCTCCATTGTCTCTAGTTGATGGAGACTGGTCTGCCTGGGAAAGTTGGTCTACCTGTAGCAAAACGTGTGGCAATGGAACAAGGACACGTGTACGATTGTGTAACAATCCCGCTCCGGCCCATGAAGGAAAAGATTGTACAGGAGAAGGAAATAGTTCAGAAGTTTGTTTGGCCCGCCATTGTCCAGGTAAATCTAATTTTCTTGTGTTGAGATATTAGTTGAAAGATCAATGATGCTTCACCAGTTTTAGCATTTCTCTCGATCTCCCAAAGGGTATTAGTTTTGTTTTAGTTGTTTTGTCAGTTTGAGAATGTGTGTTTAGTTCTTCTCCATTGTCTCTAGTTGATGGAAACTGGTCTGCCTGGGAAAGTTGGTCTACCTGTAGTAAAACGTGTGGCAATGGGACGAGGACACGTGTACGATTGTGTAACAATCCCGCTCCGGCCCACGAAGGAAAAGATTGTGCAGGAGAAGGAAATAATTCAGAAGTTTGTTTGGTCCGCCATTGTCCAGGTAAATTTAATTTTCTTGTGTTGAGATATTATTTGAAAGATCAGTGATGCTTCATTCTCTTTAGGCATTTCTATCGATCTCTCAAAGGATATTAGTTTTCTTTTAGTTGTCGTTTTGTCAGTTTGAGCATGTATGTTTAGTTCTTCAGTCTGTTGTCTCTATTTGATGGAAATTGGTCTGCCTGGGAAAGTTGGTCTTACCTGTAGCAAAACATGTGGCAACGGGTCGAGGATTCGAGTACGATTGTGTAATAATCCCGCTCCTGCCTACGAAGGAAAATATTGCGAACGAGAAGGAAAAAAATCAGGAGATTGTTTGGTCCGCCATTGTCCAGTTAAATCTCATTTTCTTAGGGGGTGGAGACGGAAGACATGTCAGACTATCTATGATGCAATGCTTCATTTTCATTCTCATTTACCAATTCTCTCTCCAAAAGGATATTAGCTTCGATTTAGTTCTTTTGTTAGTTTGAGTATGTATGTTCAGTTCTTCTCCATTGTCTCTAGTTGATGGAAAGTGGTCCGCCTGGGAAACGTGGTCTCCTTGTACTAAAACATGTGGCAATGGGACGAGGAACCGTGTACGATTGTGTAACAATCCCGCCCCGGCTAATGGAGGAAAAACTTGTGAAGGCAAGGAAGAAAATTCAGAAGTTTGTCTTGTTCGCCATTGCTCAGGTAAGTCAAATTTTCATACTTTAAGTTATATTGTATTTGCAGTCAAATTTAATGGGGAATTATTTGCGGCGATAACCACCCTGCTATAATTATTCATTTCAATAGATAGGAGGAGAAAATTGTTGGTTCCTTTTTAAAATGTTCAATATGTATAAGGCTTAATACCAGTCCTTTTACTTTTGTCACGTTAAGTAATGCTTGCTCTTGTTTCTTCAGGATGTGGGGAGATGGGTCCCCTCAAGGACTCAAGCTATACGGCCTCCAGTGCAGCACAACAAGCTCCATTTGCGCGACTGAACGCATCACACCCCAGAGCGTCTCCTAAAGCTTGGTGTCGTGATCAAGAAGACGTTAATGGATATCTCCAGGTTAATTTAGGTAGGAGATGATATAAAATAAATGAATGCACGAAGAAATTAATGAATGAATCAGCCCATCCATCCACATCTGGCATCGAAAAGTAAATTGGCAACTAATCAATCAATCCATCAGTGACGAAACATCTTCAAGCGAGTTATCCGCAAGAATATATCGAAAATATTTTTTCATGCCAAAACTGAGCATACCTTCATTAGAGAATATTACAATTTAAACCGGTTCCATAATAGAGAATGGCTCACTCCTTCAGTCCATCGTATTACGGGCAACGCGCTTAATAATTCAGAGGTAGTCACGTTTAGTATTGCCATTCCTTTATAGTAACTAAACACTATTACCTTTGTGAGGGCTATCAAATACATATGTTTTTTTTGTTTTGTTTTGTTTTGTTTTATTATTATTACAGAAAAGCCAGTTGAAGTTTTGCGTGTTGCCACTAAAGGTCAAGATAAGGCTGACGCTAAGGGGTGGGTGACAAAGTATTTGATCTCGCTCAGCACGAATGGTTCCACCTTTACACATTACATGGAAGGTGGAAAAGAAAAGGTAAGTTTACTCTTTATGTCGCCTCCTAGTCCTCAGTTCATTCATCCAATTAATCCAGGAATTCCAATATGGCGGATGCAAGATAGCTGTTTAATCAATGTTCAAGAGTAAGATTTACAGAAAATGGGCTAGTGAATTTGATCGGACCATGTTAGAGTAAAATTCTGACAAGTGACATATGGTCTTGAAAAAAAAAAATATGGATGACTGGATATACCGTAAAATTCCGAAAATAAGCCCCGGAGCTTATATTTTTCAAAGGCCCTTTTTGAGGGGCTTATTTTTGGAGGGGCTTATCTATGGAGGGAAATTTGCGTTTCAAAACCGATTGGGCTAGCCTGATAGTTGGAAGTGAAGTTACCGTTTTTGCTTTGTTTTACTTTGTATTTGAGGGCAATTTTCCAAGTACAAGCCCCCAGGGGGCTTGGATGGGCTATTTAACGGAGGGTTTTTTACGTTACCGGTTTGGGGGGCTTGTATTTGGAGGGGCTTGCACATGGAGGGCCTTATTTTCGGAATTTTACGGTAAATTACATAATGATGGGTTTAATACCTACAGGGACATGATGTACTCCACAAAACACGAAACGACTACACTTGAAATTCAGACAAGGGACATACGTTTTCCCCCTCACCAAGAGAGGGCCTCATATTTCCTATCCTAACTCAGACGAGAGTGGTATTATTTCTTTTCTATTTCAGGAATTCTCTGGCAATGTCAATTCATTTTCTCTTCGTTTCAACCATCTTAATTCATCAAGCCAATTTCAATACATTCGTTTTCACCCAGTATCATTTGAAGAGCATCCCTGTATGCAAGTATCCGTCTTTGGATGTGTGCAAGGTGAGTACCGTACCAGTACTATATTTAGTTTAGGAGCGATAAGACTGTAGAAACTTGGCTAGGCAAGATTGTGATCATCGTTAGAGTTTTGTCTTTGCTTCCTCTGTGTCGTCAGACGCTTTTATGTTTGAGGTAAATTGTTTTTTTTAAACAGAAAACAAGTTTGCTTGCTGATCAAATAGAACTATTTAAGCTATTATACCCCGATGTTCTTGATCACTTTTGATTGATTTCGCAAGCTACATATGTACTTTTGAGTGTTACATAAAAGGTATTGCTCTAACAAAGATTGCTGTGGCTTGATTACTTCTCTCTTTAAAGACTTTAGAGAACCCGAGCCGAAAAGAATCGACGAAAGTGAGCCGTGGGGTGGACTTTGTAAGTGCAGCATTTTGATCATAGGTTGATAATATTCAGAATTGTATTGTGCTCTTTTGAGAACATGCAGCCTTTAATTTATATCCTTTTATAAAATAACTAAGATAGTACGCGCCCTCTGATTGGCCGAGAGGAGTGTCTGCATGAGAGTATGTAAACATGGTTATGGTCCTGGGATTGATTTTTACATATTTCTTTTTTCTATAAGTAGCCTTTGTTTTTCTAGAACCTTAGTTAGATTAAGAATGCATGCAGTTAGAAGCTCATTATTTTGTACCTTTTAACATATAAATTATTTTAAATGCACCTTGCAGTGATTACTTTCATGGCACTAGCTGGAACCTTGACGGTTATTCTTCTCTTGACGTGTTGCTGTTGTTGGTGCCGCAATTTGTTTTGTATCAGGTAAACAATTACAAAAATACAGTTTATAAAACATAACTTTCGCAGGGTGATACATTAAATGCCTTATTTTTTGTACGCAGCTTAGCATTACATTTTAACTTATTAGGCAGTGCTCAGTATTGATCTGCTCGAACACTGCGAATTCCTGTTTAGGTAAGGGTCACTTTGCACACAATAGGTTTGCAAATACAAATGCCACATCCTGTTTCAGAAAAAAAAAAGAAAGAAAGAAAGAATGAAAGGTTATGAATTATTGACTTTGACAAGGTAAATAAATTTCTGTGACGGCAAGAGGGCAAGGTGTTTGTGTGAAACGGCTTCAGGGTGGTCGTGCGAAAGCCAACGGCTTTGTGAACATGGCTTCGTAGAGGGATGAAATCCTAACTCCACTTTCCTACTTACTTGATCACCATTGTGAGATATTTCTCGTATGGTGGTGGAGGGGGGAGGAGATGTTTAATATCAGGCGTTACTCTCACTATTTGCAGCACTAAAGTCACTAATGCTTTTCTTTTGCATCCTCTTAGAGGAAACAAGAAAAGTTCGTATTTAACTGAAGACGGGTACGTTATAGAAACCGACAAGAGGTTTGTAAATATACCACGAGGAATTCTCAAGAAAAATGTGAAACGCGAACCGGAAATTGAAGTTCAAGAAGTCTGCGTAGAAATGAAAGAAGAAGCAGCTACAGGTACAAATTATTTGACATTTTTTCTATTATTTTGTTCAAAAATTGCGTTTTATGATGAACAGATGTACTCAGGGAAGAATGGGTTACAACCTACCCTAATGACACTATGCACACAAAGTATCTAATAACCCTGGAAACACTTGCTGGCAATTGTTTGGCTAAGTGTTATTCTACTGCATGCCTTTTTACTTAATTAATAAATGTCGCCGTTATGCATTTTAAAGTTAAGTAAAGCTGTAGTAATGCAAATTCCCCCGTGTACGGCGATCATCCAGCCTTCTGGGAACATTTTCGCTTGTATTAAGAGTAGTGGTTCATTTATGCCGCCTTGCTACTTGCCACATAGCTGCTGGAACTTGCTGCGATACCGTTCGGATATGAGAACAGAAGTCGCCAGCAACAAGAAACATCACAAGTCTTTACCGCCGGCATAACTGTGAAGTCAGGCGGCGTTTTGTCCTCATTTGTCGAAGTAGTATCGCAGGCAGTTCCGGCGGTTGCGTCGCAGGTACTTCGGCGGCATATGAGAACCAGGCTTTAAATTCACGCATACACTTATTTATTAGACAAGGGAACGTTCCATGAATGAGTTCTCAATTTAATCTTCCAAATCAACCAGCATTGCTCTTATACTTCGTTCTCACTCACTATCGTTGTACACCACAATAACAGGTGTCATCCAATTCGAAGTAGAAACGAAATGCTCAAATGCAAACCTGGTTACAGCCGAAACTGTGCACTCGAAGACACCAGTTTACAAGGAGGATGCCAGGACGGCCACAAGGAAGGAGGACAGTAGTAGAGAACAAATTTGGCGCGCTAAGAGCGAGCCCAGCGTGGCAGTGCTTGGCACGAAGAATCAAGAGTGTTTCAGTGACATAAACGCCTCCACTCAACGTCCTGGATATATTAATAAAGGCTTTGTAAGGTCTGTGGAAAACGAGTTTTATTAAACTCCTCATGTGAATAAAAGGCGGAGTTCGTCTCTTCAGGTGGTGTTTTTCTATGACCAAAGACACCTACTCGCTATTCAGTCAACTTTCCTTTTTACGGATACCTTAGGCTGGCATCCTGCTTCTTTCCAGACCTATTTTTTCACATTTTTTTTAAAAAGCGAGACACGTCAGTCCAAGCGGGTGTCTGTCCGCTGAGAAAGAGTCGGCAGTATATCCGATA
Source organism: Porites cylindrica (assembly GCA_964035525.1). NCBI lineage: Eukaryota > Metazoa > Cnidaria > Anthozoa > Scleractinia > Poritidae > Porites > Porites cylindrica. The sequence continues at coordinate 5,650,990 of OZ037786.1, read as the reverse complement.
TAGAATTTCTATAAACAGTTTTCCACATTTCAAAATAGGCGGCACCAAAAACGTCCGTCACAAACTGTTTAGTTTCTATACTTATCTGGTAAACCTGACTTTTGGGTAAAATCCAATATGGCGTCCAAGGTAGCGACCATTTTTAATGACATCACAGGCCTTTAGGAAGATTATCTTGCATATGATTTATATCATTTTGTAAAGTTTACCTTTCTTTCCAAAAAGTTGGTTTATACAACTGCCTTAACCTCCACGTTTATTTGTTTTGCAAAAACGTCTGAAGACTAACGCTGAGATGCTCATTTTGTAAAACGCTAAGCTTCTATTACAATTTCAACCCCTTTCACCCCATAACAGGTATAAGCCTAATCGTTACTGGTTGGTTTGTTGCGGTTTTTGGTTTGTAGCTGTTTTCTTCCTTTTTGCATGGCTCAAAAAGTAATTATGTTTCTTTAATAGCTCTCAGGAGTTGCCTGCAGTAGAGACAAGACAGCCTGCCCAAAATCGAATAACAACAGTAGAAATAACACGTTCCAGAAGTGCGGAAGACCTAGAAACCCTGTATCACGAGCTTTATGGAGACGAACTAGGTTTCTTTAAGTCGAATCTCTGGGGTAAAGACGATGACAACGACGTACAAGGGTCGGGTAGTTGTCACGCAGGAAGAGAAGGAAACGCCCAGTCCCCTGGGGAAGAAACTCGACTCCGCCGAGAACAAGTGGATAGAGTTTTCATGGAAATTTCCAACGAACAGCTAAGAGATGACGGATTTCAGATATTCAGCTTCGAAGATGGAACAGTTTTTGCTGAAATACATTATAATAATAACAACAATGTAAGCGAGAATTACCTTTCATTAATTGGTTATAGAGCTATTAGCTTAAAAGCGGCCTGCAAAGCAGAATCTTCACTCATGAAAATCGCATTCTCTGCTGCACCAGCAGTGTTTACTTGCAAAAGGTTAGTGGGGAAGGGCCAGCCGCCTTGGATTCAAGTCTATAAACAGTGCAACGAGCTCAACAGGGCCACTGTCACTTAAATTTAAATATATGCTCTCATTTTTCTCTGAATCTGTTATTGCGAGCCCCAGTGACCTGTGATTGGTCCGTAAGCTTTGGAGGTACCTACAACAGAATTCATTTTGGACGAGTACTCGACATGAACAAAGCAAAGATTATCTGTCAATGTGTTGTATTGCATGGATTTACTAATCTTAATCAGTTTTTCACGTTCTTTTTACCATAGATTTGAGGGGTGTACAGTTGCAAGACAGAAGAGAGTGCGGCTGGACATGGAACGAAAGGCGTGAGCCATGAAGGCTTCAAAACATGAAATAAGGCTTCCAATTTAAGTGCCTGTTTCTTTGAAATGGACATTTTATATCAAATTACTGCCTGGCAGTTTCAAGATGCCCTAAAAAGGAGTAAGACCTTTTTAGTCTTAAAGGTTTTGAGCAGAGAACAGTTAATTGTTTATTTAAATGTATTTAGTTAGGATTTACCATTTTATTGAACTTTATGAAGGCTGTGCATAAGTGAATATCTAACCCAATTGATCTACAAGGACATTCATTTTTACGTGAACAAAATAATGTGTTAGTCATTCCTAAATAGTATTACAAGTATTAAATCAGAACCTTCCAGCAAGTAACGACAATCGATTCAATAAAATTGATCTGGTGGACGACGGTTTTTAGCTGTTTATTTCTCTCATACACGCTGAAGAGGCAAGCAAACAAGAGAAGCGAAAAATGTTATGTATGTTTGACCTTTTTTCTCTTAGATAGAAATCCGTTTGAAGGCCATACCCCGTATTTGTCAATTCAATGGAATGATACCTGTTAATTACTGTAGGCGTGGGCGTGGTGGCCTGGGGAGTCACCACCTCCAGAAAGGTTTGAGCGTTGCTGTCGCGTTGTTTTCATAGATAAGTAACGACCAAGATTTTAAATGCTCTTAACAATTTTATGTTTTAAATACTCTGGTCAATTTACTTAGAGGTAACTGACGTAAATTTATTTTAACATTTTATCTTTTTAGAATCTTACTGTATATTATTAGACTTTTTATTGAAGTTGTATTTTGTAAGTAATGCTATCTCTATTTTCAATATATAGTTCTGTATTCATTTGTAATTATTTTTACACGACCACACAAGCTTTGAGCTTTAAATCATATCGTGTTTAAATAAAGGATATGTATATATGTACTGTATGTATGCACGTTGTTCAACTTCCATGGGCGTAAACACAGGGAACCCGAACGCTGTATAAGCTATATCATAAGCAGTCGTAAAAAAAAGGAAGTGATGAGGTCACAAAGACTAAATATGTGAAATAATGGGATTGGTTGGCATGTTCAACGATTAAACTGTTACTGAAGAGATACGGTGAGGAGCACCATTAAGCTCCGATGTCTCCATATAAATACATCTAGTATAGACGTGGATCGTAAAGGGAAAGTAAAACAGCTAAAGTAAAGAACAAATAAAAATGAAAACTGAGGGTAAAGCACTCATATTGGGAGTGTTTACGTCATCGAATAAACACACCTGATTTTATTATTGCCAAGAAAGGTAAAGCCACTTTCAATGAAATATATTACATCATCATTATTATTATTATTATCATTATTATTATTACGTTGAAATGATCACAAAACCCACTAAAAAAAGGTGAGAAAATTACGCCCGTTAAAACAAGGTACTTGGCAAAATGTATCAGTAATATTAATTTTATCTCGTCAAAGGCCATTTTTCGACGTATAATTATGTAGTTTTCTTTGACCACTCTGTTGAGCCCTCTAGCCAGTATAGTTGTGATAAAAAAAAATGCATAAAGCGAAAAACACTCATATTTTCACTCAATTCTAACAATAAACTAAAGGTCTACTTTCTGCGATGCAAAGACAGCAGGCTTAGGTCGATTTGATCGACCATGTTTATACAACAACGTAGGTTTGTTGTACAAGCCATCACTTGAGAACTTCAAGCTACAGATTGCTGAATTCATGAATTCATTCATTGAACGATACATTAGAAATCGCTTGTAAAGTTCAGCAACTTTTGAATATTTTTTGTTTGGTTGGTTTTGTCTAGAGCTCTTATTGAAGCTCTAGTCTTCTAAGCAAATCATGTGTTGAAAGCTGTAATTAAAAACGATCTACATATGTAACCGCGCTTAAAAAATTCAACGATTCTACTCGACTGTCTTTAATATGGTCAAGCTGCTCAAAAATCACCTCTTGCCGCTTAACCTACTCAAGGTATTGAGACTAAGATGAAGATTAAGAAAAAGTTTTTTTTCTTGGAAATAGCAAACATTGGACTTATTTACAAGTAGTCCCTAATAGATCGTCTAGAGTATATCGCCGAGATCGTGATATCTCTCCACTCTGGCATAATAAACAGCAAAATTAAGAGCTAAGATTGTATCATTCTATCTTTGTAATTCATGCTAAGGGACAATTTGTTTATACCCGCCGGGGCATAAATTCCTGCAAAAAGAAAACAAAAATCATTAAATAGTCATTAAATAACGCCACGTAAAAACAAATATTCGATACACTTTTCAAAACAATTAAATTGATCATTAATTAAGGGATACAAGGGTGAAGAACAAGAAGTACGAAGTTGCGTCAAGGAATTTTTTTTTTTGAATTGTTTAATAAGTTGATTATGATTACCGGGTGTTTAGGAATTACTTCATTTTACTTCATGAATTACAGTTCAGGAAACATTACGATGTTGACGAAGATTGCCGGTATTCAATAAAAAAACACTAGAACAACATAAGTTAATGAAAAAATCTTCACAACGCTTAACACGGGGTTAAAACAACGAACATAGATTGAAGGGGCTTGCAACAACCGGAACCTTATCCTCGAGGATTTTCAGTATCCCTGCCAGACGAATGCTTACCTTGGCCTGCTTGAAGGATTATCAATTTCAACCTAAACTTAATACGCTTAAGCCCTCAAATCAAAAGGACTGATAAAGAACGATTGTAAGTTTATTTACCTCTTCACCAAACGTCATCTCAGTATAGATCGGCTTATGCTCAACGTGAATTTCCTTGAATCCTTCTTCTCTCAACTGACCTGGGCCGCGACCTTCTCTGGTATACCACTCTTCTGTACGGTATCCGCCGTTATCAAGGGTGTACACATTGCGCCCTCCGTTATCTGCTATAAAGCCGAGCTGCTGTTCCGGCATATCGTATATTGGCTCAGCTCCTAACCTGGATCCACCCGGGAATCCTATCCCAGCTATAGCCACGTCAACAGTTCCCATCGCATAGCCTTCATCAGCCCCGTGCAGAAATTCACCGCTCTCTTCTTGCATCCTCGCGTAACCATCACGTGTCGTCTGCACAGGCTGGGAGGATCGACGCCGGTCTTTAAGCATGTCGTAATCAACATTGGCAAATACGTCAGCGCTTTGGGAACGCCTCAATCCTTGCCCAGTGGCGCGAACCGGCGTTGACTGACGTTGTTCGGCTAGGTATTCTTGTGACCTGCCAAAAAATAAAAAGTTGTCACCAAGCCATTTAAGTCAAAACAAAGGTAGCCTGCGTGAGCAGCTCCTATTAAACGTAGTTAATTTACATTTCTCAACTGAATTCAGGACTACAGGATTGGTTTGGGACACCAACATGGCTGACGTGACGTCACTTGAAAACGCTTTATAGGCAACCTGTGGAAACCTTAACTGCGGCATTGCTAACCATCCAACTTAGAATGAATAGTTCAATGGCAAATCTCGGAAAATCTAGTGTACGTGCAAACTATAATATTGACGATAACGCGTCATAAAAAAAAAAAACTCAAACCTCATAGCCTGCCCACAGAAGCCTTATTTTCTCTTGAAAGTGGATTTCTTTTTGTACGCGCGTAAATAAAAGAGAGGCGATGCACGGAGAGTTGTGCGCAAACGAAAACGTTTAGTGAGGTTCAACTTTCATGTTTACTCGCCGCCCTTCATACATTGCCTTTATTTTATTCAAGGATGATTTCCACTGTTGTGTTATTTTCACGTGCGTACTCACGTACATTTTACGCGCCTTAATAAAGTAGATGCGATGTATGAAAGGTCGCACGTAAACGTAAAAGTTGAGCCAGGTTCAACTTTTACGTTTAAGCGCGACCTTCCACACGTTGCCACTATTTTATCTACGCGCGTAAAATTTACGATCGTACGCACGTGAAAATTACGCAGCAATGGAAATCCACCATTAGGGTTGATTTCCATTGTCGCGTAATTTTTACGTGCGTACGTGCGTAAAATTTGCGTTCGCAAATAAAATAGAGACAATGCATGAAAGGTCTCTCGTAAGCGTAAAAGATGAACCTCGCTCAACTCCTCGTTTAAGCTCAGCACTTTTTATCTTGCCTCTATTTTTTTTTTACGTGATTAAAATTTACGTGCGTTAACGTACGTAGCCAAAAACGCGTCAGTGGAAATCAGCCTTAAGAGATCGTCGAGCGCGCGTATGAAAATAAAAACCGACGGGGATTTATTGACCGCAAGCGCAAGTGGACAGGCTCCAAACCTCATATATCCTTGATTGGTAAAATCTGATCCCTGTACATTTTCCTCCTTGAATGAAAACTCTGCTCCTCCGGTGCCACCAGCGGAGGCTGCTGAGTCACTCTTGGTTCGCTTTCTCCTCTCTGTTGATGCGTATCCGGCATCGGACGCGCTGCTCATTGTCATCATACTAGCTCCACTCTTTATTGTACCGATTTCTTCCGAATATTTTGGCGTCTCTGATTTTACATCCTCCGCGGTCACGTGTCTTTCTTGTGTCTCGTCGGCTTCAATACCGAACTGGATTACTCCTAAAACAAAGTGGTAAAAGCCGAAAATTAGCTAAGGAGATGTATATGTCATGGTGACAATACTCTTTGCATGTCTTAAACAGCGGCTTGCAGAGCACTTGCCCTTGCTGGGGCGTTGAAAAGGGGGGAATTGTATGTGGGATTTGCCAAGTTTAAGACTGGAAAATTGAGGTTAGTTTAATGGCACAGGGGAGAAACAAGAAAGAAGCTCTCTCCGCGTACCAAATGGTTTGTTCTCCTCTTTCATCTCTATGGTTATCTCCTGAACTTCATCTTCCGCGGGTCTTGTCACCATGGCTGTTGGAGGAACCTTCCATCTTTGGTCTTGTTCAATAAGATATCCGCCTTCGTCAGAGGCCGTTTCTTTAAAGGCAAAACCTCTTCTCTTTTTGCCCCTATGCAGTGAGTAAACATGTTATTCGTCACTATAGGTTGCATCCTAATCTTCGGATGTACACGCAGAATGAGGCTTAGGCCAAATGTCGAGCTTTTCATGAGAGCAACCAAAGTTACCGAGTCAAGTTCATGAAAAGTTCGACGTCTGGCTCAGTTAAGTTCGTCTGAATGAGTTTGGATCGTCCAACACGTTCTATCCGTTCCGTTCTGCTTCAGACGGACGGAACGTCTGAAGATCGTCTACGCGAGAAACGCGTACATTTTCTGGTTTACTGGATCAGTTGAGGTTTCTGGGAAACTGCCCACCTACCCCTCCCGTAAGTCACAATGTCGCCCTAAGTGAGAAGTAATTGTTAATGATGACTTAAGGGAGGGGTGGCTGGTTAGATACCCAGAAACCTCAAATGATCACATTTTCTTCACATACCTTCCACAGCATACGTGCCAGCAGCAGTAATAACAACAGGCCATAAGAAGAAGGAAAGTCAATATTCCAGCCAATATCCACAGCGCAATTACTGAAAAAATCAAAATAACTGTCATGATTATTATATGGCAAGCAATTCTCAAGGCTGAATGGAGACCTCTGATTGGCTGTTTTATGGTCAGGATTTCAAGGTATGGACCGTAACCACGGAAACGGTCCTTCCGCATATTTTTCTTGCTCTTCACGAAACGTCGAAACGTAAAAACAGAAATTACGTGTTTATTATAAAGATAGATCCGAGTTTAGAAGATGATAGTTGGGCTCCTGTAGTTTTCCATAAAACGCTTTGGGAGACAAAAAAGGAAGTGAAACCCTTTTTATTTTCGCAAACATTTAAGATGGCCGACTGCTATGCTAAACTGCTTCGCAGGGAGGCAACTTAATGGATGACAAGTAACAACAAGATGAGTTCGAGGCAGCGTGGCCGAGTGGTTAGAGCGCTGGACTTGTAATCCGGAGGTCCCGAGTTCAAGTCCCGCCCTGACCGCTAGCCGGAATTTTTCTGGGTGGTCCAGAGTTCAAATATTCGCCCACGCTTGTAAATAGACAACTGATTCGCCTCCAGCCAGTTGGGATTCTTAGCCATATTATGTACCACTTGAATGAAATGGTCCATTATCCCTGACAAGCCGACTCATAGGGGGATAGGACAATTAAGTATTATTTCATTTTTATTTTTACTTTTTGTTTTATTTTTAACAAGAGGTACATCAGAATATGCCGTTAGTTGCTTATCCTATATGCGGCAATCGTTGAAGAATTTACCTTGTTTTAAAATGTGATAATTTGGTTTACTGAAGAAACAAAAAATTGAAATAGCAGCTAATTTTACTTACGCACTCCACGGCCCGCATCACCTCCAGCGGCCTCTTGAACTGCTGGTGGTACTATTACTGGAAATAATAGATGGAAAATAATTATTATTGTTATTAATACTATCATCATCATTGTCATCATCATCATCATCATCATCATCATCATCATCATTAATACTGTTATTTTCTTCTAGAATTCACATCTTTGTTCTCTCTTTCTTTTAGCATGTTGTCGCCCCTTATCTTGGGCAGCTGTTTTCAAAGCTCTAACGTTTCTGCCTCTTTTTTTTTTTTTTTTTTGAGTTGGAAAGAGTACAACTTTTAGTGCTGTTTTGAGAAATATGATTTATCGGTTAATTTTTTAATTGCCGTTCATCTAGGCCAACACTTTAGATAAAAGCATGGATTTCCTGAAACGCAAAGTTGCGACGTACACCACAGGTGTAAGTATATAACATGACACGCCAGAGAGGTGGGAGTGAGGGATAAGGTATAGCCTGCAAAAGAAGTAAAGGAATGAGCTCATGCAATGCGTTTACGTCCAACACCTTAGTCTGCGAGCGAGCTCTCTGGAGCGCTCTGGCGGCGGGGAGGGAAAAGGAAGGAGAGCTTGCAATTACGTCTCTGAAATTTGAATATCTGCATAGAAAAAGTCGATTCGAAACGCTGATTGGCGAAGATGACATTAGTAATTACTTGGTACGTATTTATAACACTGCAGGTCAGCCAAGGATTGGCCTCTTGTAAGAAATTTGTGGTCCTTTTCAATGGAACTTGGACTCGGATTCCTTGAGCTGAATTCCGGATTTCAAAACTCAGGATTCGGGATTCCACGAGAAAAACCTTCCCGGATTTCCCCTTAATTGGGGCGAAAGTATACTACAGATTTGCTCCTGTTACTGTTTTCCTTTAAATTCGGTTTTGTACGTATGAGGACCTTTTACGATGCGTTTGATCATATATGAACACCAGAATAAAAAAATAATGTATGTTTATTACTTACATGCGGCGTTACATCCGAATACTGCGGCCTGCATGCAGGGACTTCCTCGATACGATACCGGAAAGAATCGAACATATTGGACTGGATCTGTCGCGTTGAGGTTGTTAAAGGCAACAGAAGTTGGACCGTTGTTGCCAGTTAATACCTGAAAAATGAAAACTGGGCCTCAAAATTAAGAAAAACAATACAAAACAAGAAAAAATAGAAGTTTTGAACTCTCTTAAAAAAGTTACTTAGCTGTGGTCAGATGGTCAATAGGCCTTTTTAAAAGACACAATAAAATTCATTTGTTTTTTCAGTTCACATTGTCATTTACCAGTCGAAATTCTAATACTAATAAAACATTTTCTTTATAACCCAGTACTTTTTTTTTTCAGCACAGTAAACAAGTATGTCATAATGCCATTGTGTTGAGTATAACACTTACCCTAGCTGTGTTTTGCCCTTGTGTGTAGTTAGAATAAGATAAACCATCTGAGCTAAACGCCAGGTAGTAGCTAGTGACCCAGTTACTACTTCCTTCTTCTTGGCCTTTTGTGGCGACACGATAAACCCTCATCGTTTCCCCTGTCACGTTTAAAAAACAACTTAGGTAAATCAATGTGGCAGAAAAGAGCTTAAAAACCTAAACACCGTCTCCACCCCCGAACAAACGATGCAAAGCTTTCATGGTTGTAGATAAATTAGTTACATGTCGTATTTCTCCTCAATTCTCGAGCCTGTAAACAAATGTCAACTGCCTGGATGGGACAGGAAAAAGTATTTAAGACGGAATCCATCAGGAAATTGAGTAATTTTAATTCTCCGTGGACAAAAACCTTGTACCTGAATATTTTAGGCCACATCGCATTCTTTTTTACACGGTTGAAGGGCTATAGATGTAATTATTCATCTGCAATAACACCAAAGACAATTTCTTATGAGAGCTGGAGAAAATAAATTTCAAATTTCACAGGAATTGAGAAAACACAGGTAAAATCGTCATGTGTAAGATTCCATTTAGTGAAGCTTGAAGCCTTTGAATTTTTTTTTTCCTAGGGCTCCCATAAGAGCTTTTTCTTTGGATTTATTTCATATAACTTATTACATTAATAGCCCTCACAAAGAACGAATGCGTTGTGCTTGAAATTCTGGTACAAGGTTTTTGTCCACTGAAAATTAAAATTACTCAATTTTCTTAATGGATTCCGTCTTAAGCTCTAATTTATCTTACCCTCGTGAAATAGCAACATCCTATGTAAACTGAAAATATCGTTCATTAAATTTTTGCACTGCAAAGAATGGCCGTCAACTAGAGGACGACGATAGTGCTTATTGGTCATACTCCACTTAAAACGAAGCTTAGTTTATTAATTGCAACACCTAAGCATAGGTAAGTTCAAGTACTTGATATAAATATTGGCAATAAAATGTGCACTAAACCCGTCATACAAATATGTGGTAACGTAAATACATTGTACCTAAATTAAGTTGCAGATAACCACCGACATCGTCCTCTCCTAGACACCAGGCTACCTGAGAAGCACTAGGGTTAGAAGTGTCGAGTGCAGCGTTTCGGGCAGGTACAAAGGCGCTGGAGGCCCGGTAATTGGAATCATTTAGTGGGCCTTTCTCTCCACAGCCTATAAACAAAACAGAGATGATTTTAGTTGAGCTGCAAATTCCTTCCGCAAACACAGTTTTTTTTGGAAACTGAGAGCAAGATTCTCTAATTTAGACAAATGCCCTTATTTTTATCATTCACGTAATACAAAATTGCCATGCTGCAAATTTCAAAGGGAAATTAAGAAAGGAAACAACACCACTTTTATAAGAGTTAAGTCTCGCTTGCTTGGAGATTAGATAAGAAACGAGGAGGCGATTAATTCTGTACGAAATAGGATTTCCTCGTTAAAAGTTTTTCAGGTCCTTCTTTATCGACGGTAGAGTATTTCCCAGGATATTTACCTTTTAATTTTATATCGTATTGGACCATTTGTTTCTGAATTGTTTCAGTCCGCGCGTATAAATACACCAAAATCAAGGGCCTCGATTCGAGAGAAATTACAGAGCAAAAACGTGATGAATATGGCTTGTCATTTCAGTCTTTGCCGGAAATAAACCTCATGACCATCACAAGATCCATTTGCATACAATGAAAGTTTCCAACGCCTCACCATCGAAGGTTTGCTCATAAAGATTCTTCTTTTTCTCGACCACTGAAGTATTCACTTGTTCCAAAGTAATCAACGCTTTCTAGCGATAAAATTCGTGGACCGACCCTTTCAGGAAAACTCGACATCTTTCGCATTAATCTTTCTTAAGGTTTCTTCACAAAACATAAGTATGGCGCTTTGTACACATCGCTACTCTTATCCCCAGTTTCCACGTTCTCGACTAGGAACACACGGGACCATGATTCCCCTTTAGGAGGGCACACACACACTCGAAAAGAAAAAAATGCTTACATTTTTAGAGTCTCACTGCTAAAGCGAACTCGTCTAATTGACAATTTAAATGTTGCAAGCTCTTTGGTTGTCTTGTCTCAGCGTCTCCCTTGCTCTCCAACATGGCGGTTTTGAACCACGAGAATGACTAACAGCAAAGGGCCTATTTCGTTGACCGAAGAAAAACGCCGAATGGAACCCAATGACACAGTTAACGAATGATTATATTGTGAAACTTGCCTTCACACTGCCTGATGTTGCATTCTTTCGTTTCAATTTGACGGCCAACACATCCTAATTCTGGAATTCTACAGAATCGCGTGCGTTTTCTTGTTCCATCCACACCAAGATATTGGCATGTTCTTGAGCATGCGCTCCATGACGTCCATTCCGAGAAACCAGAAGCTAAAAAGGAAAATATCTCGTGAGGAGAGATACATGCCGGGGGGGGGGGGGGGGGAGGGTACTTTAGGAATTTCTGGGTGGGGTTGTGCCGCTGGGACCCTGAAACCCTTAACCTATACCAGAGCTAGTTCCGCTGAATTTTGTTACCCTATACTAGAGTAAACTCCCCAAATCCCGCCCTATCCTAGAGTAGCTGTTTTCCACAAACTACTGTGCTTAAAAACCATACCCTTCACAGCGGCACATACCTATATAGCCCATATATGGCAGTACCCCCCCCCCCCCCCCGGCCCCCCGGGCATGTATCTCAAAAGATGTGAAAAAAACATCAACGAATGGATAAATATATAGACGAGTAAATGGATGAATGATGATGAATGAAAAGACTTGGTAAGGGTCAGGAAGGAAAAAGGGAATGAATACGACAAAGAAACTTACTTCTTAAAATTATTGCCATGATTTCTTTTGCCAGCTCATCTGGCTTTTTGTCTGTTCCAACTCTGATTACGTTCCTAATCTCTTCAGTGATAATTTCTAACTGCTCCCGGTCAACGGCTGATCCTACTCCGACACCGATTATTAAAACACTCTTGTTAACCAGCACATGTACCGCTTTCTTCAGCTCTTTTTTGTTGCTGGTGGATGCGTTGTCCAGAATCACAACAAGAACCTTTTTGGCGTTTGGTCGTACTTCTTGTAATTCAAACACTTGTTTTGCTTTTTCAAGCGCTTTCACCAGGTCTGGGCCGTCCGTACTCTTTGGCAGTCGAACCACTTTACGGATTAATTCGTCTCGGTCCGGAATAGATGTGGAGAACTCTATGTGACTTACGGCAACCGATCCAAAGACGATGACACTATAATGGATTCTGTTAACACCGTATTTCTCGACGATACTCTGCACTGTTCGCTTCATCAAAATGTAAGAGCTTTTGGCTGAAACTGAGGTAGCGCTAAGAGCAAAGGTCAGGTCGATCAGGGGAACATTAGCTGCAAAAATAAGAAACTCTAGATAGTTTAACAACTAAAGGTGATCATTAATTACGGATCCTCGTTCGTCACGACCTACGGAAACGAAATCGAGTCGAAAGGAGTCCAGTTTCCCGGCCGAGATGCCCTGATAAAATTAATAGAAGCGGCTAATTTGCAGTCGCCCGTGATAACTCAAAAATTTCTGCCTTAGTGCCACAGGAACACGAGATTAGGATGCGTTCTGACAAACACGAAAAGGTAAAACTATTTCATAGTTGTTCAATTACTCCCTTCAACGGTAAATAGGGAACAGCAGAGTCCAGCTGTTCGCTCACGCGCTTGTCATGGCCAGTTGCAGCCTTCGTGGTGCCAAGTGGGAGTTCGAAACGTTGGGAGTACTAAGTGGCGTTTTTAACTGATATAATGTGATGTCATATCGTATACATGTATACATATAATGTCATATTATGTCATGCCGTAAATTTTCAATGCATTAGGAGGGGGCTTATATTCGGGGGGGCTTATTTTGTTATTGTTTACAAGTAGGTGGGCCTATGTAACTCGGGGGTTTATAGTTGGGGGGGGGGGGGGGGGGGGCTCATAAGCAGCAGTTTACGGTACGTGTTTAAGTAATAAACATACCTTGCAGTGCCTTAAACATTATGGTCTCAGCTATAGCAACTCTTCTTGCTGCGAAGTACTTAGGCACGCTTATGTAATCATCTGGACTGAAAAGTACCGTATTCATCTGTCCTCCTATTCGATCAGATTGGGTACCAAATCCAACGGACAAAATAAGAACGCCTTCTCTTCTCAATCGAGCTGTTTCCACTAAGAGAGCTCGGTCTCCGTTTCTAGCAACAGCGTCGGTAAGTACAACAAACACCTTCTTAGCTCCAGGTCTTGCTTTAGCGTTAAACAGATTTCTAGCTTCCTTCAGGGCTTTTTCTAGGTCAACAGGTCCCACAACTCGGCGGAGATCTTTCACTGCTTTAATAAGGTCATCCTGGGTGAAGTTTAAATTGAACTCGGACAGCCTTGTGGTGGCAACGTTTCCGTAAACTATGACGCTGAATCCCACTTTGTCTACACCATAGCGGTCGATAATTGTGTTTATTACACTTTTCATCAGCATGAAAATCACATTGGAATCGGCTGAGGTGGCGCTTAAGGCGAATCCAAGGTCGACAATGGGAGTGCTCACTGTAATATAAGAGGGAAATAATGTCATGAATAGTAAGGCATAGCAAGAGCACATGCATACGAATACAGTCAGTTTTTTTTTTTTAATTTGGATATGTGTTCAACCGGCACTTCTCACAAATTGTCAGATACAACGTGATACAACTTTTTTTACCCTAAAGCCTCGGAGTCATGTCAGAATCTTAACAAATCGAACGTACCATGTCCCTGTTACAGTCCCAGAAGTCTTCACAAATGTTAACTGGTTTCATAAGGGTCAGCATTAGATCTCATCGACCGTAGCCCCTTTCTCCCCTCATAAAAGTTACACAAGTTAGAACTGTTTTCTGCTTTTATCACACTTAGATGATATTTCAAGCCGCAAATGTTCATGAAAGTGCAAGTCTCTTCAATTTGAAAGAAAAAAAAATCGATAAGAAAGACATGCACAGTAAGATTCGAACCCACGACCCAGATGGTCCCGTATACTATGCTGACCACTAGACTACTGACGATTTGCTGGGCGGAGATGAAATAATTTAAGTATATATAGCATCAACCCCAACCCCAACCCCAAAAAAGAACCTAACCAGTTTCAAAACAGTGCTTAACCCTAATCAGTAAAGGCAGTGCGTAACCCTGATCTTTAAAGGCAGTTCTTAACCCTAATCAGTAAAGGCAGTGCTTAACCCTAATTAGTAAAGAGGAAAACTACGTTGTGTAAATTTAATGAGGTGTCAGAAGGGGCTACAATCGATGAGATCTAATGATAATCTTTCGCAAGTGGCGATTTCGAAGAAAAGGGGATTGGTACCGAAATGTGTCTTGCGATTGTTTCTGGGATCATTAATGGAGACGCACCGATCAGCTTTTGGCTATCCCCACCCCCTTCCCCCCCCCCCCCCCCCCCCACCCCTGTCCCTAGTAACAGTGACAGAAGTCTGCGAAAGTTGTGAATCAATTTAGGTTTCAGGGAAACTGCCCATCTACCCCTCCCCTAAGTCAACATTAACACTAACTTCTGGGTTAGGGGAGGGGTACGTGGGCAGTTTCCCAGAAACTCTAAATTCATCCGTTATCTCAACCCAATTTCCTTCCCGCTTTTGATATCTTACGTCTTAGAATCCTCTCCATAATACGTTCAGCCAAAATTCCAGCATTTATGCCTGTACCAACGGATAAAACATCCAGAGGATTAGGTGATATAACGAGAAGTTCGCTCCTATTCACAGCTCCTAATGCAACCGAGATCACCAGCACTCCTTTAGGATAAATCTGCTCCTCCAAACGCTTTACAGCCGCGCTCAAAGAGTCCTTCTTGTTTTCAGAATTGTTATCTGTTATGACAACCAGAACTTTCAGAGCCTTGGGACGGCCAATTGTTTCATTAAAGATTCTGAACGTTTCGTCCAATGCGTCTTTTAAAACAGGGCCTCCAGACAGCGATCGTTGATTACTTATGGCAGTCTTCAGCTCATTTGCGTTAGGAGGGAAGGTGTGATTAAAATTCACCACCCTTAAGACCTGCCCACCGTAGACGATGATGCTGTAATGTATCGCAGTTGCTCCATATTTATCGATGAACTGTTTCACTGTGTCTTTCATCTTATTGTATGCTTGAAATGAATTACTTGAAGTCGCGCTTAATGCAAAGACTAAGTCGATCAGTGTTGCGTTAGGATCTGGAGAAAAAAAAAGAAAAACCACAGTTAAAATCACATAGAAGTAGTTAAAATTACTTCAACGAATCTCGGAACAGGTGGAAAGCTGATAACTCGAAAAGATCGCATCGTTTTCTTTCTAACTACACATTGAAGAAGAACCCGGAAAAAGAAAGCCACCCAATTAAACCACGAATTACTCGTAAACTAGTTTAATCGTACAACTGTCGACCGAGACTGCCGATAGAAAACACATGGTCAATAATAACACTTGGTCAATAATCGTTCTTACATTTCCTTACGATTACAACGCCGAGTGATGTTTCAAGTTACAATCCGCATTTTTAGGATATTTTGGTATTACATTAAATCTCAAAGACGGAACACCTATTTTGAACAGAATGTTCACAATAGTGGAAAAACTTCTTATGAGCCCTAAAGTAACTCAACTGGAGTTGAAATCAGAAGGCCCCGACTGCCGAGTTAAGTCCCGCCCTGACTGCCAGCTGTAATAGTTCATGGTAGTGAGAGTTCAAACCCTCGACCAAGCTTGTAAAGCCAACTTATTTGCCGCCACCATTATTACTACTATCATCATAACTATTATCTCCTCCTCATCATCATTATTATTACCTGGAGTTGGACTCGGCGTGGTTGTAGCTGTAAGGAAAGTGAAAAAGTTCGTAAATATATACACTGATGTAAACGGGTATTATATATAGGTCCCAGGAGAAAGACAGTTCGCATCTTATAGTGTGGAAATGGAGGAAGGCGCGTGTTTGTGATCAGACGAGCTTAAAACAGACTTGTCAGCGACATTATACATAGACAGGAGCACGATTTAATTTATACTGCGTCAACCTCGAAAACAGCTCCTTGAAAAGAAAAAAAACATTTAATAATGTACCTGGTGGACCGGCTGTCGTCGGTGGTTGGGCTGAAGAGGAAATGAAATGAAAAAGACATTCTTAATATACACTAACATAGCAACTAACATAACATAACATAACAAATTCAATTAAGTGTCGATGTGTTTAGCTCATACAAGCTAATTGGGGACACTACGGAAATAGAAAAATTTCAATACACTTCGGCACGGGAATTACAACAAATAAATAAAGAAATAAAAGAAATTATAAAGTTAATCACGTTAATTGATAAGTACTTTTGCGTTGTAAAATATTCGTGAAATCTAAGTCCAAAGATTCATGACGAGCTCATCTTAAATCCCATGAAATTTCTCAAATCGCTCATGATATCGAATTATTAATCAGCAAATGTGAATATACTATTAGTTAGTGATTTGCTTTGGTTATTAGTTTCTGCAAAAAATTGCCGAATGAAGATGGTGCCCTTGGTGCAATATTTCCAATTACATGCTGGTCAATAATGTAAATGTTAAACTTACATCGTATAACCCTACAGCGCGGTTAGCCTTATGTGACTCGAGTGGCAAAAGAAACTGTATTTAATATCAGAGTTAAACTGTCGCTTATTAGCCCTGGCTTAATGCATCCTCGTTTATAAACGGAGGGGATTATATCCCAGGAGATTTATAATCGGAAAGGGAAAAGTTCTTGGAAACAAGCTATAGCCGTCCTGGTCAAAATGCCTTTTGCATTTGCCGGTTTTTAAGAAGTTTTGAAGCTTAAGGTAATTCCCTGATTTTGTACTGCGCATCACCTAGTGCGCATAACATTGCAACTTGAAAGGGAGCGGTGACTTTCACCGATCGCCTAAAAAGATTTAATTATGGCCCCTTTTGTAGTCCTAACGCTTTTCATAGCGATTTTGATAATTCTACCCGGCCAAAAAGGTGTTTGTCTTGAAACTCGCCCCAGTCCGCTAACGCAAGCGAAGGTTGAACCCCCTTATTAATACGGCCAAATTTTGTTGGCCCCTTGGCGACCGTATTAACGGGGTTCCACTGTATTTAGAGCCACAGAGAAGTACGAGATAATGTTAAAACGGTCCATTTCTCTACATTTTTCCAAATCGGGTAATTTGAGTTTACTTGACTGAAAAAATAATATCGAGACAAATAAACGGGCTTAAGGGTTTACTAAGATTCATAGTTTTTGCTACAAAGTAATAATTCTTTTAGAATGTTTAAGTTTCGAACAAAAAGGTAACATACTCGGGCAGGGTCCACTGTTGCAGTCCAACGTTTCCCAGGCATCGCCTTTACAATCAGCTCCACCTGAGGAGGGGGGTGGGTTTGAACATGAACGCGTTCGATTTTGTTTTCCCTGTCCACAAGAAACACTGCATTTCTCATAACGCCACAAAGACCATCCTCCATCAACTGTACAAACATAATAAAACTCTGTTAATAAATAGTATTTATTTATTGATTTGAAAATGCTAAATAGTATAACTTAAAAATTGGTCAGCAATTTTACATGGTCTTTACTCTTATCAGCTATAGAAATGACGTCAAGATGTTCAAACTCAACTGGAAATACGAGCCGCAGGCGATCGAGTGGTTTTACCGAAAAGTTTTGAACGTTTTGACGTCATTTTTATGGTCAATGAGAATACAGACCATAGAAAAAGAAAAGAAGCGAGAAATCGCTCAGTCATTGTAAAAGGTGCAATCTTGTTAAATTGCCGATACTACGGTGTGTTTCAAAAGTTCGTTCCGATTGTACATTGTATTTTGCGCAAAGCATTTAATGCTTCTCTAGGCAAATGTACACTGATTCAGGTAAGAAATTCATCTACGTAACCTTTCAAAGCAATTTTAAACTAAGATTTGAAGAGATTATAGTATTTTTGAAGTTTTGCCCCAGATGTGCACCTACGCGAGTTTTTTCCCGCCATATTTTTCCTGCCCATTTTGTAGGTTTTCTATTTTCGTTTTTTTGCCGCTTTCTTTTAATTTCCCTACTACTTCACGAAAATGAAGGCGTACACTGTTTGTGCTGTAGAGCTCTAGAGCTCAGGCATCTGTTTTTACGGTTTTCTGGCCATTCAATCAAGGAAATTGGTAAACTGTTAAAGAAGTCTGAAGGTTATATAAGTGAACAAGTGGTCAAAAGTAACGACTTTAGAAGACAAACCAAGGAGTGGATGGCCGTTGTTTTTTAAATGTGTGAGAAATGTTATCGAAAAAGCTGTAAGTATATGCGTCATAATTCTCAAGACAGAAAGGTAAAAAAATTCAGCTTTACAATATCAAAGTTTCGAGTACAACAGTATGAAGATATATGACCAACAAAGGTTGGAAAGCCTCGAAGAGAAAAAGGCGGCCACATGCGGACATGGTGTCAGAAGGATTTACGAACTTTATAGCAAAGGACGACCGGCCGGCAAACTCACGTGATGTGAACCCTCTAGAGACCATCTGGATTATCGTTGATTATACAACATACAAAGATCCGGCCCCAAAGACACTGGACGAGCTTAGACAGTGACTACGCCTTGCCTGGAAAAGTGTGTCTTTAGACACGCTTTGGGAGCTCGTTCATTGTATACCTCACCGCTTACAAAATGTCAGAAAACATAAGGGAAGACATTTTTGTTACTAATATTTCAGACATTCAATGTTAAATTAATAATAAATAACATACTTAAGTTTTAAAAACTGTATTTTTAATAATCAGTGAATTTTAAGCGAAGAAAAAATCGGAACGAACCTTTGAAACACCCTGTATAGCAATTTCAAAAAACCTCAAAATTTTGGCATGAAACTCGGGATGCCTTGTTTTAGATTTTTTTTTTCTTTCTATCTTTCTCACCATCCCCTCTGTAAGGACGCCTAGGGTACCCCACTAATAAACTGCACTGGTTGATTCTCCCACCTGGGCATTTCGTATTATTACACTGTCGGGTTTCCATGCCATCCCCAGTACAAGGTTGACCGTTGTGCTGCGGATTGGGGCTGTCACAACGACGGCTTCTGTATTGTGAACCGCCTCCACAAGTGCGAGAACAGGGAGACCAATTTGTCCAGGATGACCAGCCACCATCAACTGGAGGGAACGAAAAGATGCATCACATAATTATGTCATATACCATTCTGTTCTTACGTTCTTTTCACTAGAACTTCATGACAAGGAATTTGAAGCTGCTACCACTTTTTGAGAGTATATGAATGCTCAACTAATATAAGACGAAGCGTTTCGGAAGCGTATTATACAAATGGGGATGAATCGCGACTAGTGCCCTTTGAAAGCGGCTTTCCTTTCCTTGTCTTTTCTAAAATTCGCATCATTTGTCTTTAAAAGAAGTGCTATTCATTTATTTACTGTGAAAAAATTCAATCTTGGTTGTTGAGATTATTACGTCATTGATTAGCTGACGAGGCGCTGGTGGCTGACCGCTGACTAGGCATCGATGTTTTGACCGAAAGAAGCGCACTACCAAAATTGAAAAACCCTTTAAAGCATGGTGACTCACCTGGGCACGGTTGGGTGTTACAATTTTCTTTTTGGTAGCTTGCTCCTGAACAGGGTTGCCCATTATTGGAGGGTGGTGGATTAGTGCAAAAGCGATTTCTGACCCGTGTGCCTCCCTCGCAGGACTTGCTGCATGATGTCCAAGTGGTCCAATCCGTGTATCCACCATCAACTAAATGGAAAAAAAAAACAGAAGGTAGATTTTCAAATATTACCACGACACAAGGGCCTCAAAAAAAGCTGTGTCACGAAATTTATCGAAATTCAAACGGTGGAAACTGCCCTCAAATTGAGAGAAACTTGAAAACAACCGCTCAAAACATTAAAAGAAGGCATGAATAGCCCAGCAAATACAAACGAAGGCGAGGACGGACGAACTTGAAGAAGATTAAAACGGATTGCAATTGTGGTTTTTCAAAACCTGTTTAGCTAACAGTTTTTCAAAGTTAATTATGCTGACTTTGTTTCAAAGTTAATTATGCTGACAGTTTCGATGACTGTCAGCCATCTTTATTAGAACTTGGAAATCGTCAAAGGTGTCAGAAGCCTTAAATAGGCTTCTGGAGGTTTTGACTATTGCGATAAACGCGCAAAGTCACTCTGTAGACGAGCCCCCTCCCCTGGTGTGGAGCTAAAGATCACTTGTCCATGTTCATAATAGGAGTGTTCGATCTTATACATATGCTTTCCTTGATCCATCCCTTAAACTTGTCGCTTTCCTGCTCAACTATTTCACTTGCTTCCCAATTCATAATATGATTGTTCTGACAGACGTGGTCTGTTATAGCTGATTTAGGGTGCGCATTGGTAGAAGCTCTGCGCGTGGATCTTGTGAAATTTCTGTCAGAGATCTTTTCTGCTTCCTTTCTGTGTTCTGTGACCCTGGTTCCCAGCTGTCTCCCTGTTTCACCGATGTATACCTTTTCGCATTGGTTGCATGGAATTTTGTACACCACTCCAGCCTTTTTTCGCTTATCAACTTTGTCCTTCGGGTGAACTAAAACCTGTCTGAGGGTGGTTTGAGGTTTAACCACTGTGGCTACCCCGTGTTTAGTGAATATACGTTGTATTTTCTCCGTGAATGAGTGGACATATGGGGCAGTCACCACTCCTCTTGATTTTTCTTGTGCTTTATCTATCTTGGATTTATCTTTTCTAATAGCTTTCTTCCTGTTCATTTGCTCTTTGACCTTCTTTTTCGCCCAATCCGGGTAACCACATGTATGAAGGGCTGTTCTTACGTGTTCTTCCTCTTGTTTACGGTCTTCTTCTTCCGTGACAATGCTGTCACTCCTTTCCAATAACGTCCATATGACAGCAAGTTTGTGCTGAAGTGGATGATGCGATTGAAACGACAGGTAGCCTGATGAATTTCTTCAAGAAGGGAGACATAATTGTTTATCATGAAGCTGTATTTTCGACATTTGCCAGTAATTTCTCTGCTAAAATTAAGTTCCATTGCGAATAAGGACGTGTAATAGAGAGAAGTCTGACGTTACGTTACCATGGTAGCAAAATTTTTGGATCACAACAACAGGAAACTTAAGCAACGAGAACGGCAACAAAACAATAAGTTTAGATAACAAAACAACAACTTTGCACGTGCATCACGTTTTTTTGTACATTTCTTAGCCGTCGTTGCACGACTACGAAGTGAAACTAATTTCATGAGCCCGGTTTATAAAGTAGGTGAACACAACACAAAAATTTTCTTTTTTTTCTTTTTCTAAACTTAAATACGGTACTTTCGGATTTAACTTCAGAAAATTTTGCCAACATTCGACAAATTGATTGAAATTGAATAAGATCGAAGGAGTCTGAAACAGTGTAAATTCACGTGACGTTTTCGGTTTGTTGTCATCCAGAAATTTTGCTACCATGGCAACATGACGTAACGATTTCTCCTCTCTAAAGAGCACTAAAGTGATGACATCATAAAAATGAAATTTCTGAAATTATGGAATTTGTCAGGACATTCTGAAAGAACAATGTCCAAGAGACCTACTTGCCAAAAATGAGCATTTCGGGGCAAATTGTCTCTGAGATCGTAGCCCAGTTATGCTTAGAAAACTTTGTACAAACCCTTCTAATTTTTTGGGGGGTCGACCCAGAATATCCTGACAAATCCCATAATTTCAGAAATTTCATTTTTATGACGTCACACTTTAGTATTCTATTGACAATACAAGACAAAACTGAACTAGACAGCCGCGACATAGTCTCCTTCGCAGCCGTTTTTAGGCTAGTCACGGACCCCCCTGAAAACGGCTGCGAAGGAGACTAGCCGTGACACAGCCCCTTTGACGTAGTAAAGCAACATGTAATATAACATGAAATATTAATCCCTGGAATGACCATCTAGAGGTGCATTAAAGGTTTCAGCGAGATGGACATGTCCATAGTCGTCATAAACTACGTTGTGTGTCCACTTTCTAGCTTTGATCAAAAGCTTATAAGGATGTCAGTCCTGCACAAACTTGCTGTTTTCACACAAGAAGCTGTCGTGCCTAAAGAATAAAGGGGGCATATTATAACCTGGACAAGCTTGGGTATTGCACTGCTCTGTCATATGTGATTGTCCTTTACAGTTTTGACCACCGTGCGAAGGGGCTGGATTTGTGCAGGTGCGTGATCGAGACCGAGTTCCGCCAGGGCTACACGGCGCGCTGCAAGATGACCATGACCCCCACGACGACCACTTTCCATCGACTGGATCTTGAAAGAAGGAGAGAGCACAGAACGTTAAAAGTGCCCTCTGCGCTACAGACAATTTGCTATTTATTTTTTCATGAAATTCCCCTTCAATATTTATTGTCTACAAGCCTCTCTTACATATGTATAAGAATAATAACTTACGTTTCGAGCACATCATTCAAAGAATAGAAAAATGAAATACCTTTTAGGGCTCATTACAACTTTAATTTATTATTGTTATCATTAAACTACAGGCTCTATGTTATGTGTCTGACAGTTTTCTTTATTTTCTACGCGGAACGTCTTACGTTTGTTTAAAAGCCTTAGGCTTTATAGTCCACACCTACTTACCCGGACAAACCCCTACATTGCAGGCCTCATTATGTGTGGTGTCTCCTACACAAGTCGCCCCACCGTGAGCTGGTTTTGGGTTGTTGCATTCACGAGATCTGCTTCTCTGACCATCACATGATTTGCTGCAAGCGGTCCAAGTTGACCATGCCGACCAGTTTCCATCAACTTCAACATACAAAAAAAAAAAAAGAAAGAAAGAAAGGAAGAAAGGGGAAAAAAGAGATAAGGAAAAGAATAAGAACGAGTAAAAAGAGGTCTGATATGACAATATCTAGGGTGTTCTTCTATCCGGCCTTAGATAGTTGAGAGATCCAAAGGGGCAAAACGAAGCCCAAATGATACGCTCTCACTACACTCCAGTATATGATAAGCTGTCACTGCAATGCCATGATATGCTGTCAACGCAAGTTTTAGAAGGGTGTCCGTTGGTAGAGTATCGGTGGAACTACCCGCAGAAATGTGGGCAGGGAATCTCCAGTAAAGGTCTTCTTTGAGAGAGTGTTGACTGTATAAGCGTGTGTTCAACAAATCAAGAATGTCGAGAAAACCACCACAGCAGGCAAAACAAAAAAAGAATTCCCAAGGAGCTTATTCTTATTACTACTTTCAAAACTCTCTGAATTTGTTTACAATGAGTTCTTGTTGAATTCTTTGTTTACGGTGAATTCTTCGTTACCTGGGCATTGCTGGATATTGCATGGTTGGGTCTCAGAGGTATCACCCTCGCACGTCATGCCATTATTCGATGGGGGTGGATCGGTACAGGTGCGGTGGCGAGTCTGGGATCCTCCTCCGCAACTAACAGGGCAGCTTGTCCACGATCCCCAAGTAGACCATTTCCCGTCAACTGTCACAAGGAATTCAATCAAGAAACATGTCAGGGAGAACGGGCTGCGCAGTGTTAAAAGCACTGGCATCTCATCAATGTGGCTTGGGCTTGAATCCCGCAAATGATGCCATGTGTGGGTCAAGCTTGCTACTGGTATCTCTTGTCTTCATTCGAGAAGTTTTTGCTAGTGCTACTCTGTTTTCTCCTCTCCGCTAAACAAACTCCAAATCCAGTCCAATTTCCTATCCCATGTCTGGCTTTTTCAATAGTTTTAAACTCACTGCTTATGTGAATTTGTGACTCTTTGTATCAAGTCAGGTAAAGCCTGCGAACATCTTCTCGAGTTAATGTTTCTGTTGTGCTAATTGCTTTTGATCCTGGTTTTGATCAAATGTTTTATGACTGACTTAATAATGGCCAATAACTAGATTTTTCGATTAAGGATTTTATCATAGTTAAGCTTGTTCCAGGCTTTCAGATACTAAGAAGGCAGAAACAGTAGAACGACGCTGTGCAATTAGAACAACACGATAAAATTTGGACATAAAGCAAGGGAACCTGCTGTTTCAAGATATTGCTGTTCGTTTTTTGTTTTGTTCTGTTTTTTTTTTTTTTTCATTCTCTTCCTTCCCCTCACAACTTAGCCTCCCTAAGCTTGAATCGAGTTTGATAAATGTGATAGAAGAGGAAGCTTTATTTGTTTACATTCACAATAAATAAATTACAAATACAGACTACCTGCAAAATAGCGGAGCTAATCGAGGCAGGTAGGATGGAGAAGTGTCTATTACATTATACTGGGAGCGTAAAAAGACACGTCCTGTCAGTACACGCACATGCGCAAATATGCCACCCACCTGGACATGCTTGTACATTACAAGGCTGAACGTCACGATTGGGTCCTGGGCACGGTTGACCTCCATGGTTAGGAGGTGGGTTACTGCAAGTACGGAGACGTGTCTGATTTCCTCCGCCACATGTCACTGTACACCCAGAGACGTCTACCCACGACGACCATCCGCCATCAACTACGGCAAAAGAGCATGACTTGAGTTTCTCATTTGTGATAACCAGTTAGTAAGAATGCAATTGACCTTGAAAATAGTTTCTTCGTTTTTTCAGTCGAAATGAATTGTTTTAATTGAAATGAAATGTTCTCAACTTGAATAATTTTTGTTTAATGAAATGAATTTTTTCTAATCAAAACTAAGTGTCATATTATTAATCATTCAAATCTGATTGGCTAAAAGCACACGCATAATTCACCATAACCAGTTACTGATGACCAAATTTGAAAGAATTTTGTGTTTAACGAGGAAATGACGTCAAAAATGCAGCCCGCTACAGGTTAAGGCACCATTACCGAGAAGACCTGGGGACAAGGTTGAGTTGTTTTGGTTGTGAAAACAAAAATGGCGGACACTTCACTCGTTTCAAGAGGAAGAACTACAGCTGGAACTAGGCGAAATAATAGCTAAAAACATAACAAAAACAGCAAGAAGACAACTCGGAGGGCGACATCTGCTATTTGGAGAATATTTGCGCAAGAGGTCGACCAGTGTTTAGTCTAAACGTTCGATTGCAAACCGACTCAATTGAATGATAGACCTTGACTGGTCACTTGTTGATACCGTTGATACCATGGACAGTGCATCCAGAACCAATACGTAGATAATAATTCAGTAATTACCCGGCCTTCCTTTCAGGAAGAGACGGGTATAGTTCTGGCCTGGGTTTTTTCCTTCGTCGTCGAATCCGACCTGCACTTTAAAGCGCATGCCTCTACTAGCAAAATATCACGTCATCGATTTTCGGCAAACTCATTGGCTTAGAGGCAAAATCCCCTTGACATGTTGTACAAAGGGCAGTTTTTTGTCAGTCGGTAGTGTTAAGGTTGTGGTTTTGTTGCTTTCATGAGAGATCGACAATTATTTTGGTCGAAATGTTTAGTGATATGTGTTGTCTAGAGGATAATGCATCCTGGAACTGTCAGACAAACACAGTGGCTCGATCCGTTTAATCGAGATCGGCGTTGCGATCGCTGGTTGTGAGAAGAAGACATGCTAAAAAGGTGGGTAATTTCCACTTTTTATGTTAAGCGCAAGTCTCGAGAATTTATATAGCAGTTGAAGAATACTATTGGGCTTTGTTCTGGCGAGTAAGCGTGTACCGAGGTGTAAGGAAGAAGCAGTTTCGTAAAACGTATGGACCGTTTTTGTGCTAAATTGTACATCATGACTGTTCGAATTGTATAAATACGTCCACACACGTCACTGTAAACACCTTAGAAATTTTATGCTTTATAGTTTTTATCGCAAAACAGTAAGACACACTAGAAAATTTAAAAGCAGAGAAATTGCTTTGATTTTATAGTCATATAACATGGTTTGCACCTAGTTGCAGGAAGTCCCAGTTAATTACCGTTTCGGTGCATTAATTTCCATTGATCAAAACAAACAAATCTGACTGTTCATCGCAAAGTTTGTGCCGGTCCAAGTCTCGTGCTTCCCAGCTGTCTTGGTATAAAAAGGGAAACTTACTATATCAAGGGAAAGAAATACTCTTTGACTTTTTTTGCTATGTATGGATTAATTTGTATCAAGCTCGCACGGAAGCGGCAGGTTTGCAAAGCACGTAGAGTTGTTTCATGCTAAAATTCGACATGATTTTGATCGATCAAACAACATCTCATTGATAAATTAAATCAAAGATTGCGTGTAAGCTTATAGCTCTGTAAAAAATGGACGATTGCTTACTATCGAATTTCGATCTTGCAAAACTCCATTTTTATCGATTCAACATTTTGAAATTTCAAAATTATCTATGCTAGAAATTTTTCTCTTTGCAGTGTTCAGCTATACATTCAAACTTGCAATTAAAAGGATTTAAATTGGTTTCGGGATTATCCTCAACAAGGTACACAGTATAGGTTTGGGTTTTCTGTGGTTACTTCTTTGTTTGTTGTTGAATCAATAACAAGGCAATGAAATATTGACACATCCTCTAGTCATTTACTTTTTTTCAGAGAAGATGAACTTGATCCCAAATCAAAAGATAAGTGCAGTAACACTTTTTGAAGTTTTCTGATGATGAATTAACTGAAAGAAGATGCCGGTAGTTTGTCCTTTAAGTACCTGTATCAGAGTGACAATAAAATGAATAAAGATCTTACTCATGGGAAGATCTGGGTTGTTCACTCCTCTCTGGCAATTCAGCATGTACAATAATCACTTCGGCAACCAAAACAAATATAAAATCCTGGCATAATTACTACCTAAGATTGTGACTGAAGCTCATGCTAATTTAAAGAAAAAGAAAACTGGCAGCAACACTACTTTGAAGCATAACATGGTTATGCAGTCATGATCTTGAAAGTACACCCCTTTGCAACGTTCAAGTCTTTCGAGTCTGATTTGCTAGCCGGTAGTACTCTTTTTTCCATTTAATTACATCCATCATCAATTCATCATCAAAGTTGTAGGCTGTAGTGCATTAGTATGTAATGCACATTTCCCCCTGACGCTCTACCACTGTATGAACCAAAAGAAGGCCGGGTTCACGCACTCGTGCGTCTTGTTCACATTGGGCTGGATTCTTGTCTTCCAACCGACTCCTATTCATTGTAATGACGCTCCCTGGATGTCTCCAAGCCGAAGCGTCAAAAGCGTATCACCACAGATTAACGTCTAATTTCTACCGGCACACAGTAAGTAGAGTACGAAAACGGTGCAAATCGTCTTATATTCCTGAGAAGGTAGACGATTTAGAGACAAAGATCCCAAGGAGTGGTGCTAAGAATGTCTCTATTATGTGTAATGGAAAGACATCTACAGACCTATGAAACAAACCCCTAGCGGGGTAATCACAAGCCTCCCGGGCATGCGTTCTTTGTGACGCGTTCCCTGTCCACCTCTAATGCTGGCAGTCCTAGTGATATCCCTAACAGAGTTCCAAGTGACTTTGCTATCGTGCAGCGTGCAATTTTTTAAATAGTGCAATAGCAAACAAATCTATGGTTGGAATCTGGAAGTGTGTGCCTACAAAGGCTGATGTCACTCATTAACCAGAATGAAGAACATCTAGGACATTGTGAAAGATCAAGGGTCGATAGGGCGATTTCCCTCACCCCTACCTTATTGAAGATTGCGGAACAAAACGAACAAGTTAAATTTGCCGCTCAAACGTTCTTCTGGGTGCAGATCACTTTGGATGAAGTCCTTTGTCTTTTACGACGTACAGGCTGGCTAACATGATTCACAACTTAACCCAAGCCACTGACGGAACCAAACTTATCTGATCCTTTGACCACGAACCGTCGCTCTTTTAACTATCCTTGTCTAAAATTAATAATTACATCTTGAGTTGTAATACAGCTGTCTAATTAAAAGGTCGTCAACGGGTTATTAAGCTACGGTAAAATTCCGAAAATAAGCCCCGGGGCTTATATTTTTTAATGGCCCTTTTTGAGGGGCTTATTT
Organism: Porites cylindrica; assembly: GCA_964035525.1. Taxonomy (NCBI): domain Eukaryota; kingdom Metazoa; phylum Cnidaria; class Anthozoa; order Scleractinia; family Poritidae; genus Porites; species Porites cylindrica. Next base: position 5,623,051 of record OZ037786.1, on the reverse strand, counting down.
TTGGAGGGGCTTATATTCGGAGGGGCTTATCTACGGAGGGAAATTTGTGTTTCAAAATCGATTGGGCTAGCCTTATAGTTGGAAGTAAATTTACCGTTTTTGCTTTGTTTTACTTTGTATTTGAGGGCAATTTTCCAAGTACAAGCCCACAGGGGCTTATATTTGGAGGAGCGATTTAACGGAGGGTTTTTTGT
>OZ037786.1:5577857-5617857 GCA_964035525.1 Porites cylindrica | reverse complement strand
GAAAGTCTATTGATATGAAAATTATAGGGTTAAAAAAATAGGCAATTATACCGTTTTTTTACATGTTCGAAAATCCTTGGAGGGGCAGACAAACAAGAAGTTTTACAGCAAATGTTCCGACAATTCTAGATCTCAAATCGTCTTTCGAACAGTTATTTTCCGAAAATTGACGTTGGGTGCCCCTGAAAGATTGTGGGTAGCCTCCGTCCATCAAGCGTTTTTTTTTTTAAATTTGAATTATTTTCCTCAAAGGTTGTTTCTGAGGAGTTTTTTTGTAGGATTCTTAAGGCTTCGCCTTTGACAAATTCTTTTTTTAACATTTGGAGGGTGACACGAGGTGAAATGTGTATGCAAGAAGCTTTCCGTTTGATTAAAATGTGTCTTTGCATCAAGGATAGATTTTTCCTTGAATCTTGTGCCTTTGTATACAACCGTGTCTAAAAACGCAGTCTCAGTGTCAAATGTTTCGGCCGTGAATTCATTAGTTGGGTGATGTAGGCTTGCTTGTTCAATGAAGGCTTTGATGTCTTGTTTACTCATGTCCCATAGGGAAAAGATATCGTGTATGTGGCATTTCCAAACTGTTGTTCTAAAGACAGTTTTGCTTAGAGTTGTTGTTTCAATATATGTCATGAAAACATTGGCAAAGGAATCAAAACTGCTGTCTTTGTGCCCATTGCAGTTGCATGGTTTTGTAGGTAGTGCTTTCCACTGAAGTGGAAGAAATTTTCTTTGAGGATTAATCTAAGCATTTCGGGCAAGTAATGTGTAGGAATGGGTTGTATTTGTTGAATTTTCATATGCTTTGTGACAGAAAATTTCAATATACCCTCATTTTGTTGTATATTTGTGTCAAGACTCATATTTAAACGTCCATTGAAAGAAGAAATGTTCGGTTTTTCACATTCGTCTTTTCAGTGAAAGGTATGATTTCTGTGATTTTGATATTGGTTGTAGCAGTGTATCAACAAATTTTGTCAAGCACAGAACAAGAGGAAACCGAACATCCATGTTTTAACTAGGGGGTGGGTCATGCAATTTCCAACCTTGCTTTAGGGGTGGGTCAGTCATTTTTGTGCCGAAGGGAGGGGGTGGGTCATGTGTTTTTTATCAACCACATTTCCAAATGCTCCGGCCCACCCCCCCCCCCCCCCCCCCTATACTTTTTGACCAGTCCCTAACATGAACAGCGCTGAAAATTAGGCCTTGATAGTTTCCACAAGCTAACGCGGTACCAAAAAACTCAACTTTGGTTTTTCAGATGAAAAACACAATCTAGGCATTAAGTTCCATTGCATCTTTCATTAGGATCACTATTTTATTATCATTAATATTATTAGCATTGTTATTCTTATTATTTATTTTTATCCCCATAATCTATTCTTGAAAACCCTCGAAAACACTTCCGTTCAAGCGTAATTCATTTTGTTCACCTTAGTTTCTAGTGCCCGATATAAGGTAATTATTGTTAAAGTGTATATCCGCGTTGAGACGTGCAACTTCCTAGGCATTTCATATCTTTTTCATTGGATTTGCGCGTGTAATCGACTATTCATTCAAAAAGTACCCTAAGTAAATGAGTAAATTTTTGGCGATAAGAAGCAGAAATTAACCCACTGGCGTGTCGACACCATTCGATGTGTCTATCAATGATAAGCTCGTTTGGACTTCCTCTACATGGAGCAGAGGAGTTATTTGTGACCGTGATTACAGTTAAAATTTTTAGGTATAAATATAGCGCGATTGACCTTTGTTTACTTTAGAATCGAATATCATGAACATGACCGATCAAACCGTCAAGCGATCTTGTTAGAAACCTAATAAGACATTATCCAATGCTCAATGGGAACGAACGGGCGACGCATTCGGAACCGAGCGAAGCACTAAGCGCTGTCTCCGTTTTACATGTTGCGTAACAGAAATGATGACCAGGTTTGTAACAGGATCGCAAGACAGTTTGGTCGTTCATTTTAAGTAAAAAGGCGAATTGCGCTTTTAGCTGAAAAATTTAACTGCAATCAACGTTACAAATAACTCCTATGATCCCTGTGGTTCCTTAGTGGTGAATGTACAAGTTGGTTTACAGTTCAATTCACGGGACATGACGCAACTGCTGGGTCCAATGACGTCATTCCGACTAGCAGCTATTGTGGATTTTATCAAAACTTAGACATAACTTAAGCATATAAGTACTGTAATAAAACTTAGGGTTTTCCTTGTCTTTTGTCGTTACGATTAAAAAAAATGCTTTTATTGCTGTTCTCCAAACATTTGTTCCACAAAAGACCTCGTATTTTTGCTTAAAAATGGATGGAACCACACGTTGCTTATGATCTGATGTGGCAAAAATAGCCACCCATAGCCACTTACGTGCGCCAAAATGTGTCTGATAAATACAGTAAAGCAGCGCTTAAGGGGTGGCCTTTTACGTCAGTCATTCGAGGTTTAAAGCAGTCTAGTAAAGGACGATAACTCACGAACTTCGCTTGACATAAGGCGTGCCTTCTACTTACTTTACTTTGTTTTTGTTTTTTCGTTTTCGCACCGAATTTATTTCTTTGCATCTATGTTACTTTATAAAGACCCGACTTTAGCTGCAGAGACATTGGGTCAGTTATTTAAACGGAGTTTAGCCCGTGTTTAACAAAATCGCGTTCTAAGCTATCAGTTTGCCCAAGGCTTTTATCTAAACACCATTTGTCGTGAACACTTTACATTAGGTATACAGCGTCGACTGGAAAAGCATTTGTTTTCTTAAAGTTAACCCACTAAGAAAAAGATCTGGAGGTCCAATGATTTCTTAAAACGCGGCCTAAGTTAGACTTCGTTTAAATAACCGACCCTTATTGTTTTGGCCAAACTTTTACAATAGTGTTAAGTTAAGGGGGCATTTCGGTCGTTTTTTTGGGGGGGAAATAAGGTTAATTCCAGAAGGAAGTAAATTAGGGTAGAAAAGGCGTACACAAAAACCAGTCAGTGGCTAATGAGCTCAGAGCCACCTCGTCGTGGTGGACTATCTGGTATTTGTCTAGTACTTATTCCATTCATCCCCCAAATGCAATATTAACCCTTTTCCCGTAATTTCTAACACCCCTCCCCCCATTTGTATTCTTTAAAATCGTTCAAAAATTCTCAAATAATTATTGAACTACTGACTACGACCTTATGGAACCATTTTATGACTGAGTGAAGTCTTCGCTACATTGGGAAGGAAAGTGGGCAGAAATAAACGAAAAACAGACAAGAATCCCCCTTAACCCTTTCACTGCCAATTGTGGCCAAAGGCAAAATTGAACAAAAATTCCCAAATGTCATTTTTGTAAAATTTTGAAAAACAAATAGTACCAAGTGAAAGTACGGGTAGAGAGGTTTCATCTGAATGGTCACACCATAGCATTTCGTCCACAGACTCAAAAGTTAGAACCACCTTACAAAACTCCTCTAATCACTCTGGCAGTGAAAGGGTTAAATCAGCTTTTATCGGAGTGCTCTATAGAGAACACTTTAAATCCTTTTTGTATCAACAAACAAAATATTGCTCGTTTTCCAAGTGTACATAATATGTCAATCAATAAGAAGTTTTAAACTGCACTTCGCTAAAAGAATAATGCTTCTAGAAATAGTGCTTGAAGAAAAGACCGAAATTTATTGCTAAAAGTATACATTTTTTGTTTCGTTTTGTTTTCCTCCTTTTTTGCAAATTAAATGTTCATATTTTTTCTCTCTTCCTTTTTTTTTTGGAAAAAAAAAAGAAATGTGTACTGTAACAAATGGTCTGGGAAGTTAGCTTCATAGCTTTGCAATATTGCTAAGTAACTCTTACAGAGGATATTTCTCTATCGCATTCGTTTTAAAAGCACTCTCACGAGAAGCAATATCAATGCAAGAGACCAACACGACGATTGAGGTTAAATTGTTGAAGTAGAATCGAGGTCTCCTCTATTTGAAGTTGGCAACATACAGGACAAGTTCAAGGAAAAAGAAAAAAAATCGAGCAATCAGCTACAAACTTTCAAACCCTCAGGCAGTTTCTTCGATCAAAATACGAGACGAGTATTTTGAGCTACGATAATGATTGCAGTGGTTTAATGGAGTGATAATATTGCGGCAAGAGTGTGATTAAAAAGTTTAGGTATTTCTTACGTTCTATTTAATCAAATAATTAATGACTCCTAGAATCAAACTTACAAATTAGCACAGGAAATGTACTCATGGTTTGGAGACTGAATGTAAGTTTCTTTCTCATATCCTTCGAAAGTTCCTTAGGATTCGCATCGAATGTTTTAGTCTGATGGAATCTCAACGAATAATAGAAACTGTTTGGAGAGCTACTTTCAAGGTTATTTGGATAATTTGCAAAAACTATTAAAGACAACAGTTCTACAATTTCCAAGAATGTGTTTCATTTCACAAAGAATACGAGATTGATTTGAGCACCTTGAGAATTACTTTGGCAAAAATTCACATCAAATGAAAAGGCGTTACGTTCCTTCAAGAATGATGTGCTCAAATTAACGTCCTTGGGATAAACACTGTTGTAAAAGTTAATTCTTGGAAAATCTAATTTCGATACTAGTTTGCATCTTAGACGGTGTAAGTCGTTTTAAAGGAAAATCCGTTTGGTCAATAATTTGCTTTACCCTTAAATGAATTAGGATAGTCAAAAAATTGAAATAAAATGAATATGAAAAAAATAAATTATGGAATAAAAAGCACACGACTATACCTCCTCCATATGGGTAATACGTCCCTGTTGCCTCCAATGCTAAAATTGAAAACATAAAGACTAACAACCATTCCCTGGTGTTAAGACACATCCTCAGTGGAATGTAGTTCAATCCAAGATAAAAAGAACGCTCTTGCACAGTGGTCCTCAATCTCTAATTTTTGCTAGTGCTAATACCAGAATCCTTAAATGGACAGTATTGGACTATCCTTTGTTTTACGGGTAAAAATGTAATGCCCTAAATTGACTGGAAATTGAGTGACGTTTATAACGTGACGTCATATCCTTTAGGGGGACTCGAATCGATACTTTATTACTTACTTTAAGGCAGAATGGCTAACGAATTTCGTTTTTTCCCAAAAACCGAAAAAAGAAGCAAAGCATATTTTTCAAAAGAGGGAAGCATGCAGAAGCCTTTTTGGATTCAAGTTACGTCTATGTCCTGCAAAGCTAATATGCCCTTAATTGCTTTTAATTCATTGATTGGTGATACCTTTTGTTTGTTCAGAATGACCCGTCAACGACAATTAGCCATTAACTTAAACAATGCTTTCTACAAATTCGATGTTTTATTCAAGAAGAATGCCCCTTGATATAGTAAAAACTAACATTAGATGTAGAAATATACGAGCTCCGACGCTTGGAAGCTGATAAAATCTGATAAAGATGTACCCGTTCCGTTTCTAAAACAACAGATCAGATTTCAAACGCCGTGTGCCGTGAGGGTGTATGGACATAAATCGTTGCGTGAACGTTATGAAATACCGTCCAATATCGTGCATAAGTTTCTCGTGGGAAAGATCTCGCGACGCTTTGTTAAAGTTTTCTAGATTCTACAATTAAAAACGTTTCGTCTTAAGCTTTTTGTTCCCAAAAACGTTTTTGCTCAGCTCCATGACGTTTCGTGGGAAAAATCAGACAGAACGTGCTTCGACCAGTGTCGTTATCGTTCACGCAAGATTGATCACGAGTGCTTTGAAAGCTAACGCATGCCTTATATCATTCTAAGCTCTACCAAGAGCCTACTGGGAGCGTCTCATTAGGGTTGTAGCTTTGACGGTTGACGGTTATTTTTTTTCCACCTTTGACGGTTAAGGGTTAAATGTTACAGATTTGGACGGCCGACGGTTATTTGGTACTTTTAGCGGAAATTTAGTCCAAGAGTTTAAGTACATATTAACTTCTGTATAAATTAGCATTTACTGTTGTAATAAGATTTTCAGATACATTGTGTATAAGTAAGGTGTATGGTCTTATAATGTCTGGAGAGATTATGATTGAGAACTCGGAACAGTTTTTCCAGTTTAGAGATTCTTCAGGAGCCAAAAGTCCGTGAAGATCGGCTGAAATAGGGAGATTTGAAATGAATTGAGACTTTTCGACCATTAATATTAATCTACATTTTTGACGGTTGACGGTAAAAAATAAACTTTTTTGACGGTTAACGGTTGAATTTTGGGCCGTTTGACGACTGGCAGTTAACCACACTGGGCTCCTAGCCCTACCCATACATAACTTTTTTTATGTCTTTACCTTCTAATCATGGGTTCAATCACTTCGTTAACATTCTCAGATATGAGCCAGTTGACATGACATTTCATTTTTTTTTTTTTTTTTCACGTGAATCCCCGTCAATACAACATATCTAACTATTAAGTAGATTAAACTACAACTATTATATCTCTGATAACTATGCATCGTTAGCCCCTTGTTCTCGACTTTGGTATGTACATTTTTTTTTCCTTTTCGTTGTTTTAGAGCACCTAACTATTACTAACATTTGCTGCTTCGTCATGGACTAAATAGCTGATCTAGAAGCAATATTTCTAAATCTTACAGTGACAAATATATTCTCCTTAAGATTTTTCTAGTCTCTCATGTTAATTCTCCTTCATTTTTCACCTGACTACTTTTCCTTTAACGGAAACGCAAAGGTTTTGTTGTTAATGTTTAAATTTTCAACAGTAACAGTAAATAAAACCGTTTTAAGACAAGGCCTACATGAACAGATCATTTTCTTTGTGTCCCTATCAAAAATGGTAAAAAAAAGACTTATGCAATACCAGTAGAGCTCGTTTCATTTGCTAATTTTGGTTTAAGGCCCCTCGCGTTAAATTAAGACTGGAGGGATCAATGGCCGATACAGGGGAGGGGCTCGCGAGGCCTGTGCCCACCATCTTATTTTTTGACGTTTTTCACGAGCCCTTATCTTGGGTCCGGATGACCCCCCACCCCCCTCCTTCCATCTCAAAGTCTGGATCCGGCACTGGGGAATAACCATTACCTTACGAATTTTTCGGAAAGTAATGCTTGATCCCGCGGCTGAAACACAAGGTTTACAGTATCTTTTATACAGCATTTTACAAATTCTGTAATTTAAGTCGCATTTACACTTATCTTTCCTCGGTAAGAAACCAGTACTAATGAGAGATATTCTTTCACTGACAAGAGGAACGTGTTCGTGTTTGGGTTCACCAAGAAAACGTATGTCTATTCTCCAATTTCTTCGACCAGGTCTGTTATTTGGAAAGTTTTCCGTGTCAACGGAATGAAGACTTACTTTAACAATCAACTTAATGAAAGTAAACGGCGTTTCGCGTTAAATTGCTTCGCTCTCCTTTGCAATTATTCTAGAATTTCCTTATCTGGATATCCCCATTGAAATAAACGTTATAAACACTCCTCATATAACGAGGTCCAAAAGTCTGCCTAAACAGTCGCCCAATATTTAATTAATGGTTTAAAACTCTTGCTCTCAAATTATCCTGTGTCTTTTATTCAATAAACGCAGCAAACGAAAGCATTGGAAACCCAAGAGGTCGTTCGTACATGTAGACTCTGCCGGGTTGTACAGACACGGAAAGACACAACTAACTCTGACAAAAACGTTTAAGAAGCAACAACTGAAGAAACTCCAATTGGAGTAGCGGGGGTCTTTTAGTTTGCCTGGTTTATACAATTCTTACCTCCTCTCGGCGAGATTTTGGCCACCGAGATCTCGGTCAAAATTTTGTACGGCTGGAAGACAGAGACGTGTACCTCGAAGCTTTGATTTTATCATTTACAAGCCAGTAATTTCTTAAGTTTTCTAGCGAATAAAGATGCATAACTGGCATTTTAAATAAAATTAACTAGCCAGCAGTGACACAGCCCTTTTAAATCGGCTGATTTCCTCAAAAGAAGAAAGTGTTCGACCCATATCAAAAGCCATATATGATCTCTTGACCCATATTCAAACTTTTTGTGCAAATATATTCCTTCTATATCCTTTTGAGTTCTAAAGCCAAAGCAATCACGGAAACGCGCGAAGCTATGCACCAGAGATTTTTCGCGGATTTTTATCGTTATTTTATTATTTAATTTTTACAAAACACCAAGATCGGCCAGAATTCATAGTTTTCCACTAGCTATTCAATGATTCTTGAGTTTTAGCCCCTGAGCCAGTTGCACTGGTCCCTAGTTTTGACGCCATAACTAAAATGGGGTTGGGCATTTAAAGCAAAAATGCTAGTTTTTTTGGTAACTTTGTGCATAAAAACCTTATGAAAAAGTAGCGAGAGAAAAAATTAATCAAGGTATATTTTAGACCTATATAATAAGCCTAAAAAATAATAAATTTTCGTGGGATATGTGATCGAAACAGAACTTTAAAAAAAAGCTGAGATGGCGGCTAATATGGCGCACTACCATCTTTCCAAAAAATAATGACATAGCAGAAACCTAACCCTCCCCCCCCCCCCGCAAGACCCTTTAACTTGAATTGATATACACGTACACGCAATCCCCCCCCCCCCCCCCCCCACCCCCATGAAAGGATCAGCAGGAAATGTGGCAAATATTGCATCTATTTCATATATATCCTGGCTTAGTGCTGTGATAGACCTATTCGGCTAACTCAATGTTGTACCCAATTCAAACCCTTTGGGAATAAAACGTTTTGTTTCAGGAATTTACATATCATTTAAATGTGAATGCCACATTATAATGCAAATGCAATACACAAAGAATCTTATCCCCGGGAGATTTGAATTGGGTACAACATTGAATTAGCCGAATAGGTCTATTGTTCAGCGAATCAAACTTCCTTTTCTCGCTCTTGAATTACGCGTTGAAGAAATTTGTACTTCGCGTGTACTTTTGGCAACAATATTCTTCAATGCAGCTAGAGTGAATAAATTTGCAATAAATACACCCCTTCCAGTGTCTGTTCTGTATGCATAATTAAGGATGTGGAAACCTTCTTTTGTTTGGCCAGAAAAGGAAAAACAAATGTGTCAATTTTAGTGCTTCTAAGCAATTGTTAGAAGCTGGTGAGTATGATCAGACATTAATTTTTAGTTTCATACCCATTGGGTGTTTGGTCTAGGTAACAGTTCTCTTTGTTTCCCAATAATCTCAATCTCTGATGTCGATGAGATTCATGCAAAACAAATATGACTGACTACAGTAACAGTATACTTTATATTATCACTACCCACAATACACATGAAATGTACAATGAGATATGGAGGGGTGGTTGTGGGGGGAAATGGTCGCTGTCCACAAGTGTGGATAGTGATACATTCACATGTACATTGTATTAAAGACAGAGCACCGTATCATGCCTGGGGGCTGGGAGGGTGTGTCAATGACTGCCCTCTGAGATGTTGTGGGATATCTATTGTTATGAAAATATTCGCTTTATTTACAGTACTGAGAATAGTTTCAGAGAAGATGTTATGTGATACAGTGTATACTATAAGCCACAAAGAACAAAAATTGGACATTGGAAACCTCATCCCATTCAAAGCTGGTTCCTTTGAATAACTACACTGTATTTGGCCTTGTTATCATTGTTACTACTATCTGAGTGGCTATAAGACACAATCTGTAACATCACAGACACGGATACGTTAAACTCAAATTTGGGTCAAAAATTAGCTGAAATTATAACTCAAGTATCTTCATTCACATGTCTATTACTACCAACTCTAAAAGAAGAATTTATTTAATGGCCCACTGGTTAGCTCAGTTGGGAAAGTGCCAGTCTGCTGATTCGGAGATGACAGGTTCAAACCAGGGCCGTATTAACACTCAGGGTCTTTAATTTCAAAACTGAAAAGAAAGTGCTCACCACTGTTCGAAAAGAGTAGGGGGCGTAGACCCCGGTGGTGTAGCAAACCTTTCCTGGGCTAGGTGGCTTATTGGTAAGGATCGGAGATCTTAATATAGGCCAGGATAACCTCCTTTAGCTGTAGTAATGGCGATATATGTATAGGTGAACTTCCTCTTAAAGAAAGTCAACCATATCAATACCAGGTTTTGGAAAATTATTCCAGAGCAAATCAGGTTTACACAAAAAGCCTTTTCTTTTTTCATACTGCAGTCCTGGTTTACACATTAATTTTTCCCATCATATTTGAAGGAAAAAAATTCTGCTAAGGCCATCCTATTTTTTTTTCTCTGTTTAGCGTCATCCGACCAACCCAAATTTTGGCATTTTCAAAAGAAAAAAAAAGGAACGACGTAGTTAAACCATTTTTCACTTTAAATAATTCTTTTAATCTGGAAAATGAGCATAGTAACAGTTGCTGAAAAGTGAGGAATGCTGGTATGTCGCAAAGGAGTATTGGTGGTTGATCCATTTTTCGCACATTGTCTTCATTTTAAAATAACATCAACAATTTTTCCGCCATATTGATTTTGGGTCCATGGCTAGTTGTTGCTGGGCTCAACAGCAATGAATCTGGGGTACCAGGCCTCCTATTTCAAGACTTCTTGCGATTTATTTTAGGTTTTTTTTTTTTTTAATCCGACCGACCGACCGACCAACCCAATATCAGGCAATGCATTTGACACTAAACAAAAAAGGGGATGGCCTAAAAGTAAAAGTGGTGCAGTAACAGTACTGAGCTTCTGGTCAAGCTGTGCTTATTGATAAATGAATAGGCAATTTTAATAATTTAAAAGAATAAATAAGTGGACAACTAATAAAGATCCAACCATGTGTCAAGTGGTCACGGACAACAGATTAAAACGAAGGAAGAACTATAAAATCAACATCCCAAAATGTTGAGAGGGTAAGTTATGGAAGGTGATGTTCACAAGACACTTTTACTGTGGGGTTTAAAAACTGAGACAATCTATTTTGGTGTTTTGGGTAGGTAGTCGCTCCACAGCTGTATGTCATATCAAGGTCTCTTCCTACAGTGGCAGACATTTGTTTTTCTACTGATTCGGCCCATGCGATTGACTAATTTAAGTCAACGAGTGGTTTTCAATTAACTTTGTTCACTAAATGACTTAAAATACACCTTATCGCGCTAGATTTAAAACTTAAAAACCGGTCCCAGTGTCAAAACTCTATCCGCAATGGCAGAAAGGGCACCTTGGAGTTAAGAGGATAGCCGAAGTCTAATACCATACCTCTTTAAATTACGTAAATACGAAAGACTAAAGACAGGATATTTTATAGACAGGAATTAAGGTTAGAAATTTGACCTCTATCGGAACTGTCTGTTATTATTTCTCGAATCTGCGTACATATTGTAGTTGTCTTTGTCGTTAGAAACAACTCTCAAACTGCCTTCTTCCTGCTTCTTAACATGAAAGCTCGTTGAATTTTAAAATAGTTAGGCTTATTCCAACGTGACAATGTCTGCACACTCAAGACTAAATTAACTTACTTGTTTATTTCGAAGGCAGAGTTCCACAAGCGCTTCCATCGCCTCTCTCCGATTTCACCAAACACACATAAGACAGTATGGCTAAAAATCATCAGTGCCGACTTTGAAAAGCCATTTCTCGGGCCAAAATACGGTCCAACATAGGAACACATTTTACCATTTTTAAATCATGGCGGTGCATTTTATACTACGTGCATGCGCAGACGTGATTTTTGCCCCAGATCCCGCGCGTGGTCGTCTGTCTCTGATAAAATACCGGAATAGCTAAAATTGAAGCCGAACTAACCTGAGATCAGGCCCAATTTTAGCGGTTCTCATACATTCTCTCTAACGGCTACCGCTAACCTTGCCCGCCGGAATGTTATTTTCAAAGCGAAACGAAAAGAGAGCCTGATCTCAAGTTAAAGCTGAAGTTCGAAAAAAAAATGTCCACACTCCTTTGAAGTTTGGCTTGGCCTCGAAATATTCTGGAGGTGGGTTTGAGTTTTCTGCAACAGTGTGCGAAGGAGACAGAGTAAAGTATCAAAACTGCTTTCCATTCGAGTCAGGCATGTTTTTAGGCGTGGTCGTGAAATTCAAAGTAAGACTTTTTTGCGTTAGTTTTTGATATGTTTCGGCAATGACAAATAATTCATGTATGTGAAGACTACTAATTTCATTTATCTGTTTTATCTAATTTTTTATTATTTTATACGCGAAGGTCTGGAAGTCTCGACTTGTAAACGACATTTTAGAACGTTTTGGGTTTTTATTGCCTGTGACCAGAAAAAGATTGGACTAGCTTAAAAATGCGTTTTAGACGATATTGCCAGGGGCAATTAGTAAAAGGTATTGCCAGCATCAAATAAGCCACTTAATTCTGAGTTCCAAAAACCCTCATTTTCGAAATGAGGCTAAGTGCAGAACCTTTCTTGTGAAACTGAGTTTTATTTGCATGAGAATGAAAACTAATTTCCATATCAAAGGCTGAGAACTTAACCTTGTTTTGGCCTATTATGACCAGTTCTCATTCCTTAGGTTCACGTACAAAAGAAAGTCGTTTTAAAGGCCCTTAAGTGAAGGCCCGCGGTGAGTGACCAAACGTCTATGTACCTAGTTAACAGTCTCGTATATATGTTGGGACGGTCCCCGGCGAGGTTTTCCCTGCGCACCAACTGAATCTTCTCTGTTGGGCTCGGTCTCGTAGACTCTTATGGGGACCGGCTGGGGCTGAGAGTTCTCCGGAACTTCCTGACTTTGCCGTTTTCGATCTTTATCTGGTTGGGCCGCTGGAGATTCATCTTCGTCCTCATCTGCCACAGAAAAGTGGGTGACGCCATGTTTGTTGGAGAAACCGTCATCGGTAAAGTGGGCGACGACCTGAAATACGATAGAAAATTGTGCAATTTCGAAAAAATCATAGCTTGTGCAATTGGCAAAAACCTAAATGCAATAACGTTGTTATAGAAAAAATTAAACAAAAAGAAAAGAAGCAAAGACGATTTGCCCAAGAATTTGTTCAAAATCGCGGTTTGGCAAGGAGTGAAAAAAGTCCACTTCCGGTTCCGGTCCAAAAAAACGTCGTTGCTTAAACTCCCTACCGATCATTCACGACCTACCTCCTGTACTTCGTCTTCAGGTTCTTCATAGTCCCCTTCAGGTACAGCACCGTCCTGTAACTCCTCCATAGCAATTATTACTTGCCCACTCCGTATCGAGGAGTGTGGTGCGATTGGGTTTGTATAAAACGATGGTCTCTTCCTCTCGCTTTTCTTACTTGGTCTCGGGTGTAAAGATCGCCTACAAAAGAGCATAAGGAGCTAGTCTAAGAAAGGAAACCAAATAGAGAAAATAGGGACATTCGCCACTTCAGAAATGAGAAGGGAATTGGAGCTAAAAGGCGTCCCACAGTTGTCTTTGGGATCGTTACTGGGGACGCACTTATTTACGTTTTTATTGATTGATTGATTGATTGATTCGTTTTTTAATCTGTTGTTTATGTACGTATTTACGTATTTATTTACTTTAAAAAATGTCTCAGATCGGAAATGCAAATCACAAACAGAGACCGTGAAGAGGAGATAAATAGACCATTATTCATGTCATGTATGATTTTTACACATAAACTGCTTTTTTGGAAAGGGTTTAAATAGTAGTCCTTGATAGAATTAATGTACGTATCTCGAAAATGTCCATAGTTGGAGAATATCTACCCCGTTGTTTATTGAAATAAAAAATAGCTACAGAAAGCAACTGATCTTACTTCTTTTTAATTCGAGGATAACAGCAGCAGACCATTATGACAATAATAAGCAGAACGATAATAAGAACCCACATCAGAGGCCCTGTAACAAAAAACAAACTAACTATTAAACAACAAGAACAATAGCAACAACAGATTGGGCGGCTGTGTAACTCGAGAGGGTCTTTCGTATACCGATTAATCAAAGGCATACAATGAATTCATACCGGTGAAAGAGCTGTGATGACAGTTAATTCAACAAAAAATAAATAAATCTACTTACACCACCAGTAGTGGCGAATAGCTATTTCATCTTCAGTTATTTCGGCATGGGCTATAGGAAAAAAAGCAAGAGTAAGATATAGCTATGAGATGATTATATTACAGTGGTTTAAGAGATAAAACGGCGCGTGAATAAATAGATTTTGGTGTTCTGTATAGTTAATGATATATTCAAATAATAAAAATAAGGATGTTTGTCTGTAAGGGCTGATATGAAAGCATGAAAAGACTTGACTTACTTACTCGAGTTACAATTAAGGAGGAGGAGCATGATCGTTCGGGTGATCATAGTCCTGAATTGGACTGTTTTTGTTGACAGTGACTGACGTTTCGATAACCTGTGCGGTAGTCATCTTCACTGGAGTCAAGGTGAGTTGTATCACGTCAGTTCAATGCTCTTCCTACTTATAAAATGACTCCTTGGTCGAAACCTTTCACAATTTTTCCCGAGTTACTTATGTAACTTTGGTCTTTTTGACATATTTTTATCGGTCCATTCATTAGCCTTTTTTGACTGATCAAGATCCTTTTTGATCCGAGGTTGAGCAGAGTTGATCGAACACCGCACCGTCTTTAGCGGTGATTTTGAAACTTGTTTTCATATATTGAGATAACCTCACCCGTGACATTCCCAATTCCGTATATTCCAACTCTTAAGCAGATGTTGTCTACCCAAGAGATAGGCCTGAATCGGACATATCTAACCACTATTGGGTAAGGGAGCTCGCAGCATGAAATGGAACCACCATCTTTGTTGCCATCGAATACCTAAGGAAAACGAACAGTGAAGAAAAGGTAATCTTAATTTAAAAAAAGGTTATTACAATTAATGATATGACTGCAGTGATAATAAAGTAAAGGTTTATGATAAACTAGCAAGAGTGTTTGTTATGAAGTTTCAAACATGACGAGCAGCCCAGATGTTTTGATCATGACAAACAAGACTGAACTACATTGAAGCTCATCGGCCTAATTCTTTCCTTTAGCTCTTTCATTCTCTTAAAAATCTTTGGGCTTTAGATCACCTCTGTCAAACGACATTGAAGCTGAATACTCAGCATTGGTTTATTAGGTTTCACAACACTCTTGACTTTCAATCGCAGCGACTTAAGGATTTCATTCACGAGTTATAAAATAATGTGTTAACAAAACATGAGTTAAAACACAACAACAAAATAGTAATAATAATAATAATAATAATAATAATAATAATAATAATAATAACAACAACTTTTATCATGGATGGTTTGATTGATTATAAACCATCTAGCCATTCAACCATCCATCCATCTATCCGTCATTTGACTTATTAGTTTTCCAACCTGTCCGTCTTCCAAAATAGCTCAGTGCCATTTGTGTGTTGAATATTATCTCACCTTTAAGTCCTTATCGAAATAGTATCCATTGTATGTTTTCCCGTCAGAACTATATTCTAGGGAATATTCTTTAACCCAGCTGTTAATGTTGCTTCCATTTACTTCCTTTGGTGGGTCATTCAGACCTTGTGTGGCAACGTGAGTCACTCGCGAGGTATATACTAGGAGAGATAGAAAGTGTAGTTGAAAATGTTGATTCTTAGCTCTGCCGGCGAAACATGTTGCATTAAAGATTTTCTAACTCAGAGCGATCTATGATTCTCTTATCCTTTAAAATTATAAGAGATAAAAAGCGAGGTCTCATTTATAACTTGAATGTAATCGCGCATGGAGTTATTTTCTCATGGACGAAATATACGAACTTAAAACTTAGAGTCCTACATTTGATATGGATTTCATCAATTGAAGGGGACGAATTCATTTTCTTTCTAGCAGTTTGGTTTCTAGGATCACTCAAAGGTTTGTAAAATAAATCCTGCGTTTTCGATGTAATTTCTCATTCTACAACGAATTATGTTCCTATAGTGCCAGTTTTGCTTTGTGATGGTATATACTACATGTAAACATTGTGATGATTGTACTCACTGAGATCTATCTGCAGATACTGATCATTGTCAGTTTTCCCAGCACACCAAGCAGTGCCCTGAGAACCGGTAGGTCCCTGGTTAAGCCGTCCTCGTCCAGCTCCGTGATTATTATCCAATCTTGAAGAAGCTGTCATAGACTGATCAGGAATGTGGCCATCCTCAATCCCAAGCTCATTCAAAGATGCTATAAGAATGACATAAATGCATTGAACAGTTAGTAAATGTGGTAAATTCCATTTGTACGTTAAGAGTCACTCTTTTAGCCAGTCAACCACATTCTGGGCCCTTGGTATAAGAGATCTTAGATTTGGCTACGATAGCGAAGTCGTCAAACTCAGCTCGAGCAAGTGATGTCCTCAGAACTCTTGCTTACATTTTAGTTCCTATTGGTCATCAGCAGAAGGTAGATAAGGAATTTATAAAAGTTAATTTAGACAGAGAAATAAACTAAGCCATCTTCTTGCTACTTTTTCTTTAAAAAATCTTCACCGCCAAATCAGTTTTCTGATTAACATCGTGTACCTGCAGATAGCTTTTTTTGGTAAATAAACTATTGTAATTTTCTGCTTAATCTCAGTCTAATTTACATTAATTTTGCAGTCAGACCAACCACTGAGTCCCACTAATCATTTTCGACTTATGACTCTCAATATAATCTCCGTTGTCCCTTTTATCAATATCTCGAACGTCAATTTAAACATAAACATTTGCAATGTTAAAAAAAAACAAAAACAAAAACATTGACTGAAACGAATGATCCAGTAAACAGACATTTCCAAAAGAGTTTTGAAACTATCGATTTCACAAACACTCACAAGTATTCGTGCGCTTACTGGAGCGCGAAAACGATCCAAAAGTTATAATTATTTCAGAATGCAAACTACAATGTATATTGTTGTCGCCTAGTTAATGCCAGAAGAGTAAAAGCAGCATTCAGTTACCCTTAAACTTACAAAGCTGCACTGAAACCCTGGGATACAATATGACTCCTCTTCGATCGGAAAAAAACTCTTTTTACTGTTAGTGAAAGTGATCGTCTAATGACAGGATTTAAATATCACTCAGTCTGTGACCAAAATGAAAAATATATATACATAATAATATTTTAACGA
This sequence comes from Porites cylindrica, assembly GCA_964035525.1. Lineage (NCBI taxonomy): Eukaryota > Metazoa > Cnidaria > Anthozoa > Scleractinia > Poritidae > Porites > Porites cylindrica. The sequence continues at coordinate 5,600,888 of OZ037786.1, read as the reverse complement.
AGAAAGCAGGTCAAGGAAGTAGAGAGTCTGATTGTGTTTGCACTCAAAATAAGTAGCGTAAGATATAACAGCTCGCCATATCGATGTCAACATCGGGATAAAGAATCAGTGTAAACTTACCGACATTACAACTGCACGACAGAGTAGACTTGTTCCACATACTACAAATCACTATCAAAGCTAACTGCATGGATCTTTTTGTGAATATCCGCGGGGTCATCTTAGGTGAAGCGAGATTACCAGAAACGACTAATAACTCGCAGAGAAAACTAAATTTTTGCTTTTTGACAGAACCATGGAAAGCAGCATCGAAGAATGTTTGATATTGAAAGAATGATACTAAACGCTCTTGGTTTCCAATCAACCTAATATCTAGATAGATCGCTGAATAACAATTAGGCACACGGCAAGTTTTCTTAGTTCATTTCACAGTTCATTTCATACATATGTTTACTTAAAAGGTCATTAGTAAATACAGCAAACAGCGACTTGATAAGTATTTAATTGGTTCATGTCTCCCAGCTTGACATATTTCACAGATCGGATCAATACTTCATTACGGCGAATAATGGAGAAGGGTTGATCGACATCTCGAAATCTATATGTGAAGCCAATATGTTAATCTTTTGTTTACAATTTCAAGTGCAATCGTCTGGGCCCAGTTGTTCGAAGGCCGATTAGCGCTTAACCTGGGGTTAAATTTAACCCGGGTTTCTTTTTCATCTGTTCAAAAGCATCATTTTCTCGGATAATTTTCTCCGTTAGTTTTCTGTCATCAATTTGGTGACAGAAATAATTAAATTTAAGCTTTCAAATCTGAATTCAAATTTGGCACTAACCCTGGGTCTTAACGCATGCATCTTTGAACAACCCGGCCCAGAATATAACTGAATTCTATACATGTAAACCGTCCGTCGTGTGAGGATGTTATGAGAATTTATACTTACACTAGCAAATGAAAGGCTAACCGTTGAATGAACGGACGAAAAAGACAAGCAATAGCCACACTGTACGTGGTTAGGGACGTGGATTCAATCCCTGCCTTCCTGCCCCTTGTATTTCAATCTCTGTATGGTCTTGCTTTGGAATATCATCAATTAATTGTAATACGAACAGTCAACACCACAAAGCCGGGGTATTTGTTCTTTTGGAAAATATAATAGAATTCTTTAGGTGGGTCATGGTCTCCCATCTCATGACAAAGGAGATCATCAATGGGCCTACAATGTAGGTTCCTGTCAGAGGGTCTCAATAGAGAGGTGCCTAGACAGTTAATTTTTCTTTCCAATTTTTGACTGCTGCCGGTTATATTTTAGAACTTTTGACGGTTGACGGTTATTAAGTGGAAATTTAGTCCAAAATGTTAAGGTAAATTTTAACTTCTGTCCGATTTAATCTTTACTGTTGTGTTTTGGAGGTTGTCTTGTCCTTTCACTTATAAATTTTCAAAATATTTTCAGATATAACTGAACAGGTCAGTAAGGTATTGTAATGTCTAGAAAGTGTGTTTTTGAGAACACGGGAATTGGTTTTTTCCATTTTAGAAATTCTTCAGGAGCCGGAATGCCGTGAAGATCAGCTGGAACAGTGAGATTTCAAAAAACCTTGAAACTTCTTCACGGTTAATCTAAACCTATATTTTTGACGGCTGATGGTTAAATAAACGGTTGACGGTTAATTCTTAGGCCATTTGGCGGCTGAAGGTAAACCCCATTGAAATCCTCTTATCACGGTCATGTTTTCGTTCGAGAATACCCGTAATGATTCGATTTAGCGCCCTCTTTCCAATACCGCCCCCTTTCGAATAAGCCCCTCTCTTCGAATATGTTTCTGTTAATAAGCACCCGTATTCCATTAAGCGCCCCCATTCCAAAAAGCGCCCTATTCTAAAATTATAATATTAGAGTACGGTCACGTATCAACCGAGGTTCATCTTCCTTTAATTGCTCAAAAACGAACGGTAATGCCACATTACAAAAACAATGGTCTTCGTCCGAGTTTCTCAACTATTATGCCCATATGAGTTCACAAATTCTTGAAAGGAATGATCGCTTCTTCAAATTTGGTGGCGACTGCTCGGCTAGTAATTGATGACAGTGACACTCACGCTATCGACGTCGAATAGATTAACTCATTAGTAAATGTTTTGAACATCCGCTTGTTTCTCAAAAAAGAAATTAGCACCTTGTCCCGAATAAGCGCCCTACCTTGAGATGCCAAAAGCAAATGAGCGCCCGGGCGCTAAATCGAATTATTACGGTACCTCTCACACTAACCTGATGATCAAATGAGTCTAGAGAAAATAAATAACACAAATAAATAAAGATAGATTAAAAAACAGACAAACGAACAAATCCAAAAAATACATTTTTAATGTTCTAACGTTTTGTGTTGTATACCCTAATTTTCCGGTTATTTACTGAACATCAGTTATGACTTTACCAATATAAAGTCAACTCTCTCTAAGACGCCGGATATCGTTGGGACCGACAGACTGTCTCATAGCGAGTCAAAGACTGAAGAATGGCAGGGAGCAAGGGATGTATCCGCCTGATGGAGAGAAGGCAAATAATATAACTGAATAATGGCAGGGTCCGACTCTAAGTGTCCGTTTTAAGGAAGTGTCAGCCTTAGAGAGGAGTATGAGAGCCTTGGAGAATGTCAGCCTTAAAGAGTCGAATAAAAGACTGAAAAAAGGCGGGCACCAAATCCAGGTGTACATTTCGGGGAGGTCCATATCCGTCTCAAACAGTGTCAAGAAAAATGACTGAAGAACGACAGGAACTGACTCTAAAGTGTCCGTTTTAGTGAATACTCTTAGTCAAAGGCGTCCGTTAAAGAGAGATGACTTCAAAATAATGGTTTCCAGCAGGTGAGAACAGACAAAACATGTTAGTGCGACGACTTACAACTGCACTATTGGTAGCTTTTGGAGAATGAGGCTGTGATGGATACTATTCATACTTCATTTTGTACAGCGATTTTCGCTTAATACTGGCTCAGCGTTCTTTCTTTCTTTCCATTCTTTCTGTCTGTCTTGCTGTGTCTTTATTCCTTCCCTATAATGCCTACAGTGTACTAAAAACCTATTGGCTTACATGGTTTAGTAGCAATCTTCTTTTTTTTTAATCGCTCAGCTTTGGACAAAATAACTGAATTTTCCAAATATATTCAGTTTAAGGGGTTCAAATAGAATAAATTAGCCATTAAAGGTGAAGCTCAAACCAAAAACCGTAACGAAGGTTTGCATTTCGTAAGCGGGACCCAGAGGTGATGAGACAAACTTTAGTTTTGGCTAAGTAAGAAAGAGCTGATAATCATTTGAGATGCTATCAAACACTCGAAACCGTGTTTCATGCGCAAGCAGAGTATTTCATTGTGGCGAGGTCTAATAAAAATCGGCTGTGCATCGTTTTTCTTTTTCTTTTCTTTTTTTTATTTTCCCAGCTCACTTCATGCGTTCTGGACAACAGATAACGTAACATTATAATACACGTATCAGGTTTTTCTCTTTTGATTGTTCCTCACTTTTGCCGTATCCTTTTTAAAGGAAATTCATTTTAATTTCTTTTTCGCTAAAGGAAACACTAGTGTCGAAGTTTTTGATGCTTCTCAAACTAAAACTTGAGCGCCGAAAGTTTAAAGCAAACGCTATCTAAATGGTGATCAGGAAATGGGTTTCTAGCTACTTATTTAGATTTTGTTTTCTCTCGTCTTAATAAAAAATTGCAAAATACTCTTTATATATAGTATATTTCATGAGATAGGAAAAAATTTCTTAGCAACTTTAAAAACATAAGCTGGTAGCGATGACATGGACAAAGAATTACTCAACCTAAATGTGAACGGATGTGCAAAAGCACCCCAAGAATTATGTCCACTTTTTTAAAAATCAATACATGTCGCTCCGGAAGTAGCCGTTTCTCAAACTCTCGTATAACAAAATAACGGCAGGCACCGGTATCCCTTTTGATCAACACAATATATTAGGAAATGTTAGTCGTCTTTCCTAGCCGGGAAATAATCGATCATTACAAATCAGCCTTGCCACTGGAGTTGGATTACAATATGGTCTAAAATGATTTGGTATCTAAACCAAAAATAATACAGTATTAGGAATAGACAGCCATATGTTAGTCGTCTTTCCTAGCCGGGAAATAATCGATCATTACAAATCAGCCTTGCCACTGGAGTTGGATTACAATATGGTCTAAAATAATTTGGTATCTAAACCAAAAATAATACAGTATTAGGAAGAGACAGCCATATTCTCAAGTCGGGTCACCAGATCATCAAAAGTTGGTCTTGATTTAGGATTAGGATTCCAACAGTCTCTCATGATTTGGTATCTAAAAGAACAATATTAAAAATTTCAATTAAAAACAAAAATATTTTCATACCAACAGATATCCCACAATTTATAGTGTTATATAAATTAGCACCATTCTTCGTACTGTGTGCATTTGTCTAAAAATTTCTCAGAGGGCGGTCAGCGACTCAGCATCCCAGCCCCCCAGCATGAAACAGTGCACTACTCCCAATGCATGTAAATGTGCCGCGGTAAAAACTTCTTGTCAGTGAGCATTTTCACCCCTCCATATGTCAAACGAATTTAATGCAAAGGAAATTGTACTGAGAAAATGTGAATCTTACACTGCATCTGAGCATCCATCAGGTTTTTCTAGTCGGTATCCTTTTTTCAGTTGGTCAATCAGTTCTGTGGTACTTAAGCCAGCGTACGGTTTGAGTCCTAGTAAAAGGAAGATTTCATAATGACTATAATGGTAGCAATGATTATGATAATAATAAAAATAAAATAATCATAATTATTATGTCTATTGTTATCATTAATAATGATGATAATAATAATAACAATAAGAAGAAGAAGAAGAAGAAGAAGAAGAAGAAGAAGAAGAAGAAGAAGAAGAAGAAGAAGAAGAATAAATGTAACTGGGTAACTGAACTTAACTTAAAAGAATCATACAATCAACGCCTTTCGCCCTTTTGTCTGTAGAAAATGTAAACAAGTCAACAAACTAACGGGAAAATGCACTTATACCTCCAGACTCCATCTCCCACAAAAGAACTCCGTAAGACCACCTGTGAGATGAAAATATATAACATTAAATACCGTGATAAATTTAAAGCCTGTCCGATTTTTTACTTTTACTTTAAACCATTAACAAGTCAAAAACAACAACAGAAATAATTAGGATGAAGACGATGACAATGTGCTAACGATAACGATGATGATGACGACGATGACGGTGACGATGATGGTGGTGATGATGATGATAACGGTGGTGGTGGTGATGGAGGTTGTGGTGGTGGTGGTGGTGATGGCGATGATGATGATGATAATGATAATGATGATGATGATGGTGGTGGTGGTGGTGGTGGTGGTTGTGATGATGATGATGATGATGATAATGATAATGATGATGATGATGATGGTGGTGGTGGTGGTGGTGATGATGATGATGATGATGATGATGATGATGATGATGGTGGTGGTGGTGGTGGTGGTGGTGATGGTGATGGTGATGGTGATGGTGATGATGATGGTGGTGGTGGTGGTGGTGGTGGTGGTGATAGTGATGGTGATGGTGATAGTGATGGTGATGGTGATGGTGATGGTGATGATGATGATGATGATGATGGTGGTGGTGGTGGTTTTGGTGGTGATGATGATGATGATGATGATGCAATATAGAAACAAGAGAATGGGAATCTTAAGGCTGCTGTTTTTACGGCCTTTTTAAAAAACGTTAATACTGACTTTCATTTTTTTAAAATTATATTAAGTATGAACAGTTCAAAATGACTCGTAAAATTCCAAATACATTTCAGTAACTTACACATCTGACTCTGTCGTAAATATGTACGTTTCTAATGACTCGATAGCCATCCATTTTACTGGTAGTTTTCCCTGAAAGGTACAGTAATTGTGTGTATTATAACTCTGAAAATTACCAGTAGATAAACCAGCTTAAGCTCACACATTCCTGAAGAAGCAGTAAGTGTTGTTTTGTTTTATAAATCCTTTGATTGAGAGTTGATTGACAGTAGTTGTTTCATCTTCGGCTACTTTTTAAGGCGAAATAGATCATAAAAAAAACCTTAAACAGAGCAACAGGGAAAATTTAAACCTTATTCCAACCTGGTGAAAAATTTTCAATTCACCATGTTTCCAATTTCTCCTGGGTATTACAGTCGTGCCCAGTGAAATCAAAGGTAGTGGCTATCAATTTTTTTTTGGAGGGGGGAGAGGTGGGGGGGGGGGGGGGGGGAGGGAGGTAAACGACGTGCATTGTGGTCTCGGTGAAAATGGTGAATGCAGTCATTTCATTATCTTCGTGATAATTGGCTCTCATGTCTCGTTGCAAGGTAAAAGGTCTTTTGAATGCTACAGACGCAATCAGGGTACAAAGCACTTATTTGCATGAAATCAGATGAAATATGCAAAACAACACTGCTATTACTTTGGAATGAGGTGTTAGCTGTCGCATAATCGAAAGAGTGGACGTAAAAATACCTGCGTCTCCTTTTTATACATCAGCTGTTCATATATGTCACGTGCCATTCCATAATCAGCCACTTTAGCGACGTAATCTTTAGCAAGCAAAACGTTCCGTGCCGCAAGATCCCGATGAATCCACTGTGGAAAAGAAACGTACACATGTTAAAAAAGAAAAAAAAAACCTCCTTAATTTCCTTTCATATTTAAATTTGCAATCCAGACGAGATTAAAGTAACAAAAGCCCTAATGTACCGAGACTGTTCACAGTCCTCTATTTTTCCGTAATATCGCCGAGATCGAGCGCTTTGCGTTACGGGCGGCCATCTTGGATGAAATTATAAAACGGCCCCTGAGTAGTTTTAACACTCATCTAAGATGGCTGCCCGTAACGCAAAGCGCCCGATCTTCACAATCTTGTGGGAACATAGGGGACTGCGAACAGTCCATATTATACCCTGCCATTTGCCAAATGTGCCATTCCTTTTGCAACGTCAGCAGCAATCCTTAACCTCGTGTCAGACGTCAGCACGGTTCCTTGGATATTCCCATAGTTTTGATTAGTTTCTCGCGATTTTCTCAAGAGTTCTAACAAGTTGCCGTTTTCAGCGATCTCTATGACCACAAGTAAATGATCTGACGGAAGACAAAAAAGAAACATCGCCAGTGAGTACCAGATCTCCATTTAGTTGCAATGGAAAGGAGCGTCATCATAAGTTGCGTTATTAGGAAAACTGAATATGAGCAAAGCAGTATAAATCACATTCAGAAGACTTTTGAAATCTTTCGCGAATTATAGCGGTTTCCGTCCCTTTCTCCGTAAAACGTTAATGACTATGTCCTTTGGTTTACAGCTGGTGACGTCCTATGACATGGAATTACGTAACAACCTCTCATGACCAATATCTAGAAACCGCTATTTTGGAATTTCTTCATTTTAACCCTTTCACCGCCAGACTGTTTGATGGAGTTTTGTGAGGTGACTCTAACTTTTGTCTGTGGACGAAATCCTATGATGTGACCATTCAAATGAAAGCTCTCTGCCTGTACTATCAACATGATGCTATTTGTTTCTCACAATTTTGGAAAATGAAATTTGGAAATTTGGTCGAAACTTTCCTTTGGCCACATTTGGCAGTGAAAGGGTTAAAAAAAGGAGTACAAAGGTAAACTAGGGCAAAAGTAAACGAATTCAATCGAAGAGTGAAGAGATGGTACAAACCGTCTTGTGTACAGGCTCCAAGCAAGTTCACAAGATTTGGGTGGTACCCCACATTTGTCATTATTTCCAGCTCGTTATACAGATCACGGATTTCCTCTGTTGTAGCAGATTCTGCAGATTAATAAAAAAGTAGGTTTACTATAAAACAGCCTGTACCTTGACGGTAAATTCGTTTGTTTGTTTGTTTGTTTGTTTGTTTTTTAAAGATAAAATTGATACATAGGTACTTGCTGCTGCAATGTGTGTTAATTGTTAACCTATTTATACATTATTTTCTCGACATTTTTTTTTTCGGGAAGGGGGGTAGGGCGAAGGGGCGAGTGTCACTGGCCCGGAGTAATTGACTTCAGGTTGTTGCAGCCAAGAATTGCAAACACCTTTAGATTTTAAAATCAAATAAGTTATACTACCTTCGATTTTATTTTTACAAACGTTACGTCTACTTGGACCGTTGTGTACAATTAAACATTTCCTTATTGTTTCCTACCTTTTAGCGTCTTAACCGCACAAGGTGTGACATTGCCATTATCTTGTTTTAGTTCTCCTTTGTAAACCACTCCAAAAGCTCCCGATCCAAGCTCATTCATCAATGTGATTTTCTCGTATGAAATTTCCTTCCAGTTTGCCTCAGATGGCATAAATGATTTATTGGCAAAAGAGAATTTGATACCCTTCACATTCCTTGTTTCGTAATTTGGTACCGAAGCCTATCAAGTGAAAAAAACGCGATAAAAAGTAAAAGTCATCATCAGAGAATTGACCTCCTGGGCCTTTTAAGGTGATTTTACACGAGACGATTCGCAACGACGAATTTAGCGCAACACAGCGTTGTTCCAGCATTGCAACGCTGTGTTTCGCTAAAAATCGGGGTCCTAAGAGAGAGCGTCTATTAGATCATTCAAATGAGAATTACGTAGCTCTTCGAGCAGCACCTTTCTCCTCCTGGTCGTTACCAAGTTAGATTTTATGATTATATACAAACAGGAACCCAAAATTTAAAAACGGTTTAATTATTGCTAATCCGGTAACAAAGTTAAGTACCATAACGTGCTTTGTTATAATTGTTGGAAATTTCTACTATAGCGCAAAATTGACAAAATAACGGTATAACTATATTTAACTCATTGTTGAATTCTATTGATGCCATTGGTTTTAACTTACCAAGCGAACGTCGCCGCTAAGTCCACCGAATCTACCGTCTTCTTCCTCTTTTAACTTTTTCCTTCTTTGCTCAGCTCTTCGACGTGTGAAAACAATCAAGCCAACAATTATTCCAGTAACAAGAAGAATTCCTAACACGATGAGGACAATGATCCACTCGGCAAGCGCTAATTATGGTAAAAAAAAAAGGGGAGGTGATTGTCAAAAAAGCAGACTTTTTAGTACCAGTTTTGAATTGAATCATAATTAAACATCATAAAAATGATAATGATAATGATGATGATGATGATAATGATGATGATGATGATGATTATTATTATTATGAAGATGATAGATCAGTATATGATTAAATTCTAGACTGCTGTCGCGTGCATTATTTCAAATGTCCTTTATATGATCTGTTTACCACTAACAAGCCCCAATCAAACATGAATGGTTCCCGCTAGCGCTTTCTTTCATGTTAACTAGCCTAAAAGGTCACTTCCACACCTTCAAAATGAGGCCAAGTGTACAACCTTCCTGGTGAAAATGAGTTTTATTTGCATGAAAATGAAAATCCTTAATTCTGTATCAAAGGCTGAGCACTTAACCTCGTTTTGATACAGAGGCCCGGAGGAACTCGAAAATCGCCTATTGGTATAGAGCATCGTTTCAAGTTTATTGGGCAACACATGCTTTTATTTCGAGGCCAGTGCTTTTGCATTGAAACAAAAATAATTCACCAAAAAAAGTTAACAAGACATGTTTGGAAAAAAAAAGGTGGTTGTCACGTGTAACGTTTGGATAATGATTAAGTAATCAAGTAGCTTACGGGGGGCGAGTGTTTCATACGCCTTTTCCTCGTTAAAATTGGTACCATGTCTGTTTTTAGCACCAACACTTATCATGTACGTGGTTTTCGGCTCCAAGTCTTTAATTAAGTAACTGTAAGTATCCTTCTTTTCTGTTGACGGAACGGACGCGTTTTTGGAAATCTTCGTCAGTAATTCTCTGTATTGCACGTGGTAGGACTCAACTTTGAAGGCGTCTGCATCTTCTGAAGGCTCCCAACGAACACCAAGTTTATCTGACTTCTCTTCGAAGATCTCTATTCCTCTTGGTTCTAAAGGGGGGCCTACAATGAAAACAAAAGGTGTACAATCTGTATCCTTTGGCTATAGACCTTGAGTTTGTTGTTGCTTTACTTCGTCCAATTATCTTGTTTCACTGACTGAAAAACATCCCTCTTATCACCCCATGAAAAGGGAATCTAAGTCTGGGTCCCACGATGTGGATTCCGGCTCCGATTTGTTCAAAACTGGATTAAGATAACCCAGGGTTAGTGCGAGATTTGAATTCAGATTTGAAAACCTAAAAAACATTTCAGTTTTAATTCTTTTTGCCTACAAGTTGATGATTGGAAGCTCTAAAAATAACAGAGGAAGTTATCCGAGAAAATGATTTTGAACACAAGAAAAGGAAAACCGGGTTAGGCGCTAATCGGCCTTTAAACAACGGGGCCCTGGTTCCAGGTACTGGTTTCCAGTTTTTGTCAGTGGAACTTGGATTATGATTCCAATCGTTAGTGGTATTCTGGATTCCTTGATCTGTATTCCGGATTCCAAAACCCAGGATTTCGGATTCCACAAGCAAAAATTTCACGGATTCCGGAATCCGTATTCCCTTAAATGAAGTAGTTGAAGTAGAACACAACACCTTACGAGTTTCTGGTTGAAGTTTCTAACTGGTACTTACTGAACACTTCTACAACTGGGGAGACCTGGAGTTGCTTGACAAATCCGGTCTTTGCCTCACGGACGACTTGATGAGTAGTTTTAGCCTTTGCATCTGGTATTGCTGAGGCATTCTTGGGATCGGTAGCATTAATAACAATGATGACACGGAAATCCACGTTGACACTACCTTTACTGAAAATAAAAACATAAAAAACTAAACATAAAAAACTAAATAACAAAATAGCATGCTGATATTATTACTGACGTGGTATGTTTGAATACCGACAGGCTTTCAAAAGCCAAAATAAAATCAACAGTAGCTGAGAAAAGAGCCGTCATTTCGTGACCCAACCCTGGTTTCCCCGCGAAATGAAATCTGATGTTAATACCCAGACTCCGGGTATTGACAAGTCAACAGTATAGAATTTCTGCAGGTCGTAATAACTCACACGTCATTTCAGAGTGGCGTATTGTTAGTATTTTAAATCAATTTCCAGTTTTTTAACTTTTTTATTTGATTTTAATTTTATATTTACCTGCTATTTACTTATTATTTATTTATTTGGTCACCTGTAAGCTCCATTCAATTCTTTTATTTATTTATTTATTTATTTTTTTTTTTGAATTTTATCAATGTATTTTATCCGTTCGTGGAATTCCGGATTCCACAAGCAAAAATTTTCCATGTTCCGGAATCAGGATCACCTGACATAGGGCGAACCATACAGATTTTTGGCTAAAACTTCACATGCGCAGCCATATCCCCTCACCCCATATCAGATGTTCAACACGTGTACCTTAAAATTTTCCTTTTCGTCCTACACAAAAAACTGCAGTTTACGAGAAAAGTAACTAATAAATGAGGTAGAGAATGGTCGACCAAAAATTTCGTAAGACGTCGAGACAAGTGTTGATTTTGTTCGTGTCAAGAAAAGCGACCTGAATTCGAGAACAATAGGTATTGTTCTGTATTGTTATTTTTGATCGTTTCTTGCCTTGTAAGGACAAAAACGATCAATGTCAAACAATAGCTTTTATGCGTGGTAAATTTCAACATTTCCGGTACCTTTTTGTTTTTTATAGTTTCGTTAGCCCGTTAGGCTTTTTTAAATCATAAAACGCTTATAAAAGAACGATTGTTCTCCATATCTAACTCACGAGAGATAAGACAACTTACGTGAAGTTTAGAACCTCTGTTCTCACATAACCAGGTGTGTTCTTGTACAACTTGTCCATCTAAGAAATAAACCTGACTTAGTACCACAGGAAATTTTAACCCTTGCGCTCATAGATACTGGCAATTTGGTATTAATGGCCTTTTTGATGGGCTGGGTCATTTATTAGGGTCTTGTGCACTCGTTTCTGGCTGCACACAGTAAACAAGCCAAAGATGTAATTTTGGGTCTCGTTTTGAAGTTCAGCGAGATAAAATCATAACTTAACAAGAATAGCAGGACAGTAGATTGAATTAACAAATAAACAACCAAATGATGGACAAATAAATAATTGACAAAGAAACCGAAAAAAAGACGATCCAGCAAGGTGACGGTAATTGAAAAAATCATTACCATCGTAATCATCATCATCGTCATCACCGTCGTCATCATCATCATCATCATCATCATCACTATCATTATCACCAAGGAAATAAGGAAGCTGATGGAAAAACACGTTTATCAAGTCTTTATTTTACCTCAGCTGTAAAATTCCTTTCCGTTTCTATGAAAGCTTGCGATGATTTGTTCTGTAGTTCAGGCGTGTACTCGTAGTTTAGCACCTTAACAATCATTTGCACTTTAACAAAAACTAGAAGAGAAAAGAAAAGAAAAAAACGAAACCAAAAGAGGAATTAATAGCCACAAGGAGGATGGATGGGTGTTCACTCTGCCGTAACCTTTTGCCTAGTGTTACAGACAGTAGATATTTAAAATTCCAGGCAAAGCCTCCAGCATTTTGACTGAGATAAATTCCCGCTATAAGAGACTAAAAATTTATATTTCTGGTCCGGACATCACCATTTTATTTCTCCCACGTTCTTTACAAAATACCCGATTCTTAACATTTGGGCACAACATTACACACCCGCCCATTTATCATCATTCTGTCCTTTTGGCAGGATTTTTCGCGGTAAAAACCAAATATGTTTAATTTCCCGTCCACTTTATGGATCTGAAGTTGGAAGCACTGAAAATACTGGAGAATCAACTTTAAGGCTGTTAAGCTAGACCTCTTCGAGCAGCTCAAAAAAAAGTGGAGATACACCTTGTGTCATATAAGGAGCTTTACAGAGACCTGCTTCCAATTTCAACAACCTTTCAGACTCGTGTGCGTGCTACAGTTAAGAAAGTAGATTTGGAGAAGCACAGCTGCCTTTTATAAGGGATACTTCCCATGATAGTCGATCATGTGGGCACCCAGTAACAACGTCTGAACGGACGCTGGTTTGACTCAAAATCGGCGCTGGTGATAGTGGTTGAGGGTAGTGTTAGTGGTAGCGAGTAGCGGGTAGCGGGTAGCGGGTAGTGGTATTGGTACTGGTACTGGTAATGAAAGTAGCAACGGGTAACGGGTATCAGTAGTTGCAGTGGTAGTAGAAATAGGGACCTTAAGATCCGATCAACGACGGCGGCAACGAGTACGTCAAAAGAGCAACAACAACTCTGGACGTGCATCACACTTATTTGTACATTTTGTTGCCGTCACCATACGACCACGACATGGAAATGCCTGATTATCATTTTATGGAGGACGTAAACAAGCCACGACGAATTTTTCTTTCTTTGTGAATTTGGACATTTATTGTTCTTAGGAATTCAGCTCCGGGAGAGTTCGCCTGCACGTGACAAAGTAAGAGTTGGAATAATCGCCATGAAGATTAAAACATCGCGATATCACTTTTTGAGCAACGTTTTCTTCGCCGTCGCAGTCCTCCGATCTTAGGGTCCTTATAATGATGATAGCGGCTAGCGCAGGGGTAGCGGATAGTGGTATGGTGGTGGTGGTTGCGGTGGTAGTAAAAATTAATAATAGGGAGCTTAAGCAACGACGGCGGCGACGGCAACAAGAACGGGAAAAAGCAATGGGTTCAGATTGATTAAACAACAACTTTACCCACGAATCATGCTTTTTTGTACATTTCTTTGCCGCCGCTGCACGACTACAACGTGAAAGTGCCAAATTTCACGTTTTGTCGAGGACGAGAACAGGAGACAACAACTTTCCTTTTCTTTTCCTGAACTTTGATACAGTCTTTTAGAATTCAACTCCAGAAAAATTTGCCAACATTTGACGAACTGAATGAGTTGGAATAAGCGAGATAAAGTTTGAGGCAGAGCGAATTCACTTTTTAAGTGTCGTTTTGGTAACCGTCGCTGACGTCGTTGTTGTTTAAGCTCCCTAATATCTTATCTTAGTTTCCCGCCTACCTTCAACTGTAATAACAAATCTATGCGTCACTGTCGGTCCATTTCGACATATATACTCCCCAGCATCTTCTACCGAGGCGTGAGTTATGTTAAGTCTTGTGTCTTCTGTCAGTATCCTTGTAGTAGTTACCGCTGGTTCACCGTCTTTGCGAGACCATTCGTGTTTACCATCAAAGCGATCCTTCGTGCAATTGAGAACGACTGCTTTGTTCTCAGGGATAGTTAGATTGGTATAGATATCAATAGCTAACAATACAAAAACCAGAACACAACTTTAGGTATAGAAAAATAACGTTTATCTTTATTCACATTCTCCAAGATTCCCGTTAAGGGATATTAAGCCCCTTAAAGTTGTTACGAATGATCCAGTAAACAGAAATTCACAAACACTCAGACAAGTATTCGTGCGCCTACTGGAGCGCGAAAACGATCCAAAAGCTAATAATTAGTTCAGACTGCAACTGTTAGGTGGGGAGTGAAGTCGCCTAGTTACTTGATGCCAGAAGAGCAATAGCAACATTGCCCTTCAAACGTTCAGAGCTACTCTGAATCCCCAGGGGTACAATATGACTCCTCTTCGATCAGAAAAAAACTCTTTTAATGTTAGTGAAAGTGATCGTCTAATGACATGATTTAAATATCACTCAATCTATGACCAAAATAAAAAATAGATATATATCTATATATATAAAATAATATTTTAACGAAGAAAGAAGGTCAAGCTAAAAGTAGCGAGTCTTGTTGTGTTTGCACCCAAAATAGATAGCCTAATATATAACAGCTCGATCGCCTTATCGATGTCAACATCGAGATAAAGATCAGTGTAAACTTACCGTCATTACAACTGTACGAGAGGGTAGACTTGTTCCACATACTACAAATCACTATCAAAGCTAACTGCATGGATCTTTTTGTGAATATCCGCGGGGTCATCTTAGGTGAAGCGAGATTACCAGGAACGACTAATAACTCCCAGAGACTGAACTAAAATTTTACTTTTGACAGAACCATGGAAAGCAGCATCGAGGAATGTTTGATATTGAAAGAATGATACTAAACGCCCTTGGTTTCCAATCAACCTAACATCTAGATAGATCGCTGAATAACAATTAGGCACACTGCAAGTTTTCTTAGTTCATTTCACAGTTCATTTCATACATATGTTTACTTAAAAGGTCATTAGTAAATACAGCAAACAGCGACTTGATAAGTATTTAATTGGTTCTCCCTTCAAAATCGCTTGATGCCGTCTCCCAGCTTGATATATTTCATAGATCGGATCACTACTTCTGTTACGGCGAATAATGGAGAAGGGTTGATCGACATCTCGACATCGATATGTGAAGCCAATATGTTAATCTTTTGTTTACAATTTCAAGAGCAATCGTCTGGGCCCAGTTGTTCGAAGGCCGATTAGCGCTTAACCTAGGGTTAAATTTAACCCGGGTTTCTTTTTCATCTGTTCAAAAGTATCATTTTCTCGGATAATTTTCTCCGTTAGTTTTCTGTCATCAACTTGGTGACAGAAAGAATTAACCTGAATTTAATTTTTAACCTTTCAAATCTGAATTCAAGTTTGGCACTAACCCTGGATCACTTTAACCCGGCCCTGAATATAACTGAATTCTATAGCTGGATGTAAACCGTCCGTCGTGTGAGGATGTTATGAGAATTTATACTAACACCAGTTACTTCAATTCAAATCAATGGTTAACCCTTAGATGAACGGACGAAAAAGACAAGCAATAGCCACACTGTACGTGGTTAGGGACGTGGATTAAATCCCTGCCTTCCTGCCCCTTGTATTTCAGTCTCTGAAATGGTCTTGTTTTGGAATATTTAACAGTTAATGAATGAGGCTGAGTATCTTACGAAGAATTATGGAGATCGAGGAGGGTGTTATCCGTCGAGGCCGTAGTCCGAGACGGATAACACCTTCCCAGATCTCTATAATTCTTCATATGATATGAAAGCTGAATTCAATAACTGTTTTATTATTCATTTAAAATAATTCCTAGTTTAAAAACATAGCTAAAACATGCTTACCTCCATCCATGTTCAGTTTATCTTCGATAGTGTACGTTTAGGTTTGTCCAGCTCCGCAAATATTCTCCAAATAGCACATGTCGCCCTTCGAGTTGTCTTCTTGCTGTCCTTGCCATGTTTTTAGCTATTTTTTTGTCTAGTTCTTACTCTTGAAACGAGTGAAATGTCCGCCATTTTTTCAGTTTCACAACCAAAACAACTCAACCTCGTCCCCAGATTTTCTCGATTAACAGTGCCTTAACCTGCGAAAACGCTGCATTTTTGACGTCATTTCCTCTTTAAAGTCAAAATTCTTCCAAATTTGGTCATCAGTAACTGGTTATGGTGAATTAAACGTGTGCTTTTAGCCAATCAGAATCGGGGAAATATTTTGAATGAATAATAACATCAATTAATTGTAACTTGAACAGTCAACACTAAGCCGGGGTCTTTGTTCTTTTGGAAAATATAATAGAATTCTTTAGGTGGCTCATGGTCTCCCATTTCATGACAAACGAGATCATCAATGGGCCTAGGTTCCTGTCAGAGGATCTCAATAGAGTGGTAGCCCAGACAGTTAATTTTTTTTTCCAATTTTTGACTGCTGCCGGTTATATTTTAGAACTTTTGACGGTTGACGGTTATTAAGTGGAAATTTAGTAAATATTAACTTCTGTCGGATTTAATATTTACTGTTGTGTTTTGGAGGTTGTCTTGGCCTTTCACTTATAAATTTTCAAAATATTTTCAGATATAACTGAACAGGTCAGTAAGGTATTGTAATGTCTAGAGAGTGTGTTTTTGAGAACACGGGAATTGGTTTTTCCATTTTAGAAATTCTTCAGGAGCCGGAATGCCGTGAAGATCAGCTGGAACAGTACGTGAGATTTAAAAAAACCTTGAAACTTCCTCACGGTTAATTTAAAGCTACATTTTTGACGGCTGACGGTGAAATAAACCGTTGACGGTTAATTCTTACGCCATTTGACGGCTGAAGATAAACCCCATTGAAATCCTCTCATCACGGTCATGTTTTTGTTCCAGGATACCCGTAGATTCGATTTAGTGCCCTCTTTCCAATAAGCGCCCCCTTTCGAATAAGCCCCCCTCTTCGAATAGGTTTTCGTTAATAAGCACCCCTGTTCCATTCAGCGCCCCCATTCCAAAAAGCGCCCCTCCTCTAAAATTGTAATATTAGAGTATGGGTACGTATCAACCGAGGTTGATCTTCCTTTAATTGCTCACAATAAAAGAACGGAAATGTCACAGTACAAAAACAATGGTCTTCGTCTGAGTTTCTCAACTGTTATATCCATATGAGTTCATAAATTCTCGAAAGGAATGATCGCTTCTTTAAATTTTGTGGCGACTGCTCGGCTAGTAATTGATGAGAGTGACACTCACGCTATTGACGTCGAATAGATTAAATCATTAGTAAATATTAAAGATTTGTTTTGAACATTCGCTTGTTTCTCAATTAAACAAGAAATTACCACGTTGTCCCGAATAAGCGCCCTATCTCGGATAAATGCCCTCCCTTGAGGTACCAAAAGTAAATAAGCGCCCGGGCGCTAAATCGAATTATTACGGTACCTCTCACACTAACCTGAAATAAACACAAATAAATAAACATAGATTAAAAAACAAACAAACGAACAAATCCAAAAAAATACATTTTTAATGTTCTAAAGTTTTCTGTTGTATACCCTAGTTTTCCGGTTATTTACTGAACATCAGTTATGACTTTACCAATATAAAGTCAACTCTCTCTAAGACGCCGGATATCGTTGGGACCGACAGACTGTCTCATAGCGAGTCAAAGACTGAAGAATGGCAGGGAGCAAGGGATGTATCCGCCTGATGGAGAGAAGGCAAATAATATAACTGAATAATGGCAGGGTCCGACTCTAAGTGTCCGTTTTAAGGAAGTGTCAGCCTTAGAGAGGAGTATGAGAGCCTTGGAGAATGTCAGCCTTAAAGAGTCGAATAAAAGACTGAAAAACGGCGGGCACCAAATCCAGGTGTACATTTCGGAGAGGTCCATATCCGTCTCAAACAGTGTCAAGAAAAATGACTGAAGAACGACAGGAACTGACTCTAAAGTGTCCGTTTTAGTGAATACTCTTAGTCAAAGGCGTCCGTTAAAGAGAGATGACTTCAAAATAATGGTTTCCAGCAGGTGAGAACAGACAAAACATGTTAGTGCAACGACTTACAACTACACTATTGGTAGCTTTTGGAGAATGAGGCTGTGATGGATCCTATTCATACTTCATTTTGTACAGCGATTTTTGCTTAATACTGGCTCAGCGTTCTTTTCTTTTAAAACTTCGTATCCTTTGTTTTCTTTCTTTCTATCCTGTCTGTCTGTCTTGCTGTGTCTTTACTAATTCCCTATAATGCCTACAGTGTACTAAAAACCTATTGGCTTACATGGTTTAGTAGCCATCTTCTTCTTCTTCTTTTTTTTAATCGCTCAGCTTTGGACAAAATAACTGAATTTTCCAAATATATTCAGTTTAAGGGGTTTAAATAGAATAAATCAGCCATTAAAGGTGAAGCTCAAACCAAAAACCGCAATGAAGGTTTGCATTTCGTAAGCGGGACCCAGAGGTGATGAGACAAACTTTAGTTTTGGCTAAATAAGAAAGAGCTGATAATCATTTGAGATGCTATCAAACAGTCGAAACCGTGTTTCATGCATAGTATTTCTTTGTGGCGAGGTCTAATAAAAATTGGCTGTGCATCGTTTTTCTTTTCTTGTTTTTCCCCAGCCTACTTCATGTGTTCTAGACAACAGATAACTTAACATTATATACACGTATCAGGTTTGTCTCTTTTGATTGCTCCTCACTTTTGCCGTTTCCTTTTTAAAGGAAATTCATTTTAATTTCTTTTTCGCTAAAGGAAACACTAGTGTCGAAGTTTTTGATGCTTCTCAAACTAAAACTTGAGCGCCGAAAGTTTAAAGCAAACGCTATTTAAATGGTGACCAGGACATGGGTTTCTAGCTACTTTTTCAGATTTTGTTTTCTCTCGTCTTAATAACAAATTGCAAAATACTCTTTATATATAGTATATTTCATGAGATAGGAAAAAATTTCTTAGCAACTTTAAAAACATAAGCCGGTAGCGATGGCATGGACAAAGAATCACTTAACCTAAATGTGAACGGATGTGCAAAAGCACCCTTAGAATTATGTCCACTTTTTTAAAAATCAATACATGTCGCTCCGGAAGTAGCCGTTTCTCAAACTCTCGTATAACAAAATAACGGCAGCCACCGGTATCCCTTTTGATCAACACGATATATTAGGAAATGTTAGTCGTCTTTCCTAGCCGGGAAATAATCGATCATTACAAATCAGCCTTGCCACTGGAGTTGGATTACAATATGGTCTAAAATGATTTGGTATCTAAACCAAAAATAATACAGTATTAGGAAGAGACAGCTATATGTTAGTCGTCTTTCCTAGCCGGGAAATAATCGATCATTACAAATCAGCCTTGCCACTGGAGTTGGATTACAATATGGTCTAAAATAATTTGGTATCTAAACCAAAAATAATACAGTATTAGGAAGAGACAGCCATATTCTCAAGTCGGGTCACCAGATCATCAAAAGTTGGTCTTGATTTAGGATTAGGATTCCAACAGTCTCTCATGATTTGGTATCTAAAACAGCAATATTAAAAATTTCAATTAAAAACAAAAATATTTTCATACCAACAGATATCCCACAATTCATAGTGTTATATAAATTACCACCATTCTTCGTACTGTGTGCATTTGTCTAAAAATTTCTCAGAGGGCGGTCAGCGACTCAGCATCCCAGCCCCCCAGCATGAAACAGTGCACTACTCCCAATGCATGTAAATGTGCCGCGGTAAACACTTCTTGTCAGTGAGCATTTTCACCCCTCCATATGTCAAACGAATTTAATGCAAAGGAAATTGCACTGAGAAAATGTGAATCTTACACTGCATCTGAGCATCCATCAGGTTTCTCTAGTCGGTAGCCTTTTTTCAGTTGGTCAATCAGTTCTGTGGTACTTAAGCCAGCGTACGGTTTGAGTCCTATTAGAAGGAAGATTTTATAATGACTATAATGGTAGCAATGATTATGATAATAATAAAAATAAAATAATCATAATTATCATGTCTATTATTATCATTAATAATGATGATAATAATAATAATAACAAGAAGAAGAAGAAGAAGAAAAAGGAGAAGAAGAAGAAGAAGAATGATAAATGTAACTGGGTAACTGAACTTAACTTAAAAGAATCATACAATCAACGCCTTTCGCCCTTTTGTCTGTAGAAAATGCAAACAAGTCAACAAACTAACGGGAAAATGCAGTTATACCTCCAGACTCCATCTCCCACAAAAGAACTCCGTAAGACCACCTATGAGATGAAAATATATAACATTCAATACCGCGATAAATTTAAAGCCTGTCCGGTTTTTTACTTTTACTTTAAATCATTAACAAGTCAAAAACAACAACAGAAATAATGATGATGATGATGATGATGATAATGATGATGATGATGATGATGGTGGTGGTGGTGGTGGTGGTGGTGGTGATGGTGATGGTGATGGTGATGGTGATGGTGATGGTGATGGTGATGGTGATGGTGATGGTGATGGTGATGGTGATGGTGATGGTGATGGTGATGGTGATGGTGATGGTGATGGTGATGATGATGATGATGATGGTGGTGGTGGTGGTTTTGGTGGTGATGATGATGATGATGATGATGCAATATAGAAACAAGAGAATGGGAATCTTAAGGCTGCTGTTTTTACGGCCTTTTTAAAAAACGTTAATACTGACTTTCATTTTTTTAAAATTATATTAAGTATGAACAGTTTAAAATGACTCACAAAATTCCAAATACATTTCAGAAACTTACACATCTGACTCTGTCGTAAAAATGTACGTTTCTAATGACTCGATAGCCATCCATTTTACTGGTAGTTTTCCCTGAAAGGTACAGCAAATGTGTGTATTATAACTCTGAAAATTACCGGTAGATAAACCAGCTTACGATCACACATTCCTGAAGAAGCAGTAAGTGTTGTTTTGTTTTATAAATCCTTTGATTGAGAGTTGATTGACAGTAGTTGTTTCATCTTCGGCTACTTTTTAAGGCGAAATAGATCATAAAAAAACCTTAAACAGAGCAACAGGAATAATTTACACCTTATTCCAAAAAGTTCAGTTCACCATGTTTCCAATTTCTCCTGGGTATTAGAGTCGTGCCCAGTGAAATCAAAGGCAATGGCTATCAATTTTTTTTTTTGGGGGGGGGGGGGGGGGAGGAGGGGGAGCGGGGGAGGGAGGTAAACGACGTGCATTGTGGTCTCGGTGAAAATGGTGAATGCAGTCATTTCATTATCTTCGTGATAATTGGCCCTCATGCCTCGTTTCAAGATAAAAGGTCTTTTGAATTCTATAGATGCAATCAGGGTACAAAGCACTTATTTGCGTGACATCAGATGAAATATACAAAACAACACTGCCATTGCTTTAGAATGAGGTGTTAGCTGTCGCATAATCGAAAGAGTGGACGTAAAAATACCTGCGTCTCCTTTTTATACATCAGCTGTTCATATATGTCACGTGCCATTCCATAATCAGCCACTTTAGCGACGTAATTTTTAGCAAGCAAAACGTTCCGTGCCGCAAGATCCCGATGAATCCACTGTGGAAGGAAACGTACACATGTTAAAAAAGAAAAAAAACCTAATTTCCTTTCATATTTAAATTTGCAATCCCGACGAGATTAAAATACCAAAAGCCCTAATGTACCGAGACTGTTCACAGTCCTCTATTTTTCCGTAATATCGCCGAGATCGAGCGCTTCGCGTTACGGGCGGCCATCTTGGATGAAAGCATAAAACAGCCCCTGAGTAGTTTTAACGCTCATCCAAGATGGCTGCCCGTAACGCAAAGCACCCGATCTTCACGATCTTGAGGGAACGTAGGGGGCTGTGAACAGTGCATAACATACCCTGCCATTTGCCAAATGTGCCATTCCTTTTGCAACGTCAGCAGCAATCCTTAACCTCGTGTCAGACGTTAGCACGGTTCCTTGGATATTCCCATAGTTTTGATTAGTTTCTCGTGATTTTCTCAAGAGCTCTAACAAGTTGCCGTTTTCAGCGATCTCTATGACCACAAGTAAATGACCTGACGGAAGACAAAAGAGAAACATCGCCAGTGAGTAACAGATCTCCATTTAGTTGCAATGGAAAGGAGAGTCATCATAAGTTGCGTTATTCGGAAAACTGAATATGACCAAAGAAGTATAAATCACATTCAGAAGACTTTTTAAAATCTTTCGCGGATTGTAGCGGTTTCTGTCCCTTTCTCCGTAACGTGTTAATGATTGTGTCCTTTGGTTTACAGCTGGTGACGTCACATGACATGGAATTACGCAACAACCCCTCATGACCAATATCTAGAAACCGCTATTTTGGATTTTATCCATTTTAACCCTTTCATCGCCAGACTGTTTGGTGGAGTTTTGTAAGGTGACTCTAACTTTTGAGTCTGTGGACGAAATCCTATGATGTGACCATTCAAATGAAAGCTCTCTGCCTGCTGACTTTCACATGATCCTATTTGTTTCTCACAATTTTGGAAAATGAAGTTTGGAAATTTGGTCGAAGCTTTCCTTTGGCCACATTTGGCAGTGAAAGGGTTAAAAAAAGAGTACAAAGGTAAACTAGGGCAAAAGTAAACGAATTCAATCGAAGAGTGAAGAGATGGTACAAACCGTCTTGTGTACAGGCCCCAAGCAAGTTCACAAGATTTGGGTGGTTCCCCACATTTGTCATTATTTCCAGCTCGTTGTACAGATCACGAATTTCCTCTGTTGTAGCAGATTCTGCAGATTAATAAAAAAGTAGGTTTACTATAAAACAGCCTGTACCTTGAAGGTAAATTCGTTTGTTT